>CM057461.1:133556162-133936162 GCA_030035585.1 Dugong dugon
AAACTAAAAACCAAACCCACTGCCATCGAGTCGATCCCGACTCATAGCAACCTCATAGGGTTTCCAAGGCTGTAAATCTCTGTGGAAGCAGACTGCCACATCTTTCTCCTGCAGAGTCGCTGGTGGTTTCGAACCACCAACCTAAATTTTCACTGTCATTCTGTTTAATACCCCTTCTAGACTCTAACCTCTTTGCTGCATAACACAGTGCCTAATACATAACAAATGCTCAATTAATGTTTTTGAAGAGTCCTCGAGTGTGTAATGGTTAATGTGCTCAGCTGCTAAGTGAAAGGCTGGAGTTTCAAGTCCACTTAGAGGCACTTCGCAAGAAAGGCCTGGCAACCAACTTCCAAAACATAGCCAGTGAAAACCCTATGGATCACAACAGTCCGATCCTGTTGTGCATGGGGTCACCAAGAATCAGAGACCGACTTGAAAGCAGCTAACAACAACAATCAATGAGCACACTTTTAATAAAAACAAACATTTGGAACTGGGGTTAATAGTGTCTTAGTTATCTAGTGCTGCTGTAACAGAAACAACACAAGTAGATGGCTTTAACAAACAGAAATTTATTCTCTTACAGTTTAGGAGGCTAGAAGTCTGAATTCAGGGCACCAGCTCTAGGGGAAGGCTTTCTCTCTGTGTCAGCTCTGGGGGAAAGCCCTTGTCTCCTTTCAACATCTGAGGGGCCAGCACATCTCCACGTGTCTAGGAGGTTCTCAGCACAGGGACCCTGGCTCTAAAGGATGCACTCCACTCCCAGCTCTTCTATCTTCGTGATAGTGAGGTCCCACCTCCCTCTGCTTAAATAAGGCTGTGACTCAAGATACACCCCACACTGATCCTGCCTCATTAACATATAGACGTTAGGGTTTACAACATATCACAAAATGGAGGACAACCACACAATGCTGGGAATCGTGGCCTAGGCAAGTTGACAATTCAATCCATGACAGATGGCAGTTGCGATCTCAACAGCAATTTAAGCATTGAAGAAATTTGAATCACGTGCTTATGCACTTTCTAAATTATTTACACAGATTTCTAGAGTTTTATGGAATACAGTTTAACACTAGCAAGCTCTTCCCACAAAGGCAGGTCTTTCTTAGCCTTACCTGGCTAAAGGCTGCTAAATGTGCCAAATTTTCTGTGGCCACATTCTGTCTGTTGTATAGGTGATACCACATTTTCTGAGAAGGCTTGGATCTCCCCTGAGGGGCATTTATGTTCCCACCTACGGGATGAAAACTCTTCCTAGCAGTTTCCCTTTGCTAACTGCTCCTCTTCTGGATCCTGGCATCTTACCACTCAGAGGTACTCTTTGTCATTTTGGTGAATTTGACCTTGGTTTTTTTCTCTGTATAACTGTTTACAAGTAGTTGAAATCATATTCTATATAAAAATTGATATTGTTATTTTTTTCACTTACCGTTATAACAAAATGTTCTCACATCATCAAAACTGTTCAGAAACACAATAGTTTCGTACTGGTAAAAGTTTTCACTATATTGCCTCTACATAATTGACTTGGTTACCCTCTATAGTTGGACATTGCTCCTAATTGTTTACCAATGTCACAATGAATCTTTGTAAATATTGTTTTAATAATTATTTTCGTAGGGTAGACCACAGATGTTGAACAAATTAATGATGTGAACATCTTTTAAGCACAGCAAATTACTTTCCTAAAGACTGAAATAATGTACACACTACTAAAAGCATCTAAGAGTGCCTGTTTCTGTCTACCTACTGAGGCTTAGAAGGTTTTAATTGTTTCTAACCTGATAGTTACAAAAGTATATTTCCTTGTTCAAATTTGCAAATCTTTATTACTAGGAAATTGAATATTTTTCACATATTAGTCATTTGTAGTCGCTCTGTTGTAAATTTTTTCTTTGCCTATTTATTTCCTAGTATATTAGTATTCTAGGATTTCTACTTTTTTTTGCTGTAATCTTTCTTTTATTGTACTTTAGATGAAGGTTTACAGAACAAACTACCTTCTCATTAAACATTTAGTATACATATTGTTTTGTGACATTGGTTAACAACCCCATGATATGTCAATACTCTCCCTTCTCAATCTTAGGTTTTCTATTACCAGCTTTTGTGTCCCCTCCTGCCTTCTAGTCCTTGCCCCTGGGCTGGTGTGCCCCATTAGTCTCGTTTTGTCCTATGGCCTGTTTAATCTTTGGCTAAAAGTTGAACCTTAGAAGTGACTTCATTACTGAGCTAAAACGGTGCCTGGGGGGAGTCCCTGTCAGGCCAGTAAGTCTGGTCTTTTTGTGAGTTAGAATTTTGTTCTGTATTTTTCTGCAGCCCTGTCCAGGACCCTCTTTTGTGATCCCTGTCAGAGCAGTCAGTGGTGGTAGCCGGGCACCATCTAGTTGAACTGGACTCAGTCTGGTGGAGGCCGTGGTAGTTGTGGTCCTTTAGTCCTTTGGACTAATCTTTCCCTTGTGTCTTTAGTTTTCTTCATTTTCCCTTGCTCTTGAAGGGGTGAGATCAGTGGAGTATCTTTGATGGCTGCTCACAGGCTTTCAATACCCCAGACGCTACTCACCAAAGTAGAATGTAGAACGTTTTCTTTATAAACTATGTGATACCATTTGAGCTAGATTTTCCCTGAGACCATGATCACCACAGCCCTCAGCCTAGTAATTCGGTCCCCCAGGGAGTTTGGATTTGTCCATGGAGCTTCCATGACCTTACCCTGAGCAAGTTGTGCTGGCTTCCCCAGTATCGTGTACTGTCTTACCCTTCACCAAAGTTACCACTTATCTATTTAGTGTTTTTCCAGCCCCACTCTCCCCTCCCTCATAACCATCAAAGATTGTTTCTTTTTGTGTGTAAACCTTTTCATGAGTCTTTATAAAAGGGAGGTCTCATACAATATTTGTCCTTTTGTGATTGACTTATTTTACTCAGCATAATGCCCTCCAAATTCATCCACATTATGAGATGCTTCGCAGATTCATCATTGTTCTTTATTGTTGAGTAATACTCCATTGTGTGTATGTACCATAGGTTGTTTATCCATTCATCTGTTGATGGGCATCTGTGTTGTTTCCATCGTTTTGCTATAGGGAACAATGCTGCAATGAGCATGAGTGTGCATATGTCTGTTCGTGTGACGGCTCTTATTTCTCTAGGATATATTCCTAGGAGTGGGATTGCTAGATCATATGGTATTTCTATTTCCAGCTTTCTAAGGAAGTGCCATATCATTTTCCAAAATGGTTGTACCCTTTTGCATTCCCACCAGCAGTGCATAAGAGTTCCAATCTCCCTGCAGCCTTTGCAACATTTGTTATTTCCAGTTTTTTTTATTTGTGCCAGTAATGCCATGGTGAGATGGTATCTCATTGTGGTTTTAATTTGCATTTCTCTAATGGCTAGTGATCGCGAGCATTTCCTCATGTGTCTGTTTGCCGCTTGAATGTCTTCTTTGGTGAAACGTCTGTTCATTTCCTTTGCTCACTTTTTAATTGGATTATTTGTTTTTTTGTTGTAGAGGTGTTAGATTTTCCTGTAGATTTTAGAGATTAGACCTTTGTCAGATCTGTAATAGCCAAAAATTTTTCCCAACCTGTATGTTCTCTTTTTACTCTTTTGGTGACGTCTTTTGATGAACATAAGTGTTTAATTTTTAGAAGATCCCAGTTATCTAGCTTAACTTCTGGAGTTTGTATATTGTTAGTTATCGATTGTATCCTGTTAATGCCATGTATTAGGGTCTCTAACGTTGATCCTTTTTTTTCTTGTATGGTCTTTATAGTTTTTGGTTTTATATTTAGGTCTTTGATCCATTTGGAATTAGTTTTTGTGTATGGTGTGAGGTATGGGTCCTGTTTCATTTTTTTGCAGATGGACATCCAGTTTTGCCAGCACCATTTGTTAAAAAAGACTGTCTTTTCCCCTTTTGATGGACTTTGGTCCCTTGTCGAATATCAGGTGACCGTAGGTGGATAGATTTACATCTGGGTTCTCAATTCTGTTCCATTGGCCAATGTGTCTGTTGTTGTACCAGTACCAGGCTGTTTTGACTACCGTAGCTGTATAGTAGGTTCTGAGGTCTCAGGTAGTGCAAGTCCTCCTATTTTATTCTTCTTCTTCAATAATGCTTCATTTATCCGGGGCCTCTTCCTTTTCCATGTAAAGTTAATGATTATTTTTTCCATCTCTTTAAAGAATGTTGCTGGTATTTAGATCAGGATTGCAATGTATTTGTATATTGCTTCGGGTAGAGTTGTCATTTTCACAATGTTGAGTCTACCATCCATGAGCATGGAATGTTTGAGCATGATATGTTTTTCCATTTATGTAGATCTCTTTTGGTTTCATGCAGTAGTGTTTTGTAGTTTTCTTTGTATAGGTCTTTTACATCACTGATTAGATTTATTCCTAAGTATTTTATTTTTATAGGGGCTATTATAAATAGTATTGTTTTCCTGATTTCCTTTTAATCGTTCTCTTTATTGGTGTATAGGAATCCAACGGATTTTTGTATGTTCATCTTGTATCCTGCTACTCTGCTGAATCTTTCTATTAGTTCCAGTAGTTTTCTCGTGAAGTGTTTTGGGTTTTCTATATACAGTATCATATCGTCCACAGATAGGGATGGTTTAACTTCTTCATTACCAGTTTGGATGCCCTTTATTACTTTTTCTTGCCTTATTGCTCTAGCTAGAACTTCCAGCACAGTGTTAAACAGGAGTGGTGATAAAGGACATCCTTGTCTTGTTCCTGTTCTCAAGGGGAATGTTTTCAGCCTCTCTCCATTAAGAATGATGTTGGCCATTGGTTTTACATAGATGTCCTTTATTATGTTGAGGAATTTCTCTTCTATACCTATTTTATTGAGAGTTTTTATCAGGAATAGGCATTGGACTTCGTCGAATGCTTTTTCTGTATCAGTTGAGACGATCATGTGATTCTTATCTTTTATTTATGTGGTGGATTATGTTGATGGATTTTCTATCGTTGAACCATCCTTGCATGCTGGTATGAATCCTACTTGGTCGTGGTATATTATTTTTTTGATATGATGCTGAATTCTATTTGCTAGAGTTTTGGTGAGAATTTTTGCATCTATATTCATGGGATATATTGATCTGTAATTTTCTTTTTCTGTGATATGTTTGCTTGGTTTTGGTATCAGGGTTATGAGGGCTTCATAAAATGAATTTGGAAGTGACTCTTCCTTTTCTACGTTCTGAAATAGTTTGAGTAGTACTGGTATAAGCTCTTCTCTGAATGTAGGGTAGAATTCTCCAGTGAAGCCATCTGGGCCAGGGCTAATTTTTGTTGGGAGTTTTTTAAATTACCTTTTCAATCTCTTCTCTTGTTATGGGTCTGTTCAGATTTTCAACATCAATTTTGATAGTTTGGGTAGGTAGTGTGTTTCCAGAAATTTGTCCATTTCCTCTAGATTTTCAAATTTGTTGGAGTATAGTTTTTCATAATACTCCGTTATGATTCTTTTTATTTCAGTTGGGTCTGTTGTAATGTCCCCTATTTCATTTCTTATTTGTGTTATTTGCATCCTCTCCCATTTTTCTTTTGTCGGTTTGCCCAGTGGTTTCTTGATTTTGTTGATCCTTTCAAAGAACAAACTTTTGGTTTTGTTGATTCTTTCTATTGTTTTTCTATTCTCTATTTCATTTATTTCTGCTCTGATCTTTATTATTTCCTTTCTTCTGGTGGCTGTAGGCTTCTTTTGCTGTTCTCTTTCTATTTTTTTTGAATTGTGTAGCTAATGTTTTGATTTTGTCCCTTTCTTCTTTTTTGATGTGTGCATCTACTGGTATAAATTGACCTCTGAGCACTGCCTTTGCTGTGTCTTAAAGGTTTTTGTATGATATGTTTTCAGTCTCATTTGATTGTATAAGCTTTTTGATTCTGTCTTTGATTTCTTCTATTACCCAGTGGTTTTTAAGCAGGGTGTTATTTAGTTCCAATGTAATTGATTTTTTTCCTTGCTCTTCCTGTTGTTAATTTATACTTTGATTGCACTGTGATCAGAGAAGATACTTTGTATTATCTCGATGTTTTGGATTTTGTTGAGCGTTGCTTTGTGGCCTAAGATGTGGTCTATTTTAGAGAACATTCCATGTGCGTTGGAAAAGAATGTGTACTTTGCAGCTGTTGGGTGGAGTGCTCTATAGATGTCTATGAGTTCAAGTTGGCTGATTGTGGCCTTTAGATCTTCTGCGTCTTTGTTGAGTTTCTTTCTAGATGTTCTGTCCTTTACTGAGAGTCCTGTGTTGAGGTCTCCTACTATTACAGTGGAACTGTCAATTTCTCTTTTTGATGCTGTTGAGTTTGTTTTATGTATTTTTGGAGCCCTGTCATTGGGTGCATAGATATTTATTACAGTTATGTCTTCATGATGGATCATCAATTTAATTGTGATATAGTGTCCTTCTGTATCTTTTATGGTGGATTTTGTTCAAAGTCTGTTTTATCTGAGATTAGTATCATCGCTCCTGCTCTTTTTTGGTGGATATTTGCTTGACTTATTTTTTTCCAGCCTTTGATTTTCAATAAATTTATGTCTTTGTTTCTAAAGTGTGTCTCTTATAGACAGCATGTTGATGGATCCTATTTTTTTAATCCATTCTGTCATTCTCTGTCTCTTTATGGGTGCATTTAGGCCATTTACATTCAGTGTAATTATTGACAGGTGTGAATTTATTGCTGTCATTTTGTAGTGCTTTTTTTTGTAGTGCTGATGATTTTTTTGTTCCTTTTACTCTCCTCTGCTGAATTCCTATTGTTTGTGGATTTTTTCTTTCATTTCTTTTGTTTTTGTAGATTTTATGTTTACTGAGACTTTAAGTTTTTATTCTTTATTTTGATGAGTAGGTTAATTTTCTCTGTGGTTACCTTGAAATTTACCCTTATCTTCCTAGGTTTGAACCAGTCTGTTATTACTTGGTATCACCTTGCCTTCCTCTCCATTAGAAAGTTCTATACCTACACCATTTATTCCCTCTTTTATTGTTCTTACATTGTTGTCATTTGCAGATTAACGTCTCTGGATCCCTGTTGTAATTCTTTTGGTTTTGAATAGTCTTTGAGAGTTCATTTCCTAGGTTGGTATCTGGCTGATGCAGTCTCGTGTCCTAGATTCAGGCTGTCATCTGATGTTGTCTGTTTGCAAGCCGAAGGACTCCCTTTAATAATTCTTGTAAGTTTGGTTTGGTTTTTACATATTCCGTTAATTTCTGTTTATGTGGAAATGCCCTAATTTCACCATCATATTTGAATGAGAGTTTTGCAGGATATATTATTCTCGGTTGGCAATTTTTTTCTGTCAAGGTTTTATATATGTCATTCCATTGCCTTCTTGCCTGCATGGTTTCTGCTGAGTAATCAGAGCTTAGACTTATTGTTTCCCCTCTGTATGTAACTTTTCTTTTTTCTGGAGCTGCTCTCAGGATTCTTTCTTTGTCTTTGGTTTTAGCGAGTGTAATTATGGGATGCCTTGGTGATTTCTTTTGGGATCTATCCTACATGGGGTTTGTTGAGCTTATCATCTTTCATGATATTAGGGAAGTTTTCTGTCAGCAATTCTTCAGTGATCCTCTCTGTGTTTTCCATTTTCTCTCCCTGTTCTGGAATTCCGATCACTCATACATTTTTGCCTTTGATTGTATCCCATATAATTCTCAGGGTTTCTTCATTTTTCTTCATTCTTTTTTCTGATTTTTCCTCAAATTTGTATCCAAGTGTTTGTCTTCAATTTTGCTGGTCCTGTCTTCCATTGTTCCAAACCTGCTCCTCAGCCCATCTATGACACTGTTCTTTTCTGAACTCTTGTTTATCTTTTAGATTTCTAATTGTTGTTTTTGTATGATTTCTAGTTGTTAATTTATTTTGGCATTTTTCTGGTATTATTTTCTTGAATTCTTCCATTTTTTTGTCTGTATTTTCCATGAATTTGTCTGCTTTTTCCATGAATTTGTCTACAGACAGAAGTACCACACCGTCCCTCCACAGCAGAGACCTGAAAAACTAAGTAAAACAGAGACAAATGTCAATCCTGGAACTCTAAGTGTCAAATGAAGAGATAAAGAACAATTCCATGAATTTGTCCTCATTTTTATCTTCTTTTTGCTTCAATTCTTGGATAGCTCTGAATATTAGATATTTGAATTCCCTGTCAGGTAGTTCTAGTGCCTTTTCTTCTACTGGAGAGTTATTCTGGACACCTACTGGAACGATTCTGTCCTGTATTTTTTATATGTTTTCATATTGTCTGCTGTCTTTGGGACATTCAGTATTTTCTTTGTTTATTGATTGTAGATTTGTTTGTTTCACCCTGCTTTTTTGTTTTATTTGGTTATGTCTGAGCAGGTGGGCTGTGTGTTCTCTGTTGTTTGCTGGTCTGTGGTCACCTCCTTGTCCAATGGCCAGGGTCAGTTGCTCAGCTTTGGTGCAGCAGGGTAGGTTTACCTGCATGGGAGGGGCTGGGATGGGTTGTTTGTGGCATGTACTAGGCTGACAAGGTGAGCTGGGGGTCAGTGCAGGGCAGGTTCTGGTAGGCCATGCCTTTGTTCACAGTGCAGATAGGCAGGAGGGAGGAGGAGGGGGAGACTGTGATGTGTGGAGCTAGGTTGGGTATGGGAAAGAAGAGAGAGAGGAGAAAAAGGAGCCAAAAAAATCAAGTGCTGAGGGAGACTTCCATTGGAGTGAAGAGATGAGAAACTGAGAAATGAAGAAAAACAAAATGAAAAAAAAATAAAGAAAAATAAATAAATAACATTTTTTTAAAAATGCCCCCAGGGATCCCACCGGCGTGGCTGAGACTGCGGAAATGGCTCCCAAGCCACACAGTACAGCCTGGCTAGAAGGGGTGGAGATGATACACAGCTCCAGGTATTCAGGAGACAGGAAAAGAAGGTAAGTAGAAAGAGACGAGAAGCCAAGAAATGAAGAAAAATGAAAAAAGAAAGAGAAAACAAACAAACAGAAAAGGCCCCAGGAATCCCAACAGCTTGGCAGCGCAGACTGGGGAAACAGTTCTCCAGCTGAGTGGTGCTTCACAGCCTGCCAAGAAGAGGCAAAGATGGCACATGGAGTCAGGTGTTTGAGAGAAAGTAGGGGGAGGAGGTGAGAGGCAGGGAAGAAATCAAACTAGGCCAAAAAAAGTAACACCAGCAACAAAGAAATGGCACTGAGGAAGCCAGCTGGTGCAGGCTGGGTGAGTTTGTGCAGCACAGAATCGGTGCCTCCCATGCTGTGGTCGTGGTCCACTAGGAAGCAGTGGATTGGCCCATCGGGAAGCTTCGGATCAGCCAGCCAGGAAGTCGTGGATCGGCCTGCCAGGAAGCAGTGAAGGCCAAGCAGAGGGAGGCAAGATAGGGGGTGGGAAAACATGTATCACGGCTTACCAGGCGCTCTGTCTCCTTCTGGGAGCTACATGAATCTGCATTCCCATACTCTCCTTTCCACTGATCTCTGACAGGAGTCCAAGATGGTGGATCCATGCTGCGTTAGCTGATAGCTGACTTTCGCTTGCAACTCTCCTTGCTTTCTGTTCTCTGTCAGTTTCTTATTCCATTCAGTGCTTGGCTGAGTTCTTCACCTCTTCATTTGACATTTAGGGTTCCAGAACTGAAGTTTGTCTCTGTTTTACTTAGTTTTTTGGAGAGAGAGACAACATTTTAAAAGCTAAGCATCTGCTAGTGATCAAGATTTCTATATTCATGTACAGCTAGAAAGAGCACTGAGCAAACTACAGTTCTTTTTCCATTATGCAGATATGTACATGTTGTTAATCAACAGTTCTGTATAATCAGAAGCTCATTTCCATGTTAATATGTAAAGTCTTAACCACCCTGAAATTTGCCTGAAGTCAGTAAGGTCAAATGTTGAATAAATATTTGTTCAAAGAGGAATAATACAGGTCAATGCTTCTAACCTGAAAAATTAATCAGTCTGAGTCTGATTTGGGCTTTACATATGGTTTGCTGTTGTTATTGTTTAACTGCCAATTTTTCACCTGCCAATTAGTAGTTGTTTTATACCCTTATATTTGAAAGACTATGCATTGAATGCATACCCAGGAGTAACTTTTAAAAAATGAGGCAAGATTTTAATTCTACCACAAGAAACTAAGTCAATAGCAGAAATTCTGGGGGAGAAAGAATATATCCCTACCATATTTGGGGCGTAGATACTCCATTAATGGGACACTCATAATTCCCATTACAGTTAATGGGAATTGCATGTGTGTGTGTATCAAAAGAAGCACAAGCCTCACTGTCTCTATCAGAAAATGATTCCTTTTGTGTTGATCTGCTAGCTGTGTTTTCATTCTACCTTTTAAAACCATTACACCTAACAGAGTTTTGAGTGCATTATAGATAACTTTAAGAAGCTGTCATTATCTCCTCTCTCTTAACCACATAATAGGGGGTAGAAAACTAAAAGTACGGTATATACACCACGCTGAGCAGAAGGAACTTGCCTTGAATTTTTGAACCCGTCAGCCTATTTTCTGTAATGCTCAGTGGTGAATCACTCTTAAGTGCTCCATCATTCACTAGGATATGTGCTTCATGCCAAAGGTTACCAGATTACAAAAGTATTCTCGGCTCAGAAGGGACTCATAATTCACCATCACCTTATTTTGACACTAAGAGAGAAAATATGTGCATCAAGACAAGTAGAGGAAATAATGAAAAAAAAAACCTATATTAAGTTAACAATGCATCAAACACTCCAAAGGGAAAAATACAGACTAGAACAATAATAAGGATAATAGAAAGATAATGCTGTTAAATTATGAGGAGAGACTTGCTGGTCATTCATGAACAACCCCCCTGAGTGAAGATAGTTCCTTAAAGGCCTTCCCTTAGGTATGAGAGAAAATGGGAAAGTTCAGATAGCTCCCAAAGTTGGAAGGAAATATTTAGTTGTGCCAATGTTTATAAAAGACAGGGGCAAATGCATTTCCTGAAGGTGAAATGAAAATACCTGAGAAAAAAATTAAAACCACAAATGACTTGTAAGGAGTTGTTAACATACAACAGATGAGTAACTTGGAGGGCCCAGAAGAAGGGTGGCAGAAAGCCTCATGAACTTGGAAAACTTACTTAAGTCAAATCTCAGAGGACCTCTGATTAACACATGGAAAGATTAATACAGATACAAATAGTACGTATGAAAATGTCCTGGGAAATATGTTCTATATCTGGTAAGATGGTCAGAGGATCTTAAATCTTAGTACCATACATTTCATTTTAGCAAAGTTATAACTATCCAAGTGACATCTACAAAAGAATCTAAAAGTATAATTACCAGAATGCATCACTAATGTGGCTACAATTTTCTTTTTTCCAACAACATAACTTAATCATAAATTTTGTATGATGAGGGTGCATGTTACAGGGTTGTCAACAAATAATTACAAACACTATAGCTGACTACTTGGGAAAGACTTACTGGAGTCCCTTGAATATTTTGAGATGGCTGGGTCACTGGGTAACTGAATGCACTTCTAACCCTTTCAAATTCCTTCCTTATCAGATTTAGAACTGTGCTACATGTTTTTGATGGTTTGAATATTTGTTTGTTTAAGTGCTACCATTTAATATGCTACTTTTTTCTTAACTTTTTTATTGAATATAACATATATAAAGTGGACCCATCTTGAAGGTAGTGTTCAATAACTTTTTTACAGACATATACTCCTGTGTAACCACCACCCAGATCAAGATAGAGAACATTGCAAGCAATGCAGAAACGTCCCCCGTACAAATGTCAATACCCCTAAACCTCAATAACTACTATTCTGACTTCAGTCATTAGATTAGTTTTGCCTGCTAGTGAACTCATGCAATATGTTCAATACGGTACTCTTATAAAACTTTCCATAAGTTGGCATATTGAATTCAAGTGTAATTCTAGATATGAATTTGCTCAATTAGTGCAATTGTATCTATTTCTACCCTCTCCTACAAGCCATTCTCAGAAGTTTTAAAATGCAAAAACAAAAAACAAACAAAACCCCTTCAGCACTAATGCTATGACTCCTCCTCAGCTCTGCCAATTTAAGAAGTAGGAATGACACAATGGTTTGAACTAATTAAAATCTGGGGTACTGACCTTTTCTTAACCATTACAGTCTTTCTAACCAAAGTTTATAATGGCTTGTTTTTAAATGCTAAAAATGAAATAAAACAAAAATATGGTTTTTCTTTGTTAGAGTTACACATACACAGATTTTAAAAAAGGTTCAAACAGGCCACAGAAGAAAGTCTTCCTCTTACCCTAGACCCCAAGACACCTAACCCTCTTCTCCAGAGATGCCCATTATTACTCATTTCTTATATATCCTTGCAAAAATACTACACATGTATATGTATTTCTTCTTTTTTTACCCAAAGTGCTCATCTATACAAATTTTTCTTTACCTTATTTTTTCAGTTATCAGTAAAGTCATTTGCCATCACACAGCAAACAACCATGCTAATTTTAATGCCTTAATCATAGTGCCTTTTATGGCTGCACCTTTATTTATTTAATCAGATTTTAGAGTTTGAAAAACAGGTGACTTCTCCCCTGTCTGGTGAGTGATTTTTTAACCACAATGAGATAGGAATTTCAGGACACTGGAGGAAGAGGTCTAAGCTGCACTGAAGACATTGGCAAAAAACAAGGCTCCAGGAATTGACAGAATACCAATTGAGATGTTTCAGCTGCAAGTCACTCGTCAATGCGAAGAAATTTGGAAGACAGGCACCTTGTCAACTGACTGGAAGAGATCCATATTTATGCCTATTCCAAAGAAAAGGAACCGAATGTAGAAATTATAGAACAATGGCATTAATATCACACACAAGTAAAATTTTGCTGAAGATCATTCAAAAGTGACTGCAGCAGTACATTGACAAGGAACTGCCAGAAATTCAAGCCAGATTCAGAAAAGGACATGGAATGAGGGATATCATTGCTGATGTCTGATGGATCATGGCTGAAAGCAGAGAATACCAGAAAGATGTTTGCCTGTGTTTTATTGGCTATGCAAAGGCATTCGACTGTGTGGATCATAACAAATCATGAATAACATTGTGAAGAATGGGAATTCCAGAACACTTAATTGTGCTCATGAGGAACCTGTACTTACACCAAGAGGCCGACCTTTGAACAGAACAAGGGGATACTGCATGGTTTCAAGTCAGGAAAGGTGTGCATCGGGGTTGTATCCTTTCACCATACTTATTCAATCTGTATGCTGAGCAAATAATCTGATAAACTGAACTATGTGAAGAAGAAGCCGGTGTCAGGATTGGAGGAAGACTCACTAACAACCTGCAATATGCAGATGACACAACCTTGCTTGCTGAAAGCAAACAGGACTTGAAGCACTTACTGACGAAGATGAAAGACCACAGCCTTCAGTACGGATTACACCTCAACAGAAAGAAAACACAAATCCTCATAACTGGACCAGTAAGCAACATCATGATAAACGGAGAAAATATTGAAGTTGTCAAGGATTTCATTTTACTTGGATCCACAGTCAACACCCATGGAAGCAGCAGTCAAGAAATCAAAAGATGCATTGCATTGGGCAAATCTGCTGCAAAAGATCTCTTTAAAGTGTTCAAAAGCAAAGATGTCACCTTGAAGACTAAGGTGCGCCTGACCCAAGCCATGGTGTTTTCAATCGTCTCATATGCATGGGAAGGCTGGACAATGAATAAGGAAGACAGAAGAAGAATTGATGCCTTTGAATTACAGTGTTAGTGAAGAATATTGAATATACCACGGACTGCCAAAGGAACACGCAAATCTGTCTTGGAAGAAGTGCAACCAGAATGCTCCTTAGCAGCAAGGATGGCAAGACTACGTCTCACATACTTTGGACATGTTATCACGAGGGACCAGTTCCTGGAGAAGGACATCGTGCTTGGTAAAGTAGAGTGTCAGGGAAAATGAGGAAGACCCTCAACGAGATGGATGGACACAGTGGCTGCAACAATGGGCTCAAACATAACGACTGCTAGGATGGTGCGGGACCGGGCAGTGTTTTGTTCTGTTGTATATAGGGTCACTACGAGTTGGAATTGACTCGATGGCACCTAACAACACCAAGAGACAGAGACAAGTCAAAGGGTTTCACACACCCTATATTCCCTAACAAGTGGATGGAAAGTCCAAACAATATTCAGATGTTTCCTACACCATTTTCAGCTCCCTGCCTGAAAGTGGTAGTCTTCAGTCCCTGGAACTCAGAGCTTCCATTGATCCCTGGGTGACTAGGGTCAAATAATGGCAAAGGAGTTGCCCATGGCCTTAGAGAGCCTAGACTATATAGAACAGACTAGGCTATTCTTCCAGTGAAAGGAGGAAATGTCCTGGAAAGGAAGAAATTAAAAATTCAGTTTCAAATCTATAGAAAATTTATGAGTACAATACAAAGAACTCCTGCACCTCCTTCACCCATATTCCTCAATTAACATTTTACCACATTTGCTCCATCACCCTCTCAGTCTCACTCTCTTTCTTTCTTTCTATAAGTACATGATAACTCATCACCCTAAATACTCCAGTAGGTAGCTCTCCAATAGGATACCCTCCTCCTACACTGCCAGTACACAACCCTTGTCAATCAGAAAATCAACACTGATACAACACAACCATCCAGTCTACACCTCCTATTCAAAGTTTGCTATCTGTCCCAACAGTGTCTCTTTTTCCTTTCAGATACCAGATCCAATCCAAGATTATGCATTGCATTTGTTTGTCATGTCTCTTCAATCTCCTTTGATCTGGAGCAGTTCCTCGGTCTTATCCTATCTTTATGACTTTGACAGTTTTAGGGTACAAGTCTTTCATATTGTCAGATGACCCTCAACCTGAATCCATCAAAGGTTTATTCATAACCAGACTCAGGCCAAGCATTTTTGGCAAAATACCATGGAAATGATGCTGTGTTCTTCTCAAGTGTATCATATCAGAAGGCACAAGATGTCAATCCACCTTACTGCTGATGATGTTAATCTTGATCACCAGATCAAGTTGGTGTCTGCCAGGTTTCCCAACATAAATTAACCAATTCTACCCCATTGTATTTGATTGGTATTTGGTGGGGAGATATTCTAATACTACATCTTCTTGGAAGCAGCCACTATATAAAGAACTTCTGGCTAGACTACCAAATCATGAAAGGCAATAAGGAGGAAAACCAAGGTGCCCACCCGACAGCCAGTACAAGAACTCTAGATATGTGAATGAGGCCACCTTGAATCCTCTAGTGCCAGTCAAGCTACTCTATCTGACACCAGCTGCAGCAGAACGACTCAGCTGAGCTCTACCCAAATTCCTATCCACAAAATTTTAAGCAATAAAATTGCTGTTGTTTTAAGCCACTAAGTTTGGGGTAGTTTGTTTGCAGCAACAAATACCTGATATAATGGTTTTCAGTATGATTTATTCTTTCACCCTTGAATTATTTAGAAGTGTGTTTCTTATTTGCCCTAAATATGGAGAGTTTTCTAGTTAATGTTTTTTGGGTTCGTATTTTGTTATTTTCCAACTTAATTGCCCTATGATCAGAGAACACAGTCTACAAGGTACTGATCTTTGAAAGTTGTTGAACTTTTCTTTAAGCCCCAGTATATGGTCCATTTTCATAAATGTTCTGTTTGTATTTGAAAAGAATATGTATTCTGAGGTTTAGGATAGGAGGAAGGCGCTCTGGTGGCTCAACCATTAAGTGCTCGGCCGCTAATTGAAAGGTTGGCGGTTCAAACCCACCCAGCTGCTCTGCTCCCATAAAGATTACAGCCCAGAAAACCCAGGAGTGTTCTACATAGGTCCATTAAGACAAGTTTACCAATCTTGTGTCATTTCCCTCTTATACATTCTTTTCTAGTTTTTTTTTTTTTTTGGAGGGGGGGTTGTCTGTTTAATTATTTACTGACAGAGATGTCTTAGCAATTTTTTTCTATGATTATGGATTGGGCTATTTCTGTTTGTCGTCGGTCAACTAAAAAATTTTGTATCTTTTGTGGTTATTTTGTTAGGATCTACAAGTTTAGAAATGGTATAACTTCTAATTGAATTGAAGCTTTTGTAGTGATCCTCTTTATATTTAGAAATGCTGTATTTTTTCTGATATTAATATAATTCACAAGCTTTCTTTTAGTAAGTATTTGCTTAGTGTATCTTTTTCCATCATTTAACACTCAATATTTCTTTATTCTTATGTTTTAGAATAGTCTCTTGCAATATAAATAGATTTTTTAAATCTGATTGATAACGTTCTTTAACCTGAGCATTTAGTCCATTTATTTATTTATTTTTTTGTAATTTTTCTGACATATTCTGCTTTATCTCAATACTTTTGTTGTGGGCTGTCTATCTGCTATACTTTTTTATCCATGTCTTTCTCTTTCCTTTCTTGCCTATTTTTGTATTAATATGAAATTTGTTCTCATTCCATTTTTCCTTCTACTGGTTTGGAAGTCTGCATGTTTTTTAGTGGTCATCCTGAAAATTTTAACATGCAAACTTTACTTATCAAAGTCTGAATTAATTTTTACCCTCCTCCCCTCCCCCCCAAAATAGAACACTTTAACTCAAATCACCCTATTCAGACTTACATGGCATTGTTGTCATGTATTTATCTTCATTTTATCCCCTAAATGTTATCATTGTTATTAGATGCCATTGAGTTGGTTTCAACCCATAGCGACCCTATGTACAACAGAAAAAAACACTGCCCAGTCCTGCACCATCCTCACAATTGTTATGCTTGAGCCTGTTGTTGCAGCCACTGTGTCCACCTATCTCTCTGAGGGTCTTCCTCTTTTTCACTGACCCTCTACTTTACCAAGCATGATGTCCTTCTCCAAGAACTGATCCCTCCTGATAACATGTCCAAAGCATGTGAGACATAGTCTTGCCATCCTTGCTTCTAAGGAGGATTCTGGCTCTACTTCTTCCAACAGATTTGTTCATTCTTTTGGCAGTCCATAGTATATTCAATATTCTTCGCCAACACCGTAATTCAAAGGCTTCAATTCTTCTCTGGTCTTCCTTATTCATTGTCCAGCTTTTGCATGCATATGAGGTGATTGAAAACATTATGGCTTGGGTCAGATGCACTTTAGTCTTCAAGGTGACATCTTTGCTTTTGAATACTTTAAAGAGGTCTTTTGCAGCAGATTTGCCTAATGCAATGCATCTTTTGATTTCTTGGCTGCCGCTTCCATAGGTGTTGATTGTAGATTCGAGTAAAATTAAATCCTTGACAACTTCAATCTTTTTTCCATTAATCATTGTCTCAGTCATCTAGTGCTGCTCTAACAGAAATACCACAAGTGAATGGCTTTAGCAAAGAGGAGTTTATTCTCTCACAGTCCAGTAGGTTACAAGTCCAAATTCAGGGCATCAGCTCCAGGGGAACGCTTTCTCCATCGGCTCTGGAGGAAGGTCCGTGTCATCAATCTTCATTTGGTCTGGGAGCTTCTCTGCACAGGAACCTCAGGTCCAAAGGACGCGCTCTGCTCCTGGCACTGCTTTCTTGGTGGTATGAGGTTCCCATGTGTCTCTGCTCGCTTCTCTCTTTTATATCTCAAAAGAGATTGCATTAAGACACTAATCTTTTCAACCTCATCAGTATAGCCTCATCACAGTGATAGAATTTACAACTCATAAGGAGATCACATATAATCTCATCATAGTGATAGAGTTTACAACACATAAGGAAATCACATCAGATAACACAATCATACAATACTGGGAATCATGACCCAGCCAAGCTGACAGATATTTTGGGGGGACACAACTCAATCCATGACAATCATGATGTTGCTTATTATTACATATGGTCAATGTTTATATTTATCCACATATTTGCCACCTTCTTTCTTCACTATTCCTTCTTGCATCTCAGAACTTCCACCTAGGATCATTTGCCTAAAGTTTATTCTTTTGAATTTCCTTTATTTCATGTGTGTTAGTGGTGAACTCTCTCAGTTTTCTAAAGTCTTTATTTTAGCAGATTTATTGAAGCATAATTTATTCATAATAATAATCACTCATTTTAAGTGTACAGTTAAATGAGTTTTGGCAAACATATAGAGTTATGCAACTACCACCACACTCAAGATACAGAACATGTCCCTCACTCCAAGAAATTCCTTCCCTCTACTCCCAGCCCCAAGCAGCCATGATCTGATTTTTGTCACTATAGTTTTGCCTTATGTAGGATTTCATAGAAACGCAGTCAGACAGTATATAATCCTCTATGTCTGTCTTCTTAGCACGGTATTTTTGAGATTCATCATGTTGTTGCATACATGAATAATTCCTCTCTGTTGTTGAGTAGTATTCCATTGTAATAGCCATTATATGAATATATTACAATTCTTGTATAGATATATTACAAATGTTCAGTTGATGGACAGTTGGGTTATTTCCAGGGTTTGTTTATTTGATTTTGGCACTTGTGAAATCTTTTTCACAAGGCATAAAATCCTAGGTCGGCAATTAAATTTTTCTTTTAGCACATTGAAGATATAATTTCACTATTTTTTGGTTTCTGTTTTTACTATTAAGTAAACTGTCAGTGTAAATGTTACCCTTTGAAAACGTTTTTGTGTTCTAGTTGCTTTTAAGATTTCTTGTTCTTTGATGACCTACAGTTTTATTCTGTGCTATCGAGGTGCGGATTTCCTTTCATTTATCCTGCTTGTGACTAACTAGAATTCTTGATTCTGTGGATTGGTGATTTTCATCAGTTGTGGAAAACTGTCTTTTCAGATATTGCCTATCTTCCATTCTCTCTCCCCTTCTCTTCTAGAGCTTCATCATATCTCGCTAGACCTTCATCTTCTAGCTTCCATGTCTTAAATCTTTCTTACGTATTACCTTTTTATCTCTCTGTACTGCATTCTGGATAATTTCTCCAGTACTATCTTCCAGTGGGGCCCTGGTGGCACAGTGATTAAGTGCTTGACTGCTAACCAAAAGGTCAGCAGCTCGAATCTACCAGCTGGTCCTTGGAAACCCTATAGGGCGGTTCTACTTTGTCCTATAAGGTTGCTATGAGTCAGAATCAACTCGATGGCAATGGGTTTGGTTGGTTTTTAATCTTTCAATACGCTAATTTTCTTTTCCAGGCCTGCTACTAGTATTTCTAGGGCCCTAGGCAGGAGTACAAATGGAAGCCCACATCGTACAATACAGATATATTTAAAAGCTAAAAATCAATCTAACAAATAAATAAAATACATTTGAATTTAAAGCTCTTGGATACCTAGAGTTCTTGCCTATAATGTAGTGGCACAGAGACAGCTCAGTTGTAACCACTTGCCAATACCTCTCTCTTTTCACCTTCATCTCTGTATCACACTGTAAGGGACATCAGGTGAACACGTGTAAACACTAAACTTACAAATCCAAATTCTATCCACAGCACCCAAAAGAGCCATTTCTTGACCACACCTTCAGGGTGCTGTCTAGCCTCTGGAAGACAGACCTGGGGAAGAGGTCTACATAAGGCCCTGGACAATTTGAGCTGGAAATTTCAGGGTTGCTGGTACCAGGAAAAAGGAGCCCCAGTGGCACTGTGTTTAAGTGCTCGGCTGTTAACAGAAAGGTCGGTAGTTTGAACCCACCAGCCACTCCACAGGAAAAAGATGTGCCAGTCTGCTTCCATAAAGATTACAGCCTTGGAAACCCTATGGAGCAGTTCTACTCTTTGCTGTATGGTTGCTGTGAGTCGGAACTGACTCCACGGCAACAGAAGAGCTACCAAGAGTGTGGTCTAGAAGGGAGGGGATACAGATTCCAAGTGACTCACCATATCCTTAGCCATGTGGACTCCTGTGACTGGATGAAGACCAGAGCAGACTCCAAAGTATAGGGCCCACAACAGGGGACCCTCTTGCCTGGGTGTAAAGGTGTATACTGCTCTCATAATTGCTATGCTAAACATACCCATTGAGTTTTTAATTTCAACTATTATAATATTAATTTCTAGAAGTTCTGTTTTGCTCTTTTCATATCTGCTGGAGTATTTTTATTCATATTTTTAGTTCCTTTTATTTTTTTCAACATGTTAATCATTTATTTTATACTCTGTGTCTGATCATTCTAATATCTAAAGTCTTTGCAGTCCTTATTATGCTATCTGTTGTTTTGGTTGGCTCTTGTTTTTGGTGCCTTCTTCCCTTACGTATTTTGTGATTTTTGAGCTCACACTTCTTGTAGTTTATCTATGAGAATTCTTCAAAGACTGGAATAAGGATTGGTTCCTTCAGAAAAGATACATGTTTTCTTCTCCCAGGCACCTCAGGGCATTACAAGTCTGGGATAACTTTAAACCAAATATTCAGTCTGTGTTTCTTTGAACCACCCAGGTAATGAAATTTCAGGTAGGGGACCCATGTGAGGGTAGGCCCATTTGTGATTGCAAATCCTCAGAGGATATTTGCCTTCCCATTCCCATTCCACTCAGAGCCAAAGTTATTGGGTAATTTGCCCAAGAGGTGAATGGGTTAATTTGATCTTCTGTTAGATCGTAATCTCGCTGCTGTCAGGTACTATTATTATTCTACTTTGTCTGTGTTCCCCATGTGTTCCAACATAATTCTGTCCCTTCTTTGATAGAAGAAATAGATGACTGATGGTCAACTCAATAAAAAATTAGTGACATTGTGCCAATAAATGACACCTAAAAGAATTGAAGCATCTTTACTCTTTCCAGGTCTCTGGGTGGTACAAAAGTTTGCACTCGACTACTAACCTAAAGGTTGGTGGTTCAAATTCACCCAGTGGTGCCATGAAAAAAAGTCCTGGCAATCTGCTTCCATAAGATTATTGATGTTGTTGTTAGGTGCCACCAAGTCAGTTCTGACTCATAGTGACCCTATGTACAGCAGAACGAAACACTGCCCAATCCTGCACCATCCTCTTTGAGCCCATTGTTGCAGCCACTCTGTCAATTGATCTAGTTGAGGGGCTTCCTCTTTTATGCTGACCTTCTACTTTACCATGCATGATGTACTTCTTCAGGGCCTGGTCCCTCCTGATAACATGTTCAAAGTACATGAAATGAAATCTCGCCATCCTCACTTCTAAGGAGCATTCTGGCTGTACTTCTTCCAAGACAGATTTGTTCATTCTTTTGGCAGTCCATAGTATATTTAATATTCTTCACCAACACCAAAATTCAAAGGCGTCAATTCTTCTTTGGTCTTCCTCATTCATTGTCCAGTTTTTGCATGCATATGAGGCAATTGAAAATACCATGGCTTGGGTCAGGATTGCTTTAGTCCTCAAGGTGACATTTTTGCTTTTTAACACTTAAAAGAGGTCTTTTGAAGCAGATTTGCCCAATGCAATACATCCTTTGATCTCTTGACTGCTGCTTCCATGGGTGTTGATTGTGGATCTAAGTAAAACAAAATCCTTGACAACTTCAGTATTTTCTCCATTTATCATGATGTTGCTTATTGGTCTAGTTGCGAGGATTTTTGTTTTCTTTATGTTAAAGTGTAATCCATATGAAAGGCTGTAGTCTTTGATCTTCATCAGTAAGTACGTCAAGTCTTCTTTGCTTTCGGCAAGCAAGGTTGTGTCATCTGCGTATTGCAGGTTGTTAATGAGTCTTCCTCCAATCTTGATGCCCCGTTCTTCTTCATATAGTCCAGCTTCTTGGATTATTTGCTCAGCATACAGATTGAATAGATACGGTGAAAGGATACAACCCTTTCCTGACTTGAAACCATGCAATATCCCTTTGTTCTGTTTGAATGATTGTCTCTTAGCCTATGTACAGGTTCCACATGAGCACAATTAAGTGTTCTAGAATTCCCATTCTTTGCAATGTTATCCATAATTTGTTATGATCCATACAGTCAAATGCCTTTGCAAAGTCAGTAAAACACAGATAAACATCTTTCTGGTATTCTCTGCTTTCAGCCAGGATCCATCTGACATCAGCTGTGATATCCCTCATTCCACATTCTCTTCTGAATCTGGCTTGAATTTCTGGCAGTTCCCTGTGGACATACTGCTGCAACCATTTTTGAATGATCTTCAGTAAAATTTTACTTCCATGTGATATTAATGATATTGTTTGATAATTTCTGCATTCTGTTGGATATCTTTCTGTAGAATGGGCACAAACATGGATCTCTTTGTCAGTTGGCTGGGTAGCTGTCTTCCAAATTTCTTGGCATAGACAAGTGAGTGCTTCCAGCATTGCATCCGTTTGTTGAAACATCTCAGTTTGTATTCCATCAGTTCTGGAGCCTTGTTTTTCACCAATGTCTTTAGTGCAGCTTGGACTTCTTCCTTCAGTGTCATTGGTTCTTGATCAAATGCTACCTCCTGAAATGAAAATGTCGACAAATTCTTTTTGGTACAGTAACTCTGTGTATTCCTTCCTTCTCCTTTTGATGCTTCCTTTGTCGTTCAATATTTTGCCAATAGAATCCTTCAATATTGCAACTCAGGGCTTGAATTTTTTCTTCAGTTCTTTCAGCTTGAGAAATGCTGAGTGTGTTCTTCCCTTTTGCTTTTCCAACTCTAGGTCTTTGCACATTTCATTATTGTCCTTTACTTTGTCTTCCTGAGTCATCCTTTGAAATGTTCTTTTCAGCTCTTTTACTTCAACATTTCTTCTGTGTGCTTTAGCTACTCAATGTTCAAGAGCAAGTTTCAGGGTCTCTTCTGACATCCATTTTGGTCTTTTCATTTTCTCCTGTCTTTTTAACGACCTTTTGCTTTCTTCATGTATGATGTCCTTCATGTCATTCCACAACTACTCTGGTCTTCGGTTACTGGTGTTCAATGCATCAGATCTATTCTTGAGATGGTCTCTAAATTCAGGTGGGATATACTCAAGGTCATACTTTGGCTCTCGTCGACTTGTTTTAATTTTCTTCAGCTTCAACTTGAACTTGCATATGAGCAATTGATGGTCTGTTCCACAGTAAGCCCCTGGCCGCTGATGATATTGAGATACTCCATCATCTTTTTCCACAGATACAGTCGATCTGATTCCTGTGTATTCCATCTGGTGAGTTCTACATGCATAGTCAAACCAAAATGAGAAGAAACAGCTGCAAACATCCATTAATATGGGAACATGGAGTGTACAAAGTATGAATCCAGGAAAAATAGAAGTTTTCAAAAAAGAAATAGAATGCTTGAAGATGGATATCCTAGGCGTTAGTGATCAGAAATGGACTGGTATTGGTCATTTTGAATAGGACAAGCATATGGTCTATGTCATGGATTGAATTATGTCCCCAAAAATGTGTGTATCAATTTGGCTGGGCCATGATTCCCAGTATTGTGTGGTTGTCCTTCATTTTGTGATTGCAATTTTATGTTAAAGAGGATTAGAGTGGGATTGTAACACCCTTACTAAGGTCACATCCCTGATCCAATGTAAAGGAAGTTTCCCTGGAGTGTGGCCTGCACCACCTTTTATTTCTTTAAGGGATAAAAGGAAAGGGAAGCAAGCAGAGAGTTGGATACCTCATACCACCAAGAAAGCAGCACCAGGAGCAGAGTGTGTCCTTTGGACCTGGGGTCCCTGCACCTGAGAAGCTCCTCAACCAGGGGAAGATTGATGAGAAGGACCTTCCTCCAGAGCCGACAGAGAGAGAAAGCCTTCCCCTGGAGCTGACTCCCTGAATTTGGACCTTTCGCCTGCTTTACTATGAGGAAATAAATTTCTCTTTGTTAAAGCCATCCACTTGTGGTATTTCTGTTACAGCAGCACTAGATGACTAAGACACTCCACTATGCTGGGAATGATAAATTGAAGAGGAACTGCATTGCAGTCATTTTCAACAAGAACATTTCAAGATCTATCCTGAAATACAACACTGTCAGTGATAGGATAATATCCATACACTTACAAGGAAGACAAGTTAATACAACTATTATTTAAATTTACATACCAATCACTAATGCCAACAATGAAGAAATTGGAGATTTTTACCAACTTCTGCAGTTTGATATTGATCAAACATGCAATCAAGATGTATTGATAACTACTGGTGACTGGAATCCAAAAGTTGGAAACAAAGAAGGATCAGCAGTTAGAAAACAGGGCCTTGGTGATAAAAATGACACTGGAGATCACAAGATAGACTTTTGCAAAACCAACGACCTATTTACTGGAAATACCTTTTGTCAAGAACATTCATTCAACACATGGTAGGCAATCAATAACAAATTTTCAAATGAATAAATAAAAACCGTATATTAGGAAAGAAACATGAAACTATTCAGTTAAAAGCTCTCTGGAATTTTAGGTTATGGGATAAAGTCTTGGAATTTAAAGGGTTTTCTTTCTCTGAAATTCATTTCTGAGATAATATTTATTTTATACATACGCAGAGCAAGACAAAGAAAAGACGGGACACAGACTTACAATTTGAATCCTTAAGGCTAATCCTAGACTTGGACAATATGCTTCCTGTCAGTTTTCCAGAACATAGAAAAGATATTGTTGTGGTGTTAGCTTTAAGTCATACCAAATAATGCTTTAAATTATTTAAATAAACTTTTTTAAAAATGTGTCTCAACCCAAATATTTCTGGTAAATTCATATTCCAATAACTTTCCTTTGTTCGTATACTAAAAAATCTAACTGTGGAACTCATTTCTTGCTTTGCTTAGATTCTAATAGTACAAATGCTTTCTTTCTCAAAATTGAGAGAAAACCAAAATGCTGCCCTACTGCAACAAAATACTAGAGAAGCATTTGTTATACTGATTAGCATATTTTCATTTATATTTTGCCTAAGATGCCACATGAAATCTCTTACCAGTTGCTCTCCAGTGATTCTGACTTCTAAAAATCCTATGTTGTTGTAAGTTGCCATCTGGCTGATTCCAACTCATAGTGACCGCATGTGTGTTAAAGTAGAACTGTGCTCCATAGGGTTCTCATGGCTGTGACCTTTCAGAAGCTGATCTTCAGACAGAGGCATCTCAGGATGGGTTCCAACTGCCAACCTTTTGGCCATTAAGTATGCGCCAAAAATTTCTTCACAGATGTGTAGTGTAATACAGAGGTTCATCATTGGAAAATAACCCTTTTTAAAATTCTGCCAACGTTAAGTCAAAGATCTTAAGACAACACATACAACACAGACTAGTGGACTTGAATACATTAAAGAGATGTACTTTGAAGTTTCTCAGTGGAATCTTTTTTTTTTTTAATTGTGCTTTAAATGAAAGTTTACAGTTCAAGTTAGTCTCATACAAAAATTTATACACACACTGTTACGTGACCTTAGTTTCTTTCCCTGTACTATAACAGTACACTCCTCCTTTCCACTCCGGATTTCCCATGTCCATTCAACCAGCTCCTGTCCCTTTCTGCCTTCTCATCTCACCTCTGGACAGAAGCTGCCCATTTAGACTCAATGTATCTACTTGAGCTAAGAAGCACACTCTTCACATGTATCATTTTATATCTTACAGCCCAGTCTAATCTTTGTCTGAAGAGTTGGCTTTGGGAATGGTTTTAGTTTTGGGCTAACAGAGTCCAGGGGCCATGTCTTCTGGGGTCCCTCCAGTCTCAGTCAGACCATTAAGTCTGGTGTTTTTACTAGAATTTGAGTTCTGCACCCCACTTTTCTCCTGCTCCATCAGGGACTCCCTGTTGTGTTCCCTGTCAGGGCTGTTATTGGTGGTAGCCAGGCACCATCTAGTTCTGGTCTCAGGCTGATGCAGTCTCTGGTTTATGTGGCCCTTCTGTCTGTTAGGCTAATATTTTCCTTGTGTCTTTGGTGTTCTTCATTCTCCCTTGCTTCAGGTGGGTTGGGACCAATTGATGCGTCTTAGATGGCCACTCGCTAGCTTTTAAGACCCCATATGCCACTCGCCAAAGTCAGATGCAGAACCTTTTCTTAACAAACTTTGTTATGCCAATTGACCTAGATGTACCCTGAAACCATGGTCCCCAGACCCCCGCCCCTCCTACTCTGTCCCTCAAAGTGTTTAGTTGTATTCAGGAAACTTTTTAGCTTTTGGTTTAGTCCAGTTGTGCTGATTTCCCCCTCAATGGAATTCTGAAGAAAGAAGGCCTCGAAGTGAGAAACCGCACAGGTAATACACACTACATGTCCCAGCATACCTTGCGACTACCAGAGACTACGACTCCCAGAATGCATTGCCCGTTGCACGCTGATTTTCCTTTTCGCTGGGGCTTGTAGTTCTCCTGGGTCGCGTTAATCTTTACGGCGAGGGGTAGTTGCTTACCCATTCCAAGGTATTAGGCATAGTCTTCCAGCTTTGTAAAAGCTGAAATACCTAGTCCCTGGGCCAGCTCTATTCGTCATCTCATTTATCGGGTTCTGCTTTACAACAGGTAAGTCACGGAGGTGCTACAGTTCTTCGCAGCAGAACCTTGCCTTTTCCTTTTTTGAGCGACCTCGTTCTGGTGAATGTATTTGTCCCTAAGCTCTCGCCGTAGCAGCCGCCGCCCATCCCTCTTTGTGTGCCCCGGGAAGCTGCGGAGCTGGTAGGGGCGACAGTTGGCGTTAGGGGCGAAGGCGAACGTCGTTACCGGGAAGTTGCAGGCGGGCGGACTCTTCCTCATCCCGCCACCTAGCAAGTGGGTTGACTGTTCTTTCCTGAAGGCCTCCTGCCTGCTGTGTCCCACGCAGGAACTCGAAGGGCGGCTTGCCCGTTCCTGCTGACATCTCCCCTTGGTCCGGTTTCGGAGATGAGAGGCGGGGAGAGCTGGGACCGGTGACTCAGGGCGGCCGGGGGAGGGGAGCCCACTCCCTTCCTGCCTGGCCCTCAAGAGGCGACCTGGGGAGCCTCGAGGCTTGTCCGGCGCCATTGGCGCCCTCCCATAGATACTCTAGTCTGGACCGCGCCCTCTTGGCCTTGACCCAAGGGGAGAAAGTGGCTCCCCTTCGTCTTGCTCTGTTTTACAGATAAACTCATTATAATCAGCGTTGACAGCGTCTTCCTTCACCTTATGTGTGTTGGAAAGTCTAGCGTGGAGATTGTTGCAAAAAACTCCAGACTTTTTCTTGGAGTTTTAAGAAAGCGGACGTGTCAATCATGGAGGCTTCTGCCTCTCGGATAATGAGAAGGCCAGTCAGCTATGGTTCAGCAGGTTAAATTTTGTTGTTGGGCTTTGACAAAAATATATTTACTTTAATGTCAATTATACTTACTTTAATATCGATGTCAAAAGCATATCTGTTTTGCAATTGACACGAAACAAAAAATAATGTTCTTAAGCCAACCTACAATTATGTATGGAAGTTCTCTTTGAGAGCCGTTAATATGAAGCTTCTTAGAGATGTAGGAAGGGCAGAGTATAAACACGTTCTCTTGTTTTTTTTGGTTTGTTCTACCAAATAAATCTTGGTAGATATTATGCATATATTTAAAGAGCCTGCATGTCAGCTTTTCACATTTTTTGTTCATTTGAAAATTATCAACTTGTACATCAGTCTTTATGGAGTATTGCAACTGAAATTTCCTGTATGCATTTATTAGTAGATGGATTTTTCCCTCTTGACTAACTTAACTTTATTCAAATTTTGTAATTGTGATTTATAAGATTCCCCTCTAACTAGTTTTCCAGAAGTTATTCTCCTGTTTTTCGTGGTGAAAAGTATTAATACTTTAGTTTTACAGATGTAGACATTAAGAGAGTTTAATTATTATGTGATAAATCAATAATATGGAGAAGGTAACAGTTTCCGAGCTTCTTATTTATGCTCAGCCCCTAGACTATTTTTTCAATTCAAAAAAATTTTAATTCATCATTTTTTCTTAAAACCGAGGATGAAGTAGTATTTATGTTGTTTTTTGAAAGTCTGTTTGTAATTCTGTCTTAACCATTATTCATTTAGGCATTTTCAGTCACTTTTAATGTTTAGAGCACTGGATGCTATGAAGGCAACCAGAATAACTAAAACGTGGTTTCTACTTTCAAGTAGATTACTATCTAGCAGGATATTTCATGTGTGTTCACAAATAGTTGTACTAAAAGTGCTGTAAGAGGTGTAGGTAAGGTGTTATTGTGGAGAAAGAAAAAGTCATTTGATTTCATAGTTAATAATAGTGTCTTTTGTGTTTTGCTTGTCCTTAATATCACTACTTACATGTCAATTTATAGGAATTTCTGTTTGACTTCATTGTTTTTCTCAGAATTT
Source organism: Dugong dugon (assembly GCA_030035585.1). Taxonomy (NCBI): domain Eukaryota; kingdom Metazoa; phylum Chordata; class Mammalia; order Sirenia; family Dugongidae; genus Dugong; species Dugong dugon. The sequence goes on from CM057461.1 coordinate 133,584,347, forward strand.
TTAGGAATGAATGCAAAACTTTGGCTATAGTTTTGATCTGTGTCATAGCTTAAGTTCTTAATGTCAGCCCATGTCTTCTGTTTTAAAGAGCTAGTTTTGACCTTTACCTCCAGTGCCCTAATATACTGTTATCAAAAAGCATTGAGGCATTGCGTTAAATTTTGGCATATGAACACTAAAGAGCTTAATATGTGCTGGGCTGTGCTCAGGTCTGGGTATTATTTATTTCTGACATACATTTGTTTATAATTTTTTTTAAGTCCATTATTTTAAAAGCAGAGTCTATACGCTCTGTTTAGATAGACCTCTTAAGCCTAAATGACCCTTGAGAGAGTTTTGTTTTTGTAGCATTACATTTTTTTTGTGTGCTGCTTTTACCAGTGTAATGAGTATTGTAAATGATTATATGTTTCTTAAGGTTCCAAACATGTCGGACAAAAGTGAATTAAAAGCTGAGTTGGAGCGTAAGAAGCAGCGGTTGGCCCAAATCAGAGAGGAAAAGAAGAGAAAAGAAGAAGAAAGGAAAAAAAAGGAAGTATGTTTGATTTTAAAAAATTAGCATAAAATAGTTGGATTTTATTTCAGATACTTATACCTTTATGTCATAATTTCAGAATAATAAAAAATACAGCAGTTGTGACTGCAAGTATAGCACTATAGTTGTATCATACTTGAAAGAAACCAGATATGTGGAAATGACAAAACTGGTAAATTAAAAGTTTTTTTTTTTTAAACTGCATAAAATGATCTTATATAGATTGATGTGTTTCTAGGATTTGATTTATAAAAATTCAGTTTACATATTTAGTCTCCTAGGAATATGTTTATTGTATAAGTATAGGGCATCTGCATTATAATAGCTCATAAGACATTGTATGTAAATCATAAGTTAGTTTGGACCTTGAACTTCTTTGTCTGAATATTTTACTAGTCTAAACTGCTAGTAATTTGTCAGAATAGGTAAGATTAATGGCAAGCAGAAATATATATATAATAAACCAAGCCAAAACTGTTACTGTCGAGCCGTTTGCTACTCATAGCAACCCTAGAGGACAGAGTAGAACTGCTCCATAGGGTTTCTAGGGAGCAGCTGGTGGATTTGAATTGCTGACCTTCTGGTTAGCAGCCATAATTCTTAACCACTGCACCACCAGGGCTCCAATATATATAATAGATGATTTAATAGTTTAGGGGATTTGTTCTTATGTCTGTTATCACGAATTCATCATTGAAATATTTCTACTGAGTAGTAGGTTTGATAGTACCTTAAAGGTGGACCAGTACTTCTATCTTCTGATTTTTAACATCACCATTTTTTCATATACAGCAAATATTCGTTGACTGTGAGCTAGGGCTGGAGATATTTTACTTCTATGTTGAAATGGACATTTATTTCTATGGAGACTCTTTAGATAGATTTGTATACTTTCATCACGTATGTTTTAAATGGCCATTGTAAAATAGTTTGTCCTAAGATAGTATGTCCTAGCTGACTTTAGTACTGAGCTTTTGCATAATGTGTTAATTATAAGAGCATTGGAGCTTTAAATTAGCTATTTAATTAAAAGCTAACTGATTCAGGTATGGTTCACACTGGCATAGCCATTCCAAAACAGCATCTGTAGCCTTAAACCCTTCAGTGCTGAACAAATTTAATTTTTACTTTTTAAAGATGTTCACAGCATAAGTGGCCTCTAAGAGATATCAGTTACATGATTACATAATTTAAAGTATGTGAAAACATTTTTAGAGATAATCTAATAGTATGAAACAGTGAATCTGTTAACATACTATTGCATACATGTGGAAGGTCAACTTGACAACATAGCCTGTTTGGCTGTTTTGATGAATGTTTTTCTGATGACTTCTTTAAATTAAAATGGTGTCATAAAATACTATGACTTACAAATTTATCCCAGATAATTGTGTGAGTAATAATTGTCTAGTGGAAATAAGCATTTGAGGCGTACGTGTATATAAAACTTGTTCCTTGAAGCCTAAATTTTGTTTGAGATGTTTTGGATGATCTGAGGGCATTGAGATTTTTCTAGTGTAACTAGAAGATTTTGTTAAAACTGTAAATGACTGAAGTAAAAATTTTGATAAAATGTTTTGTGCTATGCAAAAGTAAATTTTAATTTTATTAAACCTAACCATATGTTTTTATTATCATAAAAATAAGACCTGTAGTTTAAAAAATAAAAACTTTTCTCCAGATGAATTTTTAACAAACATCCTCTACATAAAAGTTGCATGAATGCAGTTAAGAGTTCATACAGAAGTTTGAGGTACCCATACTTTCACAGCAAATCAAAGTGTCTGTTTGAAATTTGTTACTGCTTAGGTAATTCTATCTGCCCCGCCCCCCCCCCCCCCCCCCCCCGTATATTGTGGTATTTCTAAGTTTTTGTGCCATTTAGGGAAGATTTCCACAATTCCTGAACAACGGATAGCAACTCCATACTGTAATTAGAACTTGACTATACTTTTCAATTTATCTTTCAGGAAAAATTTTGTGGAAACTCCTTGATTACATATAAAAATGGTGAATTTAGTACATATCATTTGGAAATTACTTAGTAGAACTCTTGAGAATGATTTTCATTGAGTGACTATAAATCACTAATCTATATCCAAACTAAGTTCACCCCCTAAAAGGACACAGTGTTAGTACGTTATTTAAAATAAATTTTATTGGAAACAGTGTAAGTGCTTACTGTTTCCAGTAAAATTTAAAATAGTTTTTTGCAGACAGAAAATGTTTCATATGTAAATTTAAGTTTTTAACTTAAAAAATTTAGACTGATCAGAAGAAAGAAGCAGTTGCTCCTGTGCAAGAAGAATCAGATCTTGAAAAAAAAAGAAGAGAAGCTGAAGCATTGCTTCAAAGCATGGGGCTAACTCCAGAATCCCCCATTGGTAAGGATAATAATATATCCATTTATAAGAAATAAACTTATATTTTACTCAGCTGATCAGTAGCTGAGATGAGTTGACTTGATGAATTTTGCACCCTTTCCTCATTTGTGTCTCTTAAAATCATTAATCTTATAATTTATTTAGAATTGTTCTTTCAGATGTGCTAATACATCGTTATTTGGCTTGTTCAAAAGAGCGGCAGGATTAATTAAATTTGTTAACATATACCAAACCACCATCTGACTTTTCTTGTTAAGTCAGTAACTTATTTCAACAAACATTTGTTGAGGCAGTTATGTGTGCCATACTGTGTTAAGTTCAAAGATGACTATGATTCCTGAATTTAACTCTGTATTCCTTTAGGGAGGTAAAATGAATTGAAGTTCTTAAAGTATATTAGTGGTCAAAGGCATAGAAGTAGAAGGTGAGGCTTACAGGCTTCTGCTATTGGTAATATATTTTGGCAGTGATTTTACTTAATCTTGTTCTTTTTCTGGGTTATACCTTGTGGTAGCTGGTAAACCATAAAGCTGGAATAGTAGTAGTGGTACTGAAGACAATGTAGTTGTGTATCAGAAAGCATGAGGTGCTTAATTAAAATAGTTCTGTGCTGGCTGCTGTTAGATGATATTTTAGTTTGACATGGCTTTTGCCCTTCAGGGACCTAAAATTTCAGGTATAGTTTGTGAGCTTATTTCATCTAGTCCAGGGGACAAGTACTGGAGTTGGTAACTGCTGATCTCCGTTGTGAAACTACAGTATCACTGTCCTTAGAGCTGATATTTCTAAAAGGTTCAACATGAAAAAGCTGTTCCTCTCATGGTGTGTTTCATTGTTATTGCTTTCGGCTTATTTTTCTTTTCTTTACTGGTAGAATTTGAAGACTGAAATATATTAATTTTTATGTCTTTAGTTAATAATCTTATATTGCATATTGCAATTTAAAAAGTAAATAAACCAGAACACTTTTTTCTTGTTAAAAAAAATACCCTGGTAACTACTAAACCAAGTCGCTTGTTGTGTATAGCCTTTGCATGATCATTTTTTCTGTCCCTTTGGCTTTTGTTCTCTATTGTAGGATTTTTTTTTCCTTTTCTTTTTAGAACTTCAGTTTCACTGAGTTCACTTGCTGTTATTAACCATTAACCTATAACCCATTCGGGTTTTCATTTCTGTGAATTGCATGTTCATATCCTTTGCCCATTTACTATTGGGTTTTTTTATCTTACTGATTTGTAGGAGTTCTGTTTATGTATTAGAGAGAACTTCTTTGCCAATTTTAGTCTTCTTCAAAATACTTCTAGTCTGCTACCTGTTAACTCTGTCTTTTTTTTTTTTCAATATTGAAGAATTCTTTTTTTGCCTATTATATTCTTTGTTGAACAGAATGAAGATTTTGATGTGGTCAAATCTACCAATTACAACCCCTTTCTTGTGCTTTTTTGTTTTAAATTTTTGAAAAAGAAATCCCTTTCTACCTTGAAAACATAAATATATTCTCCTACATTTCATTTTATTAGTTTTATAGTTTTCTCCTTCACATTTAGGTATTTAGAATATATTTTTTAATATAGCGTAAGGTAGGGATCCGACTTTTTCTCCGTATAGTTAGCTAATTTTCTCAGTACCATTTATTAAATATAAATAGTCCATCTTTTCCCTCAATGATATCTGATGCCAACTTTGTTATACATTCACCCAAACCAAACCTGTGGCCGTCAAGTCAATTCCAACTCATAGTGACCCTATAGGACAGACTAGAACTGCCCCATAGGATTTCCAAGGAGCTGCTGATGGATTCAAACTGTCAACCTTTTGGTTAGCAGCCATAGCTCTTAACCAGTGTGCCACCAGGGTTCCTTGTTATACATTAAGTTCCATATATTCACAGGTATTTCTGAGTTCTATATTCTTGGTATTGTTCTGTTTGCCTGATTCTAAACTATCAATACAGTGTTTTAATTACTGTGGCTTTGTGTTACCCCTCATATCCAGTATAGGAAATCTCACTCCCCCTTCTTCCATTCCTCATCTTGAAAATAGCCTTAGATTCACAAGCATTTTTTTTTCCCAAAAAAATTAGTTTTTAAAATTTTCTCTCCATCTTTCTGCACCATGTATTTTATTTAGTTATTATGTGTTTTTAGTTTTTTTAAATCTAGAACATCTTCCGTACACATACTACAGTTTGCCACATGACATCTATTTGTTGAACGGAGTTGGCCAGTTCCAATTGCTCTGTAGAATATCCCTCCTCCTGGATTTGACTGATGATGGTTTCCTCACATTTAGCTTGTATCTTTATTCCTTGTATTTCCTCTAAACTGGAAATTAGTTTTAACTTGAGTAGCTTCAGGCTGAACATCTTTGGCAAGACTATCTCATAGTTGATGCTGTGTATTTCATATTGCATCACATCAGTAGGTATATTGTTTGGTTGTCAAGCTGTTAGTGATGCTAGATTGATTACTGGGTTGTGATTATAACAGATCTCTCCATCATAGTCACTTTCTTTTTTTCTTCTGTTACTCTCTAGCGAGTAATACTTTAGCACCATGTGAATATCCATTTGTCCATTAACTGTCATCTAATAGTTTAACATACATTGATGATTCTTATGTAAATCAGTTTTTTAAATTAGGAATTGCAGGTTCATTTTTATAATTCCATCATTCTTTCTACATTTATTGGTTGAAATTCTTCTGTAAAGAGGAGCTTTCCCTCAATAACTGGGGCTATTTGGTTACTCTTAAGTGCATTTCCTATTAGAAAAGCAGAAGAAATGCTTAATGTTTTTCACTTTAATTTCCAATATCACCTCCAGTGGTAGCAGATGAGCTTTCTTGTTTATTTTTTAAATATACTGATAAATTTGATTAGTTAGTATTTTATTTAAGATGTGTGCATATATACTCACAAGTGAAATTTGCCTATAGTTTTCTGTACTGTGTTCAGTTTGGCAATCATGGTTATGGTTTTAAAATAAATTGGACAGCTTTTCTTTTTTCTATTTTGTAGGATAACTTGTGAATGATAGGTGTTGCCTGTTCCTTAAAAATTTGGTAGAATTCAACTGTAAAACTGCCTAGGATTGGGGCTTTTTTCCCTAGGTAGTATTGGAGAGGAGGAAATATACACCATTTCAGTTTTTTTAATGATTACAGTCTATTCAAGTTTGCTGTTTATTTTTGTGTCACTTTTTTAAACAACAGGAGCAAAAATAAACATTCTCTCTCACAGTTTCTGCAGATCAGGACTTTGGGAGCAGATAACTGAGTGGTTCTGGCCCAGGGTCTGTCATGGGATTGAATTCAAAATGCCAGTCAGAGCTGTAGCCATCTACAGGCTTGACTGAGGTTAAAGGATTTGCGTTCAAGATGGCTCACTCACATGGGTGGCAAGTTGATGTTAGTTGTTAGTGGGAGGGCTGAGTTTCTGTCTGTGTGGGGCACTCTACAGATCTACTTCAGAATCCTTGCAACATGTCGGCTGGGATCTCCGAGATTGAACAGTCCAAGAAAGAGCCAGAAGGAAGCTATCCTTTTTATGACTTCCTTTGGAAGTCACAAAGCATCACTTTGCCATATTCTATCCATTGGAAGAGAGTCATTAACTCCAGCCTATATTCCCAAAGAATTTGTGGACTCTTTTAAAACCACTGAAGTATTTTACAACAAGTTTATAGTTCTCTTCATATTTTGAGATGAGTTTTTTTTCTTTTAATATATTAATATGATGGCTTACGTTGATAGATTTTCTAATATTAAAAGCGAGTTTACATTCTGGGATAATCCCAACTTGATTATGAGATATTATTTTTCTTATATATTGCTGGATTAGTTTGCTATTATTAGGAATTTTTCATCTGTGGTCATAATTTTATTTTACTGACTCTTCTCTGGTTATGTAAAATGAGTTGTAGGGTTCTCCACCTTCCGTTCTCTGGAAAGGTTGTATAATTTTGGAGGTATTTATTTGTTGAACATTTGTCAGAATTTTCATATAAAATCATTCAGGCTCTTGTATCACTTTTGTCATTTTATTTCTTCTAGAAATACATCCATTTCAACTGTTTTCAATTTATTGGCATATACCAAAAAACTCAATCTGTAGCTGTCAAGCCGATTCCAACTCATAGCGACCCTATAGACAGAGTAGAACTGCCCCATAGGATTTCCAAGGAGCCACTGGTGGATTCGAACTGCTGACCTTTTGGTTGACAGCCAGACACTTAACCACTGTACCACCAGGGCTGCAAAGAAAGTATAATTGGCTCTTTTGCCTGTGTTCTTGTCTGTCTGCTTTTCTTTAATTTTTAATCACAATAAAATATATACTTCCTATACCTGAGAGTATGTTATTCAGGCATATGAAGAAGTGTACATTACAGTAAAACAAACAAAAAAATGAGGTTGAAATTTAGTTAGAACATTTCCTCAAAACTATGACTTTGATTTACTGGTAAATGCTAGTTATGATACTTGTGAAATGTGCTTTTTTGGTGCCCCATAATGTGTAGGACTTTGATGTATATAGATGGGAAAGGAAAGAACTTTTCAGGCAAAAGGAAAGTAAACAAACACATGATGGTTGGAAAGGTTAAGATGTGCTCAGAGTAATAGCAAGTGATCCACTTTCACTGGAGTACACAAGGTACAGGTGACAGAGTGAGAGGAGAGAGAATACTGGAGATGTAGGGTGAGGCTAGATCTTGGAATAACTACTAGGAGATCACTTAAAGGTTTTTCACCCTGGAAAGTGATATGATCAGAGCTGTTCTTACCAGTCATAACCTTTTTTTTTTTTCTGTAAGCTTTTTTTTAAAAAAAAAACACATTTTTTTCATGATTGTAATTTGATTATAAAACTAATGTGGAATAAATATATAATCTAGATTCAGGTAAATTGAAACGTGCCATAAATTTGACTCTCCTTTGAGCCAATTAGAACAGTCCAAGATGTCTGCCTTCTGAAACTCAGATTTCTAATATTTAATTATTCTAAATGTCTTTAGTTTATTCATTCATTGATTTTACAAATATTCGTTGAACACCTTCCTATAAAGCAAGCTTGGGGATGTGCTACTGAACAATACAGACAAGGGTTTTGCTCTTTTGGTGTTTACATTCTAGTAGGGAAGATAGGTACTCATGATGATGTGATAGAGTGTTTCTACCATGGACAACATTAGACAGGGTGTTTCAGGAAGACTTCTTTGAGAAGGAGACTTGTGAAGTGAAACCAGAATGACCAGAAGGAGCTAGCAGTCCAGAGGTTGAGGGGAAGAACATTCCAGGTAGAAAGAACAGTGAATACAAAGTCCCTGAGAAGTAGATCTTGGCTTTTTAGTTAGGCCAGTTTGGCTATATCATAATAAGCAAGAGAGAGAATGGAAATATGAGATGTAGGCAGAGGCCAGATTATGTACATCCTTGTATGTAAGGAACACTGGTGGTGCAGTGGTTAAGTGCTCGGCCACTAACTGAAAGGTCAGGAGTTCGAACCCACCAGCCATTCCACGGGAGAAAGATGTGGCAATCTGCTTCTATAAAGATTTTATAGCCTTGGAAACTCTGTGGGGCAGTTCTCCTCTGTCCTGTGGGATGCTATGAGTCTGAATCAACTCAACAGCAGTGGATTAGGTTTTTTTGGTTTGGTCTGTATGTGATGGAAGGAGTTGTAATAGGAGGGTTTTAAGCAGGAGAGTGTCTTAGATAGGTCATTAAACCAGTTTTCCATAGGGGCTAAAGACTGGCTTGTTCAATCAAAGGAAGCAGCATCTCCTATCGGTAACTGTACCAGCCATCAATTATCACAATTTTATAGTCTGTCTTAGGTAGCCCTGATTTTTTAGAGTTGGCTCTGGGAAAGGTTGAATTAAAGTGAAAATCTCTCCAATAAACCATTTGTAGCCAATAACAAATTGATATTATTTTAAAGTAGTAGAACTAGGAAATAAAAGTGTTTTTAGCTGAAATAAATATTGTAGTGTCAGTATTGTGTTCTTATATATACATAGCATGTTTAGACTCTAAGCTTTGTAGAGACATACAGAGATCATTCCCTTTTCTTTATACCTGTTTTTGTTCTTGTTTTGTCTGTGAGTGTAGACATATGAGAGAAAGGAAGAAAGATTTCTAAACTTCAGACTATTAGTTTAATCATATTGCTAAATTAAACCATGGAGAGATAATTTAATAAGTAGCTACTTTTTAAAAATAAAAATTACTTTATTTAGTGAACATGATTGGCTAATTAAAGATTTTGAAAAACATTTTTAAGTGTTTAAATTTTTTATATATCTGGATTAAAAATAAAAGCGAGAGTGGGAAAGCAGCATATTTTATCTCCTATCATCTTATAAATAGACTGTCAGTAATGAAATAGACTTTTACAGAATATATTGTTTGACATTATTTGCAGCAAAGGTTTTTTGGGGAAAATAGTGTCGTCCTCTTGATCAAATGTCACTTTATACATTGTAAACTATTTTACTTGAGGGTTTTTAGTTGTCAGTAATTAAAGAGTAGAGGGTTCAGTTCTGGTGAGGCTAGAAGAGGGAGGTAATAAATAAGTATGCTTTGAAAAAGAACCCAGATGTCCTTGTTTTAATTTATTTTAATTCATGATATTTAATTGAAATTTTAAAGAATTTAAAGGCATGTGAGATTTATTATATGTTTATCAACGCAGCGTGATCTGAGTTAACATTGAATTAAGAGTCTTCAAATAGCTAAGGAAATGAACAGGGGATCTGCTGTTCCTTCTTAGGTGAGGTTGACATTGTACTTAAGTTTCTAGCATTTAAGTTTCCAAGTCAAATCTAGACATCTTTTCATTTCTTTGAGGTTCTTACTTCTAAACCACTTTCCATCTCTTAATTGGCAGATTTATCATTATAATGAAAGCTGTGAAGGTTTAAAGGCTTTATGAAGATCTCACTACCTTTAGGGAATTAGGCTAAGTGCATTTCATAATCCTTAAAATGTATGCCTGAAGATCCAATACTTATGCCCAGCATTTATCTAAAATTAGAACTGAAGTATGTACTGAAGTTTGTATTAATTCAGATTGAAGACAGTGGCTGTCAAACTTTTTTGATGGTAACCACACTAAAATATACATCATGATCCAGGATGGGTTCTTGTTTTTCTTTTCATTATGGAATATATTGTTTGCGTATTTATTAAATATTTTTAAATTGTAGAAGTATAAAAACACTGCTAGAACTCTCAAGAGGATTTTTAAAAAATCAATCTTATTTTTTCTATAAAATGGACTTTTTTTCTGTTTTTTTAATTCTTCTGAAAATATGTTTAATAAAAAAAGATACCGCTGATAAGATTCTCTTATTTTTGCTACTAGTATCTTATTTATTTGGTCATTTGACTGCTTTTTATCAGAGCTTCCTGAGATCAAGGATAATATGTTACTTACATTTTTATCCCTAATGTCCAGCACAGGCTACACACTTAAATGTTTGTTCAGTTATTATTAGGTCATACATCTTTTTACCTGGTAAAGCCAAATAAAAGCTATGTTGCTTTAAATAAAACAACAACAAAATCTTATTGTGTAAACTTTAGGAACATGCATGGTTGAGATTGAAATTTAAATATTAAACGTATGGCTTAATTTTTTTTTTTTTTAAACTAAGTGTAACTGGCCACTCTTAGGCACAGCTTTCAAAAGAAGTTTGCTAGTCAAAATGTGTATTACTTCATTTTTTTCCCCTTTTCCTAGCAATTTACAGCTTTAGAATATTTTTAAATCTAATTTTTAGATAGAATGCTTTCCATGTGACCAAGTTAAGAAACCCTATAGGACAGTTCTCCTGTGTCCTATAGGGTCACTGTGAGTTGGAATCGACTTAACGTCAGTAGGTTTGGTTTGGTGGGTAGCATAATTTTAATGAGTTGTTCTATGAAAGGGAATATTGGTTCTTTATAGTACTTTAATACCGTAAAATTGTTTACATATAGGTTTAATTTCCGTTTTTTCGAACGTTTAAAATTAGTTTTTTTTAACTTACTCTGCTAGGCTAATTTTATAAATTGTTTATGTACTTATTCTGTTAGGTTATAAGTAGGGTAGATAGTAATTAATATTCCTTATTTTGTCAGAACAAGCAGATCTCTACAAAATATATCTCTACTGATTCAGAAAATGTATACTTGTGATTCACATTCATATCTTGAAAATGAAATAAAATCATAAATTCTATTTGATATCAAACACAGAAATTTGCAGATAGCCACTAAAATAACATTTTTGAAAAACTGTGACCCTTAGATTAATAGGACAACACCTTTTTGGCATCAGTTATTCATTTGGGGCATTGATTTCAAAGGAATGAGAAATAAAAACCTATAAGAAGTAAAAGTCTAGTGGAAAAACTTATACCTATGTACATGTGAATTCAGATAACAGGAACATGATAACTGTTAAATAACTAGCTCCAACTGTAGAGAAAGGTACATAAATAATAGGAAAGAACAAGGATGTGAATTTATGAGTACCAGTATCTGATACGGCTAATCTAGTGTGGTTTCATGATGGTGGGTGTTTGAGAATTATTTTGAATAAAAATCATGATTTGGTGGAATGGTGATCTAACTGAGCGGGACTGATACATGAAGGCTTGAAGAAAGGAAAATAAAAAGCATTTTGGGGGATGGCAAAGAAAATAGTTCCTTGTGTATCTTATGCTCTGAATTAATGAAACACTAAGGGGAGATTAGTGGAGGATATTTACACTTCATTATCAGGAGAAGAATCTGTAAGAGAGGGCAGATTAATGTTTCAGCGAGTTAAAGTTTAAAGGAGTATCTTTCAAAAGGCCAAAATAATAAGGTTATGAAAAACAGTTATTTAAATGTTAATATTCCAGGCTAGGGGCACTTACATCCACAAGGGGGCATTATTGTAACATGGGCTTTGTTTGAGTATTTAAAGTATCAAATTGATGAGCTAGAAGAGACCTCACAACTTTGGGTTGTCTCCGAAGCTCGTTCCTTCCATTTCACTGTGTTCTATCAACACTTCTGCGCTGAACAATAATTTTCCTTAACTATCCAGCTTTTCTAAGTCCTTCTTCCTGGCAAAAACCCCTGCTAGAAAGGCTAGAGCCTTTCTTCTACTTAAAAAATAATTAATTGAGCAATTCACCATCCTTTATCCCTGAAACTTCTGTGTAGGTTCTGAGAGGTTGACCCAGACTTAATTCTAATTGTAAATCTAGGTGCATTCTCAAATTTAAAAATATTGTAGTTGTTTCTCCAAAAGGCAGCAGTGTTAATTTTATATTCTTAGAAAACTAAGGTCTAAGCTGGCAGGAAAGACCTTTTTGGTTGACTTTTTGTCCTAGAGAATTAATGAGTCACAGTCCTTCAGTATTACGTACATGACCTGTGAATGCCATTGTGTAGATTTGTTTTTCAGTTTACTTCATATTTCCCCCCAGTTCTCACAGAAGAAAATAAGTATCTTTGCGCAAAACTTCTAAGAAGCTTAGGTTCATTCATGTGCTCACATATGCTAATATTAATTCCTTTATTTTGTACTATTTAAAGCCTGGTTTTGGGCTGTTTTACATACAGAACTGTAGAGTGAAGGTTGATTCTGATTGAATCACTGTTCTTCTAAGCAAATCAAATCTCAAATACTTGACAAAAGGTAATTACTAATTAGCTTTGAAGGATTCTTCAGGAAAATTATTAAACAACGAAGGAGGCCTCAAAAGGATGGAATGAGTTCACAGAGTCACTGTACCGAAAAGAATTGACATTCAACCATTTCAGGAGGTAGCATACGCTCAAGAACCGATGGTACTGAAGGAAGAGGTCCAAGGTGCACTGAGGGCATTGGCGAGAAACAGGGCTCCAGGAACTGACAACCCCAGTTGAGATGTTTCAACAAATGGATGCAGCGCTGGAAGCGCTCACTCTTCTATGCCAAGAAATTTGGAAGACAGTTACTTGACCAACTGACTGGGAAGAGATCCATATTTGTACCCATTCCAAAGAAAGGAGATCAACAAAATGTGGAAATTATCAAACCATATCATTAATACCACACACAAGTAAAATTTTGCTGAAGATCATTCAAAAACGGTAACAACAGTACATTGACAGGGAACTGCCAGAAATTCAAGCCAGATTCAGAAGAGGACATGGAACAAGGGATATCATTGCTGATGTCGGATGGATCATGGATGGATCATGGCTGAAAGAGGATACCACAAAGATGTTTACCTGTGTTTTATTGACTATGCAAAGACATTTAACTATGTGGATCATAACAAATTATGGATAACATTGGGAAGAATGGGAATTCCATAACACGTAATTGTTCTCATGAGGAATCTGTACATAGATCAGAAGGCAGTTGTTCAAACAGAACAAGGGGATACTGCATGATTTAAAGTCAGGAAAGTTGTGTATCAGGGTTGAATCATTTCACTGTACTTATTCAGTCATTATTCTGAGCAAATAATCTGAGAAGCTGGGCTATATGAAGAAGAGCAGGGTGTCAGGATTGGAGAAAAACTCATTAATAGCCTGTGATATGCAAATGAAACAACCTTGCTTGCTGAAAGCAAAAAGGACTTGAAGCACTTATTGATGAAGATGAAAGACCACAACCTTCAGTATGGATTACGTGTCAACATAAAGAAAACAAAAACCCTCACAACTAGACCAATAAGCAACATCATGATAAATGGAAAAAAGATTGAAGTTGTCAAGGATTTCATTTTGCTTGGATCCACAATCAGTGCCCATGGAAGCAGCAGTCAAGAAATCAAACAATGCATTGCATCGGGCAGATCTGCTACAAAAGACCTTTCTAAAGTGTTAAAAAGCAAAGATGTCACTTTAAGGACTAAGGTGCTCCTGACCCAAGCCATGGTGTTTTCAGTCGCCTCACATGCATGTGAAAGCTGGACGTTAAGGAAGACTGAAGAAGAATTGATGCCTTTGAAGTACGGTGTTGGTGAAGAATATTGAATATACCATGGACTGCCAGAAGAACGAACAAATCTGTCTTGGAAGAAGTACAACCAGAATGCTCATTAGAAGCAAAGATGGGAAGACTTCATCTCACGTACTTTGGACATGTTATCAGTAGGGACCAGTCCCTGGAGAAGGACATCACGCTTGGTAAAATAGAGGGTCAGCGAAAAAGAGGAAGACCCTCAATGAGATGGATTGACGCAGTGGCTGTAACAATGGGCTCAATCATGTGAGGATGGTGCAGGACCAGGCAGAGTTTCATTCTGTTGTAGATATAGGGTTGCTATGAGTTGGAATCGAATCAACCGAACCTAACAACAACAATTATTAATGGATTATGCAATTTTCATAGCTAATTGATTGTATTCTTAAGCTGTCCTTAAAAATGAATTCCAGGAATTGAGTCTTTTCTGAGATTTGAGAAGCTATGAATTGGCCAGTTTTTTTACCTCCCTGAATGCATGTTTTCATTTTTTTTTTCCAGAGGTCATTTATTGAATTCTGGGAGTATAGTGGCACTGCCTAATTGTGTAATTACTGTATTCTTTGATTTTTCTAGACTAATTGGGTTAATGTGGTAGTCACCAAATAACAACTACCATTCTCTTTTTTTCTATTAACATTCCTCCTTTTTCAGTGACAGTAATTTTCTTTTTCCAGGTTTGTCCCTTCTGTATACATTACTTATTATTCCAAGATGAAGTTGGTGGGCCAGATAATAACTAAGAGTCCTTTATGAGTCCTCTCTATCAGCTGGCTTGAGAACTATCTTTTGGCAGAAAGAATATAGTTCTGGGATGAAGATTTTTATCTAATTACAGTTTATTTCTAAAATTTTTATTTCAGAACTGGCTGTTGTTGTTGTGTGCCATTGAGTAGATTCCAATTCATAGTGATCCTGTATGACAGAGTAGAACTGCCCTAGGTTTCCTAGGCTGTAATTTTTATGGAATCAGATTGCCAGGTCTTTTCTCCCATTGAGTGGCTGGTAGTTTTGAACCACCGACCTTTGATTAGCAGCCAGGCGCTTAACCATTGCAGCACCAGGGCGCCTTTCAAAACTGGCTAGGGTAATGTATTTGTGTATGTATTATTACTCTTTAGCCTGTTTCCATAAGGAATTTGAGATGACTTTTTTTTTTTTTAAAAGGCAGCCTTAACCGAGTAAGATTCTGTTGAACTTGTTGAGTAGGGTCATTGGTTCTTGAAGTTACAAGAAGGGGGGAAAAAGATGTTAAACTGGAAAGGAATTGTATAGTTCATCACGAATAATTAGAGTCGTAGGAATATTCTGCTACTTTTCTCTAGTCGTTCTGGTATATATACTTGGAAAAATTATTTTCCTAAATATGAAATTAAAGAGGTAACTAAAAGAATACAAAATTTCTGAAAATCTTTAATATGAAAACGTTATGGTGCCCCACTATAATAAACACCATACTT
Organism: Dugong dugon; assembly: GCA_030035585.1. NCBI lineage: Eukaryota > Metazoa > Chordata > Mammalia > Sirenia > Dugongidae > Dugong > Dugong dugon. Next base: position 133,599,721 of record CM057461.1, read on the forward strand.
ACAGCACAGTAGGCAAGTAAATGTTAGATATTACTTTTTAGTCCTGTATCAGTCAGAATGTAGACTAGAGGAATCCTCAAGTGAGAGATGGACAAAAAGCTTAGGAAATGCATCCTAAGAGAAGCTAGGGAACATTAATATTTTTTCACTTTAAATACAAGTCATTTTTAGCTACTTGGAGTTATATGTACAGCATATGAAGTATCTGGTTGTCTAATTGTTTTTGAGAGATTTAACCACAAAATCAGAAACAGTTGATTATGTTTTTATAATCTTTTGAAATTTTAACCACCGTATCTCAGGAAACAAACATTCTAGCTATGATTTTTTTCCCCCAATCTTATTATTGATTACCAGTAAAATTTGTTATTGAAAAAACAAGGATGATCAGTTTTGTACCTCTGTTCAAGGTGTAGTTTATCATACTATATTTGTACATTTTGTTAGATTATCAAACCCACTGTTTACTGTAGCATGTGTAAACATTTAAACATAATTTTAAGGGTTCAGTGACTGAGTATTCCAAAAAACACAGACTTTTAATTAAATGCTTATTTCCTTAGATTAGTTCTCATGTAACTAGGAACTTACCTTCTTTTGGGTAGACTATGAAAAGAAGTGTTTGCAGCTCAACACAAAATATATTAGTGACTTAATATTGTACATTGAAAAATTATTTTAAAAAGATACTTGGGAATGGGAACATTAATGGTAAAATTTAACCAGAAGATGGCAGTGATGATCCTCCTATACTTCCTGCAACGGTAATCAAAAAGTTTTACAAATGTAATAGCATGAAATATGCACGTTCAACTGTTGTTGTATAATGTTAAAAGTTGACAGTTTAGGGGAAAACGTTTTCTCTGTTTGTTTTATATACTATGAAAAATACATATTTTTCTGTAAGAAGGGATTAAGAATATTTTGGGTGTCTGTATCTTTGTCTGTACACTTCAGTTTTTTCTGAATACTGGGGTAAGGAAGTTACCATAAGTCTTGCCTTGTTTAAGTTGCATGCATCACTTTATGTTATGCATCATGTCTAGAAGGCATGTTGTTTTATGGCCTGTTTGCATTTTTCACCCAAATTGCTGGGAACTAATGGACATTTTAGAGGAGTTCTTTCTTTAGCTGCAGTCATTTCTCTAAATTGGCCTTCTTTTTGGTGGGGGGAAATTAAAATCATTTTAAACATTAATTTTTTTGGTTAACAGCTGAGCTCTTAACCACTCCACCAATAGTGCCCCTTAATTTTTGAAAGAAAAATTGTTAGGCAAAAATTAACATTTTAAAATAAATCTCAGAAAACCAGAGATTAAATGACTTAATGAAGCATATTTCAGAGTTTTAATTTTGGCAGCAGTTCTAAATATTACTTATCATCTGGTGATCTTAAAAATGAGAAGTTAGAAAGAGGAGAAGGAATGCCCTCCTTTGAAAATTAGGGCCCAATTTGGTGATGGCTGAGATGAAGATGCATCCTTCCATAATCCTCTGTTTTTTTGTTTTTGTTTTAATATAAAGCCCAAATGCATTTTGCCAGAGAAATTGCATGAATCTTTAGCATGCATTGTTAACTTTGTCTTTTCCCCTTTCTTTCTACTGTTCATTTTCATTCATGTATTTTTGTTTTTTGGTTTGCCATTATTTTTTTCCTTTTGTTAATTACTTCACGTCAAATTACTTTTGAAACGTCATAAGCTGAGCAACCTCTCCGTGTAGTAACAGCGGATACCTGTCTGTTTCACTATTTAGTCCCTCCTCCTATGTCTCCATCCTCCAAATCTGTGAGCACACCAAGTGAAGCTGGAAGCCAAGACTCTGGAGATGGCGCCGTGGGATCTAGGTACAGTAATTTTCTTTTAATATTTTAATGATGGAATGCATTTAGTGTCCATGCTGTTGATGCTTTAGAGGGACTCTTAAAAATTTGTGTTTGGTTAGCCCTAGCATTTTGAAATCTAATTGACATAGAAATTGTCTGTTCTAAGTTGGGAAAAAATATTTTTACAGTATTTTAACCATCACACTTGATTAACTTAGTACTGAATAGTTAACTGATTTAGGCTAATTATTTTGTATTAAAATGAAGTATTAATGTATTTGAAATTTTTTTGTTTAAACAAATTGATGTTGATTATTATATGAATGTTTTAACTGTAAATAGTGTAAAACCTCTCTGCTGTGCTTAATTCCACATTCAGTAATTGAAATTCTGAACAGTTAAGCAGTCAAATTCTATTCTATTAAATCACTAGTTCTGCTAATTAAAACAAAATAATAATGCATAAAATACTAAGAATAAGGAATAATTACTAAAGAAACACTGAGAGTGTTTACTGCTAAGTTTTCCTGAACTTGCATCTTCCTTGTAAAACTGTATTTCAGGTTCGTTTTAGGAGCCTGCAGGCATGTTGGCACTTGCTTTTCAAAAGTTCAGTAAGATTTCAGCTTCCTTCTAAAGATTGTATTGGGAAAGTGTTATTACTTTTACTCTTTGTTGTACACATTTGCATGATAATAGCTAGTTTTTCTTTAACAGCATCATACTTTTTGAATTCCTGTGACAGTTAAAATGAGATTAAACATAGCTAGTCAAAATCCATAGCTGATTCAGAGTCCTTGTTTTGGGCCAGTAAGTTATACGTCTTCCTCAGCAAAATCTCTTAACACACATTTTAAAAAGTAGTGATGCAAACTGATACAAGTTTTCTCTTTTTTGTGCTGAGCCCTTTGATTAAAGTTAAAAAGAAATAATGAAAAAAAAAAAAGGAATGAGTATCCAGAAGAAAAGGCAAGAAAAAAGAAGCAAGAGGGGAAGGCTGGATGGATACTTCACAAGCTCACTACTTTAATCAGTCCCTGAATAATCAGGTTATCAATTAGAAGGCACAGAAAGCTCACCAGTTTCACTTTGAGATGTGCTTTCCAAAATTGTTCTGTATACGGAACCAAAATTGCAAATATCGTAAATCTAAACAAATACAATTGTTGGAGGTAAATGAGGTAACTCTTTTATTTAAAAAACTCAGAACTTTTCTTTTTAGAAATAAGTATTATCACTTTATAAAATAGTATATATACTGTAGACTAAAGACTAGATTTATTTAGTCTAAATTTATTTTTAGGGATAAATTTATATTTGTTTTATCCTTCTGCGTTTTTATATAAATATGTTAGTGTTTCTTTGCTAATAATAAGTGGTATTTTCAAGTGAAGAATTTTTTTTTCCTTTTGCAATATTATAGTAAAAATATTTCCCAAATAAAAAACCATTTGTCAAATTTCTTTATTTACTTTGTATATTATTTTTATGTGGATCCTATACTTTGTTCATTTCTGAACTCATTGTTTCTGATTTTTAATAAGTGTAAGATTATTTTAAGGTAATGTTAGCAGGTTTACTTTCAAAAGCGCTTTGTCGCATATACCTGATTTGTAAAATTAATGTGTTCTCCTGAATTGCATGGACAACATAGGAATTGGTAGAGACCCTTTGGAATTTTGTAAATTGGAACAGGGAGTAAATACTGTTAAGAAAAATATTTATTCATGTGTAGAACAAATATTCATCAAATTGCCAACTCTGTATTAAGTGCTATATGTTACCACAAAAAATAAGATGTTCATAGCCCTTGCCTTCATAGAACTTACAGTCTAGTGATTATATCAGTAAAGATATTATACATTTTATTGAAAAATCCTAAGTGTAGTATTGTAGATTTAATGATAAATTGTGAAACAATAAAACAGATGGTTTAATATCTTTTGGAGTATCTGTTCTTATTAGAGAATGAATACAAAATTAAAATTCCTTCTACATTTAACAGAAGGAAAAAAAACCCTCATCTTGAAAGAGGTGACCTTACATCTTTTCAGTCTTAATACATGCATGGTTTGTCTCCTTTGAGAGCATAGACTCATTTGAAACACTAATTTTCAAGAGGGCTGAGTATATTCATTGTGTGTATGTGCAGGCGTGTGTAGAAAACTACAGTTTCCACTAAATCATTTACAGATTCCATAGTGGAGAGAGAATATTGTTGATGGTGATATTGGCAGTAAAATAATAGCTTTTCTAAATATATGGCATTTTAAAAGACTGCTAGAGTCTGAGAGTGAAGAAGAATGAACTTGAATTAAGCAGACATGACAACAGTGAAAGAATAAAGAGAAGAAAAAATATAACAGGAAAATGCATGTGAGATATATGCACCTGTACATTCAACTTCATTAGTTGGCTGAGACAGTCTAGGATTAGTACATTAAGTAAGAAAAGATAGATTAGACATTGCCAAATACGTTATCTAAACATGTCTGAATCACTGTTCCTAAATGCAAAGAATATCTGTTGGGCCTGGTGATAATTTATGAATAAATATAGAAGACAATGAGATGTGATATTTCTCTTAACTTTGCAAATTAGAAAGTTGCATTTCATTAAGTTTCTAATTCATTTTCTCAATCACTTCTGTCATCTCTAAAGTTTGGGTAACAAATATTCAATTGGCTATTTCATGCCCCCTGTTCCTTTTTTCTAGATCAGCTTATTTCTCAGGCTTTGGGATTATATTGGAATTTTACTTTATATGTCTGCAGATGCCTTTAATATCTGTAATCACATATGTTCTTCAATGTATTGCCTGTATTTTGAGGTCTTACTTGATTTTAAACTAAAATGACATCTTCAACAAGGAGCCTTATGTCATTGATAACAGCTAGGTCTCTCATATAATGTAAAGGCTGTGGACAGAACATTCCTTGGAGAGCGTCTCACAGAATCCCTTCTGGTTTAACAAAGCCTAAGTTTGTTGCTGTTCATTACTTAGTACAAAGTAGATCTAAGTTTGTTGCTGCTCGTTACTTTGGCTTCTTCTTTCATTGTATACACACAATCCTATATAAATTCTGAGATCCTTTTTTATATTTTTAAATGAAGGATTTATCTAGTTTAATTCATCCAGTTATTTATTGATAAATTGTATACACGGTAAAATAGAGAAATCATTTGTTCATATTAAAATACTGTGGTAGTTTTAATTGTGTGTTAAAATTTATATCTTACATAAGTGAGAAACAAATGTGTTCAACAAAAATGGTAGCACTAAATGTGTTGTGGTTAACTTTTTTTTATAGGGCTATAAGCATCATGTAGTACTGTACATAGTTATCTTTTATGTTCCTAGTCTATAAGAATGCCAGTGTGAAAAAGTGCCTTTTGTTCTAGTAATCATTAGATTTGGCTTAAGTGAAGAAGACCCCATGTAAGTTGTTTACCTAGTAGGCAAGGCTAAAACACAACTGATCATTTATTTAAGATTGATAATCTCCAAAAGACCTTAAAGTAAATCCTTTAAACATAAAATATTTTTCCAGGAAAAAATCTATTTTATCTTAGAGACAGAAGTCTTTAGTTGCTTTGTAAAGCAGATGACATGTAAGCCCAAGGCAGTGCTTAACCTATAAATTACAGAAGGGTCACATTTTGGAAACTTTAGCCATTTTGTATCCCAGTGGAATAGTCTTTGGTTTTCTTACCGAAAGGCTTATGTGTTGACTCATTTCCTTTACCAATATGACAATTTCCTGCACACATTTAATGCTTTGGGCAAGATTACAATATGTTAACCAAGATTTTTTACTAATGCTTTTCTCATTAGGAAACTTAGAACTGTGATTATTTTATATCCTAGCTTGTTATGATCCATAAGTAATGTATTGTTTGGGTTGTTAGCTGCTTTAGTTGTTTAGTTTCATATAATCTAAAATATTAAGTCTTTTTACTATTCTGGGTTGTATGCTTGTGTCTTTAACAATATTATACGTAGTGCATGCACTAAAACATTTAGGGATACCTGTTTTGTTTTGTTTTCTTACTAACCAGAGCATGTGGTTTTTAATTGTAAACAGTACTTTAGCTTTAGCTATTCATAGAATGTATTCGCTTGACTAACTTATGGCCTTTTTTGCTAATGCTTCATGGTTGTCCTACAACCATTTAGGACGCTGCATTGGGATACAGATCCGTCAGTTCTTCAGCTTCACTCAGATTCCGATTTGGGGTATTGAATAGATTTATTACCTTCCCTCTTTTATAGTTAATCTGATTCTTTGTGAAACTGTCCTAATTTTATTTTGCTTAAATTTCTAATACGCCGTATATAGTTAGGAAAAAAATTTTACTGTGATACCTCATTTATCCTGTATCATCAGTGAAAGAAGTATTCTATATATGTGATTTTCTAGGTGTCCTAAGTCTACTCATTTAAGTGCCCAAATTCCTTTTGTTATTTCTGTATTTTCAGTGTAAGTTTTGCTAAGGTGTATTACAGACTTCCCGGATTATTTCTAATGTATATTCTACATATAATTGAACCTTTTCTTGGTTGTTCATATGAATATTATTTCCCTATTTTAAAATTAACCAATGGCTTACAAGGTTTTGAGAGTACAGAGCTATTGAGCTCTACACTATGGCCCCTGATTACTATTTATTTATTTATTCATTACTCCATTCTTTCATATATTCTGGCCTTCAGTGCAAATTATAAATGTTTGTTGCTCCAATTGTGCCTGACTCAGCTAGCTCATTTCCCTGATAATTCACAGCTTCTGAAACATATGCCCATACCTATTGGAATTGTGTCTAAATCAAGAGTAAATAAGTTGAGTTAGGACATACAAGAAAAGTATATGAGCTCCTAATACATTATCTGGAAGGCCTGTCTTGGCTGCCCTGAGTCTTTCTCCCCCATTGCTTCTCTATTCCTAGTAAAGATGGCTTTTGGATAAGTGAGGTATTTCCTCCCTACCTTCTCACTCCTAAATCTTGGAATGTTTTGTTTGATTTTTTGTTTTAATATTGTGATTTTTGTCTCTTAGACCCTAAATGTACTCAAGTTAGTGACTTGGTCCTAATGTTGTTGGCTTGAACTTTTTTTTCCAGATATGTGAGTGATCTGCTTTTCATACAGTTTACATCTTAAGAACCAGACTATAAAGCTTTTATTTAAATTTTATTCTTAGAATACTAGATTATTTCAAATGTACTTAAATTTTCCCATTTAATTCTTTGATTATGCTTTTTACTTTTCTTTAAGGCTAACATATTTCTAAAGTAGAAAACATATTAGAAATTTCGTATGGCCCACATTTGGGACCTTAGAGAAGATTAATTTTAAAATGTGCTAATTTTATTATATTTTTTGCTTCAGGAATTTGGAGTTAGTTACAAACTAAATTGAAAAGGATTCTTATATACAGAAAAAGATACTCTATTATGAATGATACATGTATTTCAGATATCCTGCTTGCTATTTTAGAACTTACAGTAGTATCTTTATTGCATATCCTTTTACAACAGCTATTTATTTGAGAACTTCTGTGGGAGTTTGGAAGAATATTTGGCTTAGAACTTAAACATCTAATATAATAACCAAGAAAAGATCACCCAGATATCTAATAATTTTTTTTTCTTTTGGTCCGTTTTCCTCAGCTTTAATCCTCCTCTTCCTATGATATGTCAAAAAAGAATTTATTCCCTCTCTTTAACTAAAACAGAAGTGACTTTAGTAGTTTTATGGTATTCAAAGTATCTGTTGCTTTAGTCTAGCTGTAAATGTATCGGCACCTTAGTTTTTCCATATATGAATCAGTGACAGTGTTGACCATGCAGAAATTAGAGATTTAAAATCTTTAAATATTGCACTTTAAAGTCTAAATTGACAATATGACTCTCAATTTCCTGCCAGATACAAGAAGTAGAAAGAAAGGTTTTCAACAGAAATCTGCTTTTCAGTCTTAAAGCCGAAGTCTCTTGCTGGTGAAGGGAACAAAACTTGGTCATAATGAGATCCATATTTCTGACTCTTCAAAAGAATCCAGAGTCATATTCCTCCTAAAAATAGTTCTCATGACCAGCCATAGTCAACCATCCACTCTGAAATTCCTGTTCTCTTGCTGTAGTATCACCCACACATTTGCTCTAAGAAACTAAATTATTTGCCTTTTTAAAGTAAAAAGTAAACACCCTGAATGATTCAGAAATGCCTTTTGTTTTTTCTGCCTTCTAATTCTTGTGTTAAAATAAAGCCAATTCATTGTTCATTAAAAATTTCTTGAATAAAACAAGGATTTAAATTACAATGTTGGATGCACGTGAATGTTTAATTCTTAATTTTCCAACGTAACATGGTTTGATGTAGTTAAAATGTATCATGTGTTGTATTTAAAAACATTTGTATTCCCTTTATTTAGACGAGGACCTATTAAACTTGGAATGGCTAAAATTACACAAGTTGACTTTCCTCCTCGAGAAATCGTCACATATACAAAGGAAACTCAGACTCCAGTTATGGCCCAACCCAAAGAAGGTGAATATCTGTCTTTAATAGGATTGTCATTATGCCCTCATGTTAAATAAGTGGATTCTTTCTTTCCTTGTTTCTTCCTGCCTTTTTTTTGTTTATTTTATTTTTGCCATATTTTCTTAGGGTAACATTGTAAAACTAATGGCTTTGAGATTTCTGTATCTATGTCTTTATTTTTTTGAAGTTTTAAACTTTCTTTTAGAAGTTAATAGTATAAACTCTATTATGGTTTTTAATTTTGTTGACATGAATTTAAGTCATTGATTCTTCATGTTATCATTTACAAGGGCTGCTTTTACAAGCTGGAAAGCTTAACAGTGTTCTATTTCTGTGTCATTGAGCATAATTCCACCTCCAAAGAGGTGAATCCCAAAGTAAATGAAATTATGTAAATTACTGTTCTTTAAAGCATACTGTATTCTAATATGTTATCATTGTTATCCATAACTAATGAGCCAATCGAGACCTAATTCTTAAACTTCTTTTATGATCTTACGGCTCTGCTATATAGATTATATAGTAGCCTGTAATCTGTGTGTAATGGAGGGAAATATGCACAGACATTGTATTGGATGTGCAGTCCTTTGGTTCTTAAAAAAACCAGAAAGAGTTATCATTTTTAAATTGGGGATTAATTTTTTAAATCTCATTAAATAGCTAATGATTCAGCATAAAACATAAAACAATATAGTTTTTGTTTTACCTATAAGGCTAATGAATTCATGTCACACATAAAAGAAGTTTACATGAGATCACTAATACAGGTCCACAATCTCTTATTTGAAACCTCTGGGGCCATATGTGTATTAGAATTCAGAATTTTTCAGATTTTAGAAAAATAGTAAAGTATAGATACCATATGTAAACACACCAACAGGGTCTTGGGCATTAATATTTTGGCAGCAAAAGTTATGAATATTCATGATAATTAAATAATGATCATAAGTAGCTTTACCTCTTATTATGTCAGGGTTTACCACCATATGGTTTCATCGTGTAAGTGGAACCAATACTTAATTTTAGAGTGGTTGGTATTTTGGAATTGGAGCTAAAATATTGTGGGCCCATAATAAATTATCCATTATCCTTTTAACAGTTCGTACATAAGGAACATTTTTTTCTCTTTAGCCAGGAAAATGTATTCCTAATTAATTATAGAAAATCAATCATACAAACTTTATCAAATGCTTGATTTATTTTTAAAATTTTGGTTATATTGCCACATTTCTCCACTAAGGAGAAACAGAAGTAGTATTTATTGCAGAAAGCTCAGAAAATATAGGTAAGCAAAAGGGGCACAAAGCCTTGAAATCCCTATTACCAAAAAAACTTTACATTTTTATGCTTGTTTATACCTCAAAATAAAATTAGGATTGTAACTATTTACAGCTTCTTTGTTTGACTTAGTAGATCATCACACGCGCTTTTAACAACTCTCCCTTCTCTGCTCACGAAGGATGGAAATGGACTAAATACCTTGAACTTTTCCTTTCACTTTCATCTTGTCTTCAGAAGGAGTTGACATTACTGTACATGCAATTATACTTTGAAAAATTTGAGGAAATCAGGGTAACACTTTTATCCGAGTACTTTTTTACTTGACCATATAAATGTTCATTTCATTCCTACTACTTCATTAGCTGGTAAGATAGCTCTCATAGCTGTGAAATCCTTATCCTACCAGAAAAAAAAAAAAAGCCACTAATGGTAAACTCTTCTAAGAAAGGAGGGAAAGAAGGAAATAAAAAAGTGTTGAACTGGCAGTATGGAGAGTATTAATACTGCAAGATTCCATAATTTCCAGAAAGTATTGTTATTAATATATTAATTTGATAAGTATTACGATGTCTATGTCCTTTTGGAGCTACATTATTAGATATGTTAACTCAGAAAGTGAGCAAAATATCCAAAATGAGAGCACAGTGACTCATTTAAAAAATAAATTAGATTTTATTTTTCATTTGATAATTTAGAGATTGTTTTATTAGTTATACTTTCATACTTTTGAAATGCATTTTGGATTGTTTGAAATGAAAAGTGTTCTGTAGCTGTTTTGGTTGATGCCTATTATAATATACCTATAATTATATTCAGTGTAAGTGAAGACTTTCATTTTTGTAAAACAATTTTTTCTAATTATTATAGCAGTACATCATAGAAATTTAGAAAATGCAGGAAGGATATAAAGAAGAAAATGCCTATGATACCACTGTGCAATAGCCATTGTTAATATTTTGTTTCCAGTCAGTTTTCTATGAGTTTATTTTTTCAAAAATTATATGCACACACGATTCTGTATCCTGCTTGAAATCTGCATTTTCAATTGCTTATTTTTGACATGCATGCAAGTTTTAAAACATGAGCATATAACTTAATGTCTTTGGACTAATTTGGATATATAGTTAGCATAATTTAAGACTGCCATTTTCCAAAAAAAAAAAAAAATCTCCCGTTTTTATTTCGCAAGTAATTAAAAAGATGAAAAGCTCATAATTTTTTAGATAAGCTAATGACCCAGAAGTGGAAGGTAATCTGTGTTCTTTTCATTTTGAAATTATTTGGGACAAGGCATTTAGCCTCATCATGCTTTAGCATCTTTGCCAAATTTTCCATGAGCACAGAGAAAATTCCAGAGCACTGTTTATTCTTCATTACTATATGTAATACCAGGCCTGAACAGTGCCTGGAGTATGGTTAAGTACTCAGTACATGTTGGTGAAGGAATTATTTGGTTTTACCTCCTCAGGAGAATGATTTTGCCTACTTGGGATGTTATTCTTCTCATGCTTTTATTCTGAAGGAACTACTGGGAAAGTAGGTTATTTTCAAGTGTTGATATTTCAATATAGTTATTGATGAAATTGGGTTAAAAAAGTATGATTAGCCTTGTTCCTGGTTTTAATATAACATATCCTAATCATTATTTGCTTTAGTTCCAGAAATGAAACCGTTACAGATTTTTTATAGTCTTTATAGTCATTCCAGGATGATATACTATGTAGATACAAGTGTGCTGTTATTTTGTGTTCTTTATATCTCTCTGAATGCTGTTAGCAAAATTGAACCTGTCAACATTTTTAAATGTATTATTTTAACTATTTGTTTCCGTTGTTCTCCAAACTTCATGTTTAAATTGATGACTGAAAATTTATAACAGCAAAGAGTGCCTACTACATATCAGGCATAGTGTGAGGCACTTCACATTTTCTCTAATTCTCTCATTAAAACCCTGAAATTAAATTATTAGTTCCATTTACACACGATGAAGCTGAATTTGAGGAAGATAGTTTATCAGAGACCACATAACTAGTAGCAATGATTCTGAAACAAGTCTTACTGATTCCAAGGTGTGCTTTCCCTCTCTTGCTGCCTCTAAAGTAGCAGCTTTCGTGCTTTTATAATAGTAACTTATAATAAGAAATCCAATTTATGTTACAATCCAGTACAAACATAGATATGTATGTATAACTGAAAAGTTTTATGAAACAATAGACCTTCCCTTCCCTTGTTATATGCAGGGCCCTCTGATGTTTTCTATTCAGTTCTATTTCATTTTCTTAAAATGCTGACCATGACACACTGAATTTATGGGTTTAAACCCATAGTTTGAAAAACACTTCATCAGAGGATAAGATGGTTGGCTTATTTATAAATTGGCGTATCTGCATCAGAGCAGTATCATTTTATAGCGATTGTCTCAGATTATACGAATAAGTGGCTTTTACTTTCCATGACATTAAGTAGATTTTTTTCTTCTCTTCACTGATAGAAGGTGAAAGTGATAAAATGAGCCCAGTTTCTAATGGGTATATCCTCATCAGCACCAATACTTACTAACCTTTCCTGTGCAGCCTAGACTTAGATGTTAATTTTATAAAGGCCACGCTTATCCATTCACAAGTTAGCAAAATATTCATTGATTCTATAAGTTTATTAAGCATATGCTATTTATGAAGGCACTGAATTATCCTTTCTTCAGTTTTGTGGTCCTTTTAGTCATAGATTGAGAGATGTAAGTGAAGGAAAATGAAAAATGTATCTTGATACCACAGGGCCATCCTAAGTCTTTGGAAACTATTTTTTTAAGGATATAATTTCCTTTCTGTATGATTAAAATTATTGTCATGTCTTGGGCTCTTACATTAAGCTTCATTTCCCAATTTGTGAAAGTTTTAGAAAGAGGGAAAGAGAAAAATCCTGAAATGAAGGCTTTATAATGAAAACACTTTGTGCTAACTGTATTTGTGCTTACCCACTGCTTTAATACAGTGGTTCTTCAACTTAGCCTGGTTGGTTTCCACTTAAGAATTACGTAACAAATTCCAAAACTCACCATGAGACAAAATTGCCAAAATCACAATTTGAGTGTAACAGATAGTAAATTAAGCTTGGGTAGGCTGCCTAATCAGTGCAGAAGTAATGTGAGTTACCCAATTGAAGATAAAAATTAGTTTTAGGCTTAACTCTTATCTTTATTCTATTTTTTTAAATGGCTGAAGCTATTTTTTTTTTAAAAGCAGTTGTTTTTATTCTGCCTCGTTTTTCTTTTTTCTCCATTCTAGCCATCTTCTTGCTTTCAAGTTTCCTCTGTAGGTTGATAGGTACTGTTTCTGAACTGAGGTGCTTTGCTGTCTTAAAGCACCTGCTGTGAATGAAATTGACTAGGACCATGTGACTTCAGTCAATTTCACTCTCGGCAGGTAAAAAGCTTCTCATGGCAGGAGCATGGTGCCCACAGATATACTCCTGGAAAAGTTACTTTTTTCCAAATTTTTAACTCTTGAAAATTGCTTTATTTTTTCTTATCCACCTGTTCAATATGATTTTTTTTTTTTTAATTTTGCTCTTTTAGAAACAAGGGATTTTTTTTTCTTTTTTTTTTAGATGCAGGTTTACAGAACAAATAGTTTCTCATTAAACAGTTAGTACACATATTGTTTTATGACAATGGTTAACAACCCCACGACATGTCAACACTATCCCTTCTCACCCTTGGGTTCCCTATTACCAGCTTTCCTGTCCCCTCCTTCTAGTCGTTGTCCCTGGACTGTTGTGCCCCATTAGTCTCGTTTTGTTTTATGGGGCTGTCTAATCTTTGGCTGAATGGTGAACCTTGGGAGTGACTTCATTACTGAGCTAAAAGGGTGTCCAGGGGTACTCTCGGGGTTTCTCTGGTCTCTGTCAGGCCAGTAAGTCTGGTCTTTTTTTGTGAGTTAGAATTTTGTTCTGTACTTTTCTCCAGCTCTGTCTGGGACCCTCTGTTGTGATCCCCGAGTCAGAGAGGTCAGTGGTGGTAGCCCGGCACCATCTAGCTATACTGGACTCAGTCTGGTGGAGGCCATGGTAGTTGTGGTCCATTGGTCCTTTGGACTAACCTTTTCCTTGTATCTTGTTTTCTTCATTCGCCCTTGTTCCCAAAGGGGTGAGACCATTGGAATATCTTAGATGGCTGCTCACTGGCTTTTAAGACCCCAGACACTACTCACCAAGGTAGAAGGTAGAACGTTTTCTTTATAAACTGTTGTTAGGCCAGTTGAGCTAGATGTTCCCCAAGACCATGGTCCCCACAGCCCTCTACCCAGCAATTCAGCCCGTCAGGAAGTTTGGATGTATCTATGGAGCTTCCATAACCTTTCCTGAAACAAGGGATTTTTAAAGGAGGAAGAAATCCTTAAGATTTTGTAATCTAATCAGTTTCTTACATCTGAGGCAACTGAGGCCCACCCAGGAAGTTAATTTCTGATCCTCAGATCACAGTGTGAGTGAATGTCAGGGCTACAACTAGAACCTGGCTCTTGATTTCCGGTGAAGTACAGTTTTCATACCGCTCTACTTCCTTACTTGTGTAGAGTTTTATAATTATTGTTGGTATCGGTTTGGTAGCCAGATATTTTTCCTCAGATACGTGCTGATTAGTATTTCTAATGTTGATTAGTGTTTATAATGTATAGAAAATTCTTACATGTAAACAACCCTTAATCATTTATTATATGATCTTAACATCTGGAATCTACACTTTCCAAGTAGAGTAAATTTGTGGGCCTTCTGGTTAGTATTACCCTTGTCCAAAATGGATTTTTTAAATTTTAGATTAAGTTAATAACACATTTACTAAATTAGTTTTAATCCTCAGAGAATCCATGAGAATATAAATATAATTGAAAATTGAAGCATTTGTTCTTACTCTTGACTGAAAGTCTTTAGTCAGCATATCTGAAAGTGTGGCCTCAGAAAAATACAATATTTGGTAAGAGATCACAGATAACAGATTCTATCGAAATGATACTAATAACCGCCAAAATAAAATCTGAATTGTGTATTAAAAGAATACTATATGAAGAAACAAATTCTGGGTTAAAATCAAGTAAATGTTAGAATTAATTGCTCTTCTTAAATTCCCCATCCAAATTAGCATTGGATCTGTATTCAGAATATTTCCTGATTAAAAAGTCAGCTATGTATTTTTCCCTTGTTGAAGATCCAAATTATTAAGGAAATCTAAGTGGCCTTGCATCTTTTTCTAATTGTTAAAAAAGAAAAGGAATGGATTTCACTGATAACATTCATGAAGCTTTGTCCCAATGAAGCTCTCAAATACGCATTTGATTTTAAAGAATAATGTATAAGAAGATGAAATTATGGACAAATAGACTGAAATGAAGTGATTCAAAATGATGTTGATCCAGAAAAGAATTACTTTGAAAATATTAAGGGACAGTCACCCATATCCAACCTGTATTTTTAAGCTAATAATTGAAGCATTTCCCTCTGATATGCTCATTTTATGAAAGATGTTTCTGAGGTTATTCATAAATATAATTTTTGCGTATCATATCATATTTTTATATGTAACAGCAGACGGATATCCTGATTTTTAGAATTCATTGGCAACTTTCTTTGTGCCATGAATAATCAGACTGCTATGTAAGTTAGAAATTCTTCATAGGATATTAAATTACCTTAAAATAGAATATACCAGTATAATGAAACTACATAATGAGTTGATAGTCAGTAAACGTATTTCCTAAACAACATAATAATGAGTTTTGTTATTGAGAATTGGCTTAATCATGATGTGATAGATTCATAAGGATTAGTAATTTTTTTTAACATTTTATTGTTTAGGTGAAAGTTTATAGAGCAAGTTAGTTTACCATTCAATAATTTATACACAACTTGTTTCGTGACATTGGTTGCAAACCCCTAAACGTATCAGCATTCTCCCTGTACCCTGTTCCTCCCTGGGTTCCCCATGTCCATTCGCCTAGCTTTCCTGTCCCTACTGTCCTTCTGAATTTTACTTTTGGGCAAATGCTGCCCTTTAGGTCTCATATGGTTGATTGTTGTGATGTCTACACACCTTGCTGGTGTTATTGTTCATTTTATAGGCCTGTCTGTTATTATGGCTATAATGTGATCTCCGGGAGTGATTTCAGTTCCATGTCTGAAGGGTGTCTAGGGCCACTTTTGTTTAGTAAGGATTATCTGGGATCTTGCATATTACCTTTCAAATGTGTTGTAATATCTTGAAATAATTTGAAGTGTGCTTTTGTGGTTTATTCTTAGTTTTAAACTAGCTTACGTATCTTAAATGTAATATGACATACAGATGAGAAAACTTGCTTTGAAGACTCCTTCCTTTAGCTTAACAAAAGCCACCCATTTCACAGATGATTTAACTTTGATTAACCTACTCCATTGTAACAGATTATTCCGACAACTGAAATTTCATTCTTTGATGTTATTTCTAGGTACAGTTTAATTTACAGCACAGCTTTTCTTTCCATCTCACCAAAATACATCACAATTTTGATATTAACTCAAAGTAAAAATTCAGTGGTTCATTAAACCTAGTTTTAGCATTCATTGACAAGAGATTTGTCATTTTTAAAGTAACTGCTACTTTTATGCACTCTTTACTGCTTAGTTTATAACCTTAGATACCCTGTCAGAGAAAGCATAGTTAACCACTTAGCATATTGTAATGAATATTCATTAGTAAATTGATGTGACATGGCAGTCCCATTTTTCAGTCTTCCTGCTCTGTTGCACTCTTTCTAGTTTTAGATATAGTTTACAATGTAATAGGGACTAGTTTAGAAAATCTTTAGAATTATAAAACTGTATTTTTGGTCATATTAATAATACTTTAATAGCTATCATATTAGTTTGTAATAAGAGAAGTCTACTTGTTTCTGAGGAACATTCTCTAATCTGATGTTATTGATGTTTGTATTTTTGCCAGATATTTAGTATGTATAGATAATTGTTTAAGAACTGCATATTGTTTTTATGTTTCTTGAAATTTATTTAACTTAATCATTTTTGTAAAACTTTGGTTTAAATACCTATTATAGTTTTAAAATAAGTTTTTAATCCGTGTAAAAGTACAAGTATGTATATCATTCTAAAATAAAATTCTGAGAACATGTATTTAAATAGTTGATATCATCAACTAAAATAATTTATACGGACAAATAGGGAAAATGCCATATAGTAGATGGATATAGATCACGTCTAACATACTTCATCTACATTTTAAATTTTAAAAGGAAAAGAGAATTTATAAACAAGATCTTTTCTGTTAAATATGTAGATTATGAGGTCACTTAGCACTAAAGTACTGACCATATGCATTATGACAGGAATTTGACACCTGTCATTGGAAATGGTACTTAGAAGCCGTATAATGCAACAAGTTGAGGGAGGAGAATAATATGTGGATATGAGGCTGTAATTTATGATTCACAATGCTTAAGAATGACCTATCGGGGTAACTCAAAGTCTGTATCTTTGATTTTAGAATTTGCATACAGTGAACCATACTAGTAAACAAAATTGATTAGAAAAACTAACAGTATTAGCAGAAAATGGAAAAATACATGTATATTCTCATAGTGAATTTTTAGTTGAAGTAAATATCCTATTAACCCAAAAGTCAACTTTTAAGTTAAGTATAATTAAATTATTTTAACGTTATACCCATAGGTCACTTGGTAGCAGAATTTCATCCTAATATTTGAGCAATACTGCATAGAATTGCTACCAGTTATACTGTTTTCAGATTAATAATCGGTTGTATATGAGAATTCATCTAAAAAAGAATGCTGTCTTTTTGTTTCTCTCTGTGATTATTTTGCCCAAAAAAGCTTTCATTTTTTTAAGTAACACAAAAGCTGTAATTGGCATGCTTTGTAAGGAAGTGTCAATGTGCAAGAAAGCGGTGATCACTAAGAATTCTTTTACGTGTTCTTTCCCCTTTGCACCACCGCCTCCTCAGTAGGGTCACTGAGATCACTAGCTTTTCTTGAAATGGCCATTTTCACTGGCAGGTGCATTATACCCTGTATTTTCAGATTGTTTTTCCATTCCGAATGTTTGGCAGGTTGATTGCTCTGGCTGCATTGACAGAGAAAGGGCTGACAAATGCAGTTGGGCTGGCTGAAAAGACAGTGATTACTGTTTTCCTTTGTGGCTGATTGAGGCCCTTGAAAGGAAAAATTTTAACCTTCACCATTTGGTTCAAAAGTATGAGCATATATTGAAATCATTCATGCCATTTATCCTAGTTCTGTAAACTTGTCAGTACGTAAAAATCGCTCAATTTCAAGTAATGTTGAATTGGCATACGTCATTATCATTTTGATTAAGTTGGAGGTTCTATCATTGTGTGCATTATACAGTGTCATTTAAAGCTTTCTTTCCTACAGGTACAGTTATATTTTTATTGCTTATACTGTAGAGTTAGAAAGATTTTCATAGCTCTCTAAACCTAACACTATGTGTGTGGTTTGGCAGCTGGTGTGGCCTACAAGCTGCATTTTGTTTGCAGGGTAAAGGCTTGTCTGTAGGCCTCCTGGAGTGTGGGTAATTGCACAGGCTCGCCATTGGGGAGAGACAGGATTGGAAGCAGTCAAGCAGAAGAATGTTATGCCATCCCCTTGCCACCTTGTACAGAAAGACACAATCCCAGCAGTGCCATCTGGTTGTTGCTATCTAGTCAGCTGGCCTGGCTGCTGAGACCATGACTTGGCAGCTGGTTCCCATTCTTCACCATTCTTTTGTGAACGTTGTGTGTATGTGTGTTTTAGATAATTTTGAACAGGGGTCGAGGAAATGACTATAACTCTATAACTAACAAGTAAAGTCCCCTTATTGACTAGGCTCTCGTTACTTGAGATGCACTCTGCTGCAGATGCCTGCTGCCATTCCCTCATAGACAAATGACACATCTGTTTAGGCAATAAAAATAAAAGTTTTCTTCATAAAAATCTATTTCAGGATGTAGAGAAAGAGGAAGTAGGCAGGATTGTATGTTTTATAACATTTTAAAATAAATGGTTTTAAGTTACCTCCTGGTTGGGGATATAAGGGAAGATTTTGTAATGAAAAAGAAGTCTTATAAACATTGTATATTATATCAACATTTATTTTTATTCAGATTAAGAAAACATTAAGAGCTTATTGCCACATCATATATTGGTAGATAATAAGACTTGCATTTAAAATGACAGAATAGAAAATGTGGTCTCATAGCTATTATCTTTAAAATCTGCCTCTCAGATAGCAACCTGAGAGTTAATGTAAGCCATCTTTATGCCATATGAAGACCCATTAGACACTGATGGTTTCAGATCACGAGTAAGCAGCCAGCTCTGTAGGCTATTTTAGACATTTGATTTTCTTCATTCTACAGCATTAATGTGTCAGCATGCTACATAAAACTATGCTGGAGTTGCAGTGTTGTTCTGTCCTGCATGATAAATGCTTGCAAGCTTTCAGAAATTTCCATGAGGAATTCATCCCAGTTGCTTATATATCTTATTTCAGTTTATGTAGCTACAGAATTTGGTATGACTTTTGACAAAAGTATACATATACGTAGGTATGTATAAAAATTTAACCAAGAGGTTCTGCTTAATTCTTTCTTTAAAATTCGTATTATTTGTACTTTTTCTGTCTTATTGAAGGTTTACTTTTGCATTTATCTAGCAAGTTGTTAAATCTTACCTAAAAAGTTAACCACTATTTTCATAAAAGTAATTTTTGTCTTATTTTTTCAGATGAAGAGGAAGAAGATGATGTTGTGATTCCTAAACCACCTATTGAACCTGAAGAAGAGAAAACTTTAAAGAAAGATGAAGAAAATGATAGTAAAGGTATCTTCAAGAATTTAACTTTAAAAAATTCTCGTGATTCTTGTTGAGGTTTATTTTATTATATATGTATTAAAATAAAATACTGTAAGTCAAAGAGGTGAATCTGGTTGAAAAAGAATGTGTGGCATTCATTGAGCCAAACTGTGATAGTGAGTTTACGTGATTTGTCTGACATAAATCAGACTTCAGAAAAATATGTGTTTTCCAGCTCCCCCTCATGAGCTCACTGAAGAAGAAAAGCAACAAATCTTGCACTCTGAGGAATTTTTAAGTTTCTTTGACCATTCTACAAGAATTGTAGAAAGAGCTCTTTCTGAGCAGATTAACATCTTCTTTGACTACAGTGGGAGAGATTTGGAAGACAAAGAAGGGTAATGTTTAATTGCTAAGATTATGGCTTCAGCAGTGTTAAATTACTTTAAGATTAAGAATAAGTTCTAACTCCATGTTTGTTTTGGATTTCGTCTTTTCTGTAGAGAGATTCAAGCAGGTGCTAAACTGTCATTAAATCGACAATTTTTTGATGAACGTTGGTCAAAGCATCGTGTTGTTAGTTGTCTGGATTGGTCATCTCAGGTAAAAGATAACAAGATTGGTTGCTAGTAGCTCATTTTTTAATTATAATTAAAATTTTTAATTATAATTAACCAGTAGTTTTAATTACGGGAACTGTTTGTAGCTAAATCTATATATATAATTTAAAATAACAATGGGATGATAGTTCTGATGTTACCATATTCATATTGTCTTATGTATTGTGGAAGAAAGGATTGGAAACATTATTTATATTTAAAATTCAAGATTTCATTTAAGCCACAGCCCAGTTTTTTACTAATTTGAATTGCTCACCAAATTCTTTGGACAAAATTTAAACACATATTTTAATGTAAAAACGTTCTAAATAATTAACTGTTACTAATTTAAAATTGTACTGTTTTCAGTCAGCATAACTGTAAAGATCTCTTTCTTGATGAAGTATCAGGTATTTGTATTTTCAGAATAATTTGATGAAAACATTTGAGTAACTAGGAACATAAAATAGTTCTTATTTATGTATCGAATTTCTTTTCTACTTGATTCTCGTGAACAGTATCCAGAGTTACTGGTGGCTTCCTATAATAACAATGAAGATGCTCCTCACGAGCCTGATGGTGTGGCCCTTGTGTGGAATATGAAATACAAAAAAACTACCCCAGAGTATGTGTTTCACTGCCAGGTAAGATGGTTTTAACAGTCCTCCCCAAGTTTAAGAATTCATTAGTGAATTTAGACAAATGCCTTTTTTCTTTTCTTGTCAACATAATGATTTCATTTGGCATTTACTAAACCACTCTGTATTTGCAAACAGATGTTAACAGAAAACTGAAGACTTCTCAGTTCAACACAATCTGCCTTTTGTAGCTTTTCTGACATCTTTTATAATGTTTAATCACACCTAAAGTCCTTTGCAGTTGTGATTTTTTGTTATTGTGATTGATTGTATAAAGGGAATCTTTTATAAAATGTCTTTTTTACAGGGAGTTTCTTAGGAACTTATTTGCTGAATATACAATTAGACGGTTGGCCCACTGAATTACTTATACATGGCCTGAGGAGTTGGAACTAGATAGTTTTAAGTAGAAACATATGCTTGAAGTAGAAGACAGATGCATATTTTTAAAGTAGGTTTACTCGAAGGTTAGAATTTGCAAGCCTTTTCTGGTTGCAAAGTTATAATCTTTTAATAATGCCATAATTCGGGTGGAAAAAAACACTTATTTGGATCAAAACTAGCTTATACTTTGCTGTCAAATTACTTTCAGAGGCTAATGCAGGACCAGTTATGTTTTGATTTAATACTATTATCAGAATAATTTTTGCTTTCTTTGAAACATTGCTTAAACATATTTATGTAAAAAGTCATTACGTATCACTTTATAGCCAAGAAATTCTAAAGATGTATTTTTATATTCCTGAAACCAATTAAAATTGTTAATGAATTTATTTCATTGTTTTTATAACCTCTGATACCTTACAATAAAGGAAGAAATGTTTTAGATAGTAGATTTCTTTTTATAAATTTTCAAGCTTCTTCCATTTGAACCTTAAGTGTAAAAATGTTACTTTTGCAGTCAGCTGTGATGTCTGCTACATTTGCAAAATTTCATCCAAATCTGGTTGTTGGTGGTACATATTCAGGCCAAATTGTGCTTTGGGATAACCGTAGCAATAAAAGGACTCCAGTGCAAAGAACTCCACTGTCAGCTGCTGCACACACAGTAAGTAAATAAGATTCTTTCCATTACACTTCTGTGCTCCTTCTCCATTAACTACTTAGTAGTGTCCATCAGAGTACCAGAGTCTCAGAATGTGCTTCCTTTGATGTATGAGCTCCTCATCATTTAGCAACCAAGAATGAAGGCCTTTTTTCTGTATTTTTGGAATTCTGTTTTGTTAGAAACTTATCTCTCTTCTGAGGTTGAATCTTTTGCTAATCTAAAGAGTCACTGTAAACGTCACATTAAAAATACCATCAAGTTATTTGAGACTGTTTTCATATGAAACATACCTGTGACAAGACAATAAAAAAAATTTTGTAAAATGATTACTGAAACTTTCTTTAATTTCTCTCCTTTTAGCACCCTGTATATTGTGTAAATGTAGTTGGAACGCAAAATGCTCACAATCTGATTAGCATCTCTACTGATGGAAAAATTTGTTCGTGGAGTCTGGACATGCTTTCCCATCCACAGGTAGGTTAAACTTGGAAAACTGAAATTTTCAGGCAAATATCATCATTATTTAAGTGTTTATGTACCCAGCTTATGTTTTTTATAAACTATTTTGTAATAGCTTTATTGTAATAGTTTATAAACCTAAACATATATAGGATGTTTGTTGTGTATATATTTTATTTTCAAACCGACTTCATTTCATCATCAAAGTAGATTTATGTAAGTAGTATAATGAATTACTTACAGATCAACTAAAACTAGAAAATGTTTTTATAAAAATTAAAAGTTGCAGGTTTACAGAATAATTTCCTCAATTTTTTTCTATGTAGGATAGCATGGAGTTGGTTCATAAACAGTCAAAGGCAGTGGCTGTGACATCTATGTCCTTCCCTGTTGGAGATGTCAACAACTTTGTCGTTGGGAGTGAAGAAGGCTCTGTGTACACAGCATGCCGCCATGGCAGGTAAACCTAAACTAGAATTTGCAATTATTTAATGTTCTCCCTTGAATAATCTCATTGAAACAAATTGCCCCTTGTTTAAGTAGAAATCTGTCCTAGAGCCACTCATAGGTGACAAATTATTGGTGTTCAGACTTATAAAATTAAAACTTATGGATTCATGATACGTCTTAGATTTTGTGGGTTGTGGTGTATTGTGTTCTTTATACGTGTGCATGCACACATAGAAGTTGGTGATAGAAAGGAAGATTCAGCAATTCCAAATATACCACCTTTAAAGCTGTAAATAAGAAGATTATCAGCTGTTTTCTCATTTTAATTTATTTGGACTTTGAGCATTAGTTCGGTCCTCCAGATAATTGTACAGTAATGTCACGTACACATTTTAAATTGGTTAGTATTTCTTCTGTTGTTCATTCTGTTTTGAAATTGTCTAGCTGTACCTTATCAATTTCTTCCTTAAGTAAAATTGAGTGTCCAGATTTCATTGTAAATATAGATCATCTTTACTTCAAAGCTTTTGATTTAAAGGTAGCCCAGATATGTCTTTTACATGTGGCATCACTTTGTCCCTCTTTCACCACCTCAGATTTTGGAATTTTGAGGTTTTTTGTCAATATCATGATGTTTATGGTTCTTAAATGTACTTATTACTTTAGTAGTATTGCCAGATCTTCATAGAATAACAATAAACTTATAAGAGTTGACGTGTGGTGAAATTATGTCAAGCTCTGAAATTTAAACCCATAATAAAATGTATTTATAAATGGTCTACTACTTACAAGAGAATTCCCTAACATTTCCACTTTTATCAAATAGCAAAGCTGGAATCAGTGAGATGTTTGAGGGGCATCAAGGACCAATCACTGGCATCCATTGTCATGCAGCTGTTGGAGCAGTAGACTTCTCACATCTTTTTGTCACTTCATCATTTGACTGGACAGTAAAACTTTGGACAACTAAGGTATCTAAAATATAGATGTCTGCTCATTTGCTCTAGTTTCTGACACAAGGTGGTGCTCTAATACTACATAGGAAAGATGAAAAGCTTTCAAATAGCTTAGAATTATTTATTGATAGATCAAACCTGATAAAAAGTTACACAGGACATGAGTGAGCTACTGGATGTTGTAGTTCTCATGAAAGTGTCCTGGCGGATACGGAAACCCCACACGTACTGGTCTCACCATCACTTCAGATTTTTCAAGCCAAAAGCTGTTTACCCTGGACTTAGTTGGGGAAATAGCCCCTGAGTATCTCACATAGCACCTGTCATAACTGTGATACAGCCTGTCACAAAAGCTGTGCATTGCTCCATGGAGAGCTTTTAGAGGGTTGTTCAGAACTTTAGTGGCTCACAGAACTGATGAAAAAATGGAGAAAAGACACATAAAAACTGACTTACATCAGGGTCCAACACAGTAAGGTCATACGTAAGAAACTTGAATCATTAGGAAAGGGTTGTGTAAAGGCATGATACGTATTTAAATAGTTTGTTTTGGTTTTAATAAGCTTTAATTGTTTGAAAAGCCCACTTATGTGATAAAGTGCTTCCTGATTCTCTAGCAATTCCAGATAAATGCAACATGACAGGAGAATGGTTGTATGGTTTTCAGTTGTTTCTCTGCATATCATCTTTTGACTAAAGTCTGGCAAGAACTTGGCCAGTTGAAAGTCTCAAGGCAAATCCAAGTAGGGAACATTACCTCCTGTGATAGACCTTGTGGTCTCCTTCCACCCATTTTAAAATTAAAGTGATTTGACGTTGCTGTTTTGTTGCAGTGTTACATTGTTGCTAGTGAAACTGCATACTGTGTGTCAGATTCTATTTAAGTTAAATTTCAGGCTTTTTTTTTCCTGTTTCTGTCCGCCTTACCCTCAATGAGACAAAGTTTAGAGACTTTATTTGGTTCTTTCTTTTTTTTTTTTTTTTTTGAGAAAACCTAGTGGTCTTAGAAGATGTTCCTCACTATTATAGTGAACTCGTATTTCTTTATTGAGTGCTGGCCTCAGAAACCTAGGATAAACTCACTGTTCACTCTTTTCCTTTCTTGATGTTTCCTTTCACAGTAATTGAAGTGAGTTAGAAAACTGCTCCAAAAACTTGCCTTTTAAAATGGAATGTTTTCAGGTTTGGCATTAGAGATATAAAAATAGCACTTACTTTAAGGCTAATGAAAGAAACAAAAAGTGCGTAAAACAGTGTCCAGCATGTAATAGGCACTTAACGAATGTTTAGTTCCTCATTTTCCTCTTAATGGGGATCAGACAGAGCCTGAATGCATTTAATAAATCATCTGTTTTCTTTCTTGGATTGTTCTTGAATGTTATGTTCTTTTAATGAGACTTATGCACAGAAAAATGTAGAGGGAGAAGGAGAGTCTCACAACCACAAGCGAAGAAATGCATAAGGTAGTTAGTATAACCAAAGCAAGATGCAGCATTTTGGAAAGATGAACGAAACCAACTATTTCTCGGTAGACTGCAGGCAGCCTCTAAGTTGCTAGATTTCTGGATGTGCTTTTACTTTAGTATCCTTTATATAGACACAGTTTGTTAGCCAGCTTGTTTCTTCAGTAATTGAAAAGAATCTTAGATCTATTTGTAGATTTGGGTTTTTTTTGTTTTTGTTTTTATCACAGGGCTTCAGTTTGCCAGCCTTCTTTTGGCTCTGAATTTGAGGCTTCCAATTTGTCCATCCTTACACATATTAGCAGGAGTGGAAAATGAAGAGTTCATCTTGCCTAAACAAGTGCAGAACTTAATAGCAGACTGATCGATAACTTGCTTTTGTGGCGCTACATAGCCGGTTGATGGGTGGTTGATATTTTTTGTTCTTGTATTTTGCTGTATTTCAACATAGAACTGTCTTCCAAATAAGAATGACAGGCAAGCATCTCTTTCCTTGCTAATTAGGCTACACATTACTTCCTTCCTTGAGCTTCATATAGAAGACTCATTTGTTCATTCAACCATGATACATGCCTTTCCCCTTTTCTACACACATACATACCACCCTCCAATGTTAGTGGCCAAAGGATAAGCCAACATAGAACAGGGTATTTTCATACATGCTCAAGTACCCTCTAAAACTTTGTCAGAAGAATTACCCTTTATTCTAACTTTCCGATACACAAATAATTCTACTCTGTAAAGAGCAGAGCAGCAACAATCAACTGAGTAAATATTTTTATATTTGGCCATACTGTGACTCCCAATATCATTGTTTCCCTTAAATTTACACTTTCTGGGTATTTATGTTGCTGGTATTTATTTCTACCCTGCTTAAAGACTTGATACAGCCTTTGTGCTGTCCAGTACAATGGTAATGAATGAAGATAATGTTTTAAAATAATCTCATTTTAAACAATTCCATTTTAAGCTTTTTAAACCAGTGTCATGGATTTAACAGACTTCAAATGTTGTGCTTGTTTGCCTCTACATGGTTTCTGACTTTGGGAACTGATCCCTTGTACACTGGAAGCATGAATCATTAAATATTGCTACATCTTGTATCATTTAAAATCTGGCACTGCCCCAATAGCAAAACAAGATTCACTCTATTTTTTCCTTTCTTTAAGTCTTCTAAAAATCCCTGGAAATTTAGCACTGCCTCTAATTTAAAGTTATGTTTTTGTAGCCAGCCTCTAATCTTTGCCAACTCAGGAATTTATAACACAGTCACAGAATTCTGGTTCATCAAACAGTTTTCATTACTTTTTTGAACTAAGCTATCAACCAAGACATTGCTACCTTCTCAAAATATTAAATTTGAAAATTCATAACAGAAACGCTTCGGCAGACCTAAATGTTAAGGAGAATATGTGAGTAAAATCTTCTTCAGGGTAACCTGAGGATGTTATAGAAGCTTGATTTGGAGAAGACCTGGTAAACTAGCTTAATGTTCCACTACATTAAACTGTACTTATAAAATTACTTTTTTATTACTGTAAATATTTTTGTGACACAACATTTTCTAATTCAACATATAAATTACTCTTAAAATACAAGTATTTATTGGGGGACAAAATATTTTAATATATGCACAATATATTCTAGTTTCCAAACAAAAGCTTATCAGAACCATATTTTACCATGAAGTGATAGACTTAAGGTTGTTAATATGGTAATTCCTTAGAATAGGTAATTTTTAGACTTTTGTAGTCCATAAACACTTTAACATTTTTCACAGTCTCTGATGTCTCAGATCCCCTCCTTATTTTAACAGTTTACCGATTTAATTTTCAGGGAGTTACCAGCATTAAAGTAAGGTTAAAGAGATCCTACTAATGGTTGGGATAACAATTATGTACCGATTATACATATTAAAATGAAGCAGTGCTTCGAAGTTGGAATGTTCCTTGAGGAAGGCTGACTTGCTACTGACCAGTGTCCAGCCTCTCCTTTGCGTATTCAAAAACTCAGTTTTGTCAGTCTGCTAGAGCTGATTAGGGAATGCAGACTGCAGCTGTCAAGCTCCTGAGGCACTGATGTATTGGAGAATGTCGATTTGTTAACTTAGAGTGAGAAACAGCTACCAGAAGGCCCAGATAACTCACAATAGCCTGACCAGCTCATTGTTTCCTATAGACAACCCACATGGGAAGCCAAATTACAATCAGAAGTTGCTTGCTGAGCAAGGATTTGGAACAAAAGAAGTTTTATAATTTGAATATTTAATGGCATCCAGCTAAGATAGCCTGATTCATTCATCTTCAAATAGAGTTGGCCTTGCCATGGGGTGGTGATACTCACATTCCATTGACTGAGACTCCCTTTCTGCTAGACAGTGCTTGAAAGGTTACTGTCTTCATTTTTCTTTTAAGACTGCTGCTTTATATTTCTGTTACTTCTCACTGACGCAGTTTTCCTCAAATTAATATCTTCAGTTAGGTTATATAGGAAGGTAAAAGGAGCCCTGGTGGTGCAATAGTAAGGTTGATGCTCCGAACCCACCTAGCAGCTCCTCAGGAGAAAGAGCTGGTGATCTGCTTCTGCAAAGATCGCAGCCTAGGAAACCCTATTGGTCAGTTCTGGTCTGTCACGTGGCATTGCTATGAGTAGAAAATGATGGAACCTAACAACATTTCCGACCTCAGGATTTTTTTTTTTTTTTTTTTAAAGACATCTGTTCATCTCAGTTCTGATCTAATTTGAGGACATACTTATTTCCAGTGAGGGAGCATCTCACTGTTGTCTTCATGTATTTACTACAGGAACTCTTTTTTATTAATCTACAACTCCGCAGTTACACCAGCTTTGAGAAATAACCTTAAAGAACTTAGAGAAATTTATGGTTTCTCTCTTGACCATACAGTGTTTTTTCTCACCATGTAACAGAATGAGGCACCTTTGCTTATTCAAATGCTATTGTCATTCAGAGAAATCTTTCTTTTTTTGTTCTTTCAACAAATAAGTTTTGAAAACCTTTTATGTGTATTTTAGAGTTGCAGAGATCTTTAGAAAGTATCCATTTCAGTGGTCTCAATCTTGGCTGCACATTAGAATCACCTGGGCAATTTTTTAAACCTCTCAGTGCTCACCTGGTACCTCAGACTGATTAAATCAGAATCTCTAACAGGGAGACCCTGGCAACAACATAGTTCTTAAAATTCCCCAGGTGATTACAATTTACAGTCAACGTTCCAAACCACTGATAGAAGATCTTCATTTTATAAATAAGGAAATAGGGGCCTAGAAAGATGAAGTGACTTTTCCAAAGCCTTAAAACTAGTCATTGTCTATAATCACATTCTGGAATTTTGGGACAATGTTGTTTTGTTGTATTTTTCTTTTTAATGTAATCTTTTACCCAGTTATGTATCCTACTTCTTTCTGTGGTTGCATTGAGTAAGTGAAACATTTTATTTAACCATTTCCTGGTTGACTAAAACAAGTAGCAATCTTATTTTTTATTATAAATATAAATAACTTTTATCTAATTTGCATACAGCTTTTTTTCATATTATGTACTTTATAAAATAGAATCATACAGTGTGTACTCATTTATGTTTGCCTTCTTTTGCTGAATATTATGCGTTTGCGATTCATATTATTGTGTGTAGATTGTTCATTCTGTCTGCTGTATATTATTCCATTCTGTCTGCTGTATATTATTCCATTCTGTATGCTGTATATTATTCCATTCTGTGAATATACCATAATTTATCCGTTCTACCTCTGATGATATTTGGAATGATTCTAGTTGGGCGCTATTAGAAATAATGCTGCTATGAACATACTTGTAGATGTCTTTTGATCTACATAAGCACCCATTTCTGTTGGGCATATACCTAGAAATAGAATTACTTGGTCTTAGGACATGCATCCCCTATTGGCTGTCAGTCTGTTGTGCTGTAGGAGCTTACATGTTGCTGTAATACTGGAAGCTATGCCACCGGTGTTCAGATACCAGTAGGGTTACCCATGGCGGACAGATTTCAGCTGAGCTTCCAGACTAAGACAGACTAGGAAGAAGGACCTGGGAGTCTACTTTTGAAAAGAATTAGCCAGTGAAAACCTGAATAGCAGCAGAACATTGTCTGATATAGTGCCAGAAGATGAGTCCCTCAGGTTGGAAGATACTCAAAAGACGACTGGGGAAGAGCTGCCTCCTCAAAGCAGAGTTGATCTTAATGACGTGGATGGAGTCAAGCTTTCAGGACCTTCATTTGCTGATGTGGCATGACTCAAAATGAGAAGAAACAGCTGCAAACATCCATTAATAGTCGGAACATGGAATGTACGAAGTATGAATCTAGGAAAATTGGAAATTGTCAAAAAATGAAATGGAACACAGAAACATCGATATTCTAGGCATTAGTGAGCTGAAATGGACTGATATTGGCCATTTTGAATCGGACAGTCATGGTCTACTGGGAATGACAGCTTGAAGAGGAATGGCGTTGCATTCATCGTCAAAAAGAACATTTCAAGATCTAAAGTACAACACTGTCAGTGATCGGGATAATATCTATATGCCTACAAAGAAGACCACTTAATACAACTGTTATTCAGATTTACACACAAACCAGTAAGGCCAAAGATGAAGAAATTGAAGATTTTTACCAGCTTCTCCAGTCCAAAATTGATCGAACATGCAATCAGGATGCATTGATAATTACTGGTGATTGGAATGTGAAAGCTAGAAACAAAGAAGAAGGATTGGTGGTTGGAAAATATGGCCTTGGTGATAGAAATCATGCTGGAGATCGCATGATAGACTTTTGCAAGACCAACGACTTCATTGCAAATACCTTTTTTCACAAACATAAACGGTGATTATATACGTGGACCTCACCAGATGGAATACACAGGAATCAAATTGACTACATCTATGGACAGAGGCAATGGAAAAGCTCAATATCATCAGTCAGAACAAGGCCAGAAGCCGACTGTGGAACAGACCATCAATTGCTCATATGCAAGTTCAGGTTGAAACTGAAGAAAATTAGAATTAAGTCCACGAGAGCCAAAGTACCACCTTGAGTATATGTCACCTGAACTTAGAGACCATCTCAAGAAAAGATTTGACACATTGAACACTAATGACTGAAGACCAGACCAGTTGTGGAAGGACATCATACATGAAGAAAGCAAGAGATCATTAAAAAGACAGGAAAGAAAGAAAAGACCAAAATGGATGTCAGAAAAGACTCGGAAACTTGCTCTTGACCGTCAAGCAGCTTAAAACAAGAAGAAGAAATGATAAAGTAAAAGAACTGAACAGAAGATTTCAAAGGACGACTCAAGAAGACAAAGTAAAGTATTATAATGACGTGCAAAAAGCTGGAGATAGAAAACCAAAAGGGAAGAACACGCTCGGTGTTTCTCGAGCTGAAAGACCTGAAGAAAAAATTCAGGCCTTAAGTTGCAATAGTGAAGGATTCTATGGGGAAAATATTAAACAACACAGGAAGCATCAAGAGAAGATGGACTGTGAGAATAAACTCTTTGTTAAAGCCATCTGCTTGTGGTGTTTCTGTTATAGCAGCACTAGATGACTAAGACGGAATTTGGTACCAGGAGTAGGGTATTGCTCACGAAAATGTGAAAGCAGTTTTGAAACTGTGAATGGATAGAGGACTGGGAGCAGCAGAGAACCAGCAGCAGCAGAACCAGGAGACCAGTACCAGACAGCGCTGGAGCCGACCCACAGAGCAGGTGCCTCTGGGCACTTATCGATAGAGCTAGGTTTGCCAGCCCACGGAGCAAGAGAGCTGAGTGCCTTCTGGCTGAAGTTTACTGGCGGAGTCGGGTGCCTCCAGGCACTTACTGGTGGAGCCACTGAGCTTTAGAACACTTGTCCCAGCAGGGCAGATGCAGGCATGAGACCCAAGGGCCAAGAGGCCACAGGAAACAGAAGCTGAAGAGGACAAGAAACACTAGAAGCTGAGCTGCCTCGGTCTCAAAAGGTATGACCAGGACCTCAGGGATTTCAAAGGGTGGAGCCATGGCCTCTGGTGTTTCTGAGGGTGGAGTCACCACTCGGATGGACTAGGAGAATGATGCTCCTAAAGCCAAGGGAGCAGAGTTGCTGTCCCAGTGGCCCTGGAAGGTGGAGCTGAAGGCAATGGCCGAGGGGCTTACACTCAGAATCCAGAGAGTGTGGCCAATACCTAGAGTCTGGAGGGCAGGGCTATTGTGTGAACGGTCTCAGAGAACAGAAGATTATTTTCAAGCCTTGAGGGCAGATGTAATGTGTTCTGCTGACTCACTTGGTGCCTGTTATCCCTTCTTTTCCTCCAGTTTCTCCCATTTATAATGGAAATATCTAGCTTGTGCCTGTTCTGCCATTGTACCTTTGGAAGCAGATAACTTGTATTCTAGATTTCACAGATGAAGAGGAATTTTTGGATTTTGGACTTGGAGTTAAGACTTTTGCTATGATATGATGGGGTGAATATGTGTTGCATGTTGCAAGGACGTGAATTTTGGGGGGCCAAAGGGTAGAATGTCATGGATTGAATTGTGTCCCCCAAAAATGTCTGTCAGCTTGGCTTGGTCATGATTCCCAGTATTGTATGATTGTGTACCATTTTTTAATCTGATGTGATTTCCTCATGTGTTGTAAACTCTATCACTATGATGTAATAAGATGGATTAGCGGCAATTATACTGATGAGGTCTACAAGGTTAGATAGTGTCTTAAGCCAATCTCTTTTGAGATATAAAAGAGAGAAGCAAGCAGAGACACATGGGAATGTCACAACACCAAGAAAGCAGTGCCGGGAACAGAGCATATCCTTTGGACCTGAGGTTCCTGCGCTGAAATGCTCCCAGACCATGGGAAGACTGATACATTACAAGGACCTTCCTCCAGATCCGAAAGAGAAAGAAAGCCTTCTCCTGGAGCTGATGCCCTGAATTTGGACTTGTAGCCTACTGGACTGTGAGAGAATAAACTTCTCTTTGTTAAAGCAATCTACTCGTGGTATTTCTGTTATAGCAGCACTAGATGACTAAGACAGAAGGAATACACAGAGTCATTATACCAAAAAGAGTTGGTCAGAGTTCACCCATTTTAAGAGGTAGCATATGATCAGGAACCGATGGTACTGAAGGAGGAAGTCTGAGCTGCACTGAAGGCACTGGTGAAAAACAAGGCTTCAGGAATTGACGGAATATCAATGGAGATATTTCAGCAAATGGATGCAGTGCTGGAAGTGCTCACTTATCTATGCCAAGAAATTTAGAAGACAGCTGCCTGGCCAACTGAATGGAAGAGATCCATATTTATGCTTATTCCAAGAAAGGTGATCTAACCAAATGCGGAAATTATCAAACAATATCATAAATATCACACGCAAGTAAAATTCTGCTGGAGATCATTCAAAAGTGACTGCAGCAGTATATCGATAGGGAACTGCCAGAAATTCAGGCCGGATTCAGAAGAGAATGTGGAACCAGGGATATCATTGCTGATCTCAGATGGATCCTGGCTGAAAGCAGAGAATACCAGAAAGATGTTTGCCTGTGTTTTATTGACTTTGCAAAGGCATTCAACTGTGTGGATCATAATAAATTATGGATAACACTGTGAAAAACAGGAATTCTAGAACACTTAATTGTGCTCATGAGGAACCTGTACATAAATCAAGAGGCAGTTTTTTGGACAGAACAAGGGGATAGTGCGTGGTTTAAAGTCAGAAATGATGTGTGTCAGGGTTGTATCCTTTCACCATACTTATTCAGTCTATATGCTGAGCAGATAATCCGAGAATCTGGACTATATGGAGAAGAGCGGGGCATCAGGATTGCAGGAAGATTCATTAACAGCCTGCATTGTGCAAATGATACAACCTTGCTTGCTGAAAGTGAAGAGGACTTGAAGCACTTACTGATGAAGATCAAAGACCACAGCCTTCAGTATGTATTACACCATAAAGAAAACAAAAATCCTCACAACTGGACCAGTAAGCAACATCATGATAAATGGAGAAAAGATTGAAGTTGTCAAGGATTTCATTTTACTTGGATCCACAATCAACACCCATGGAAGCAGCAGTCAAGAAACCAAAAGACGCATCACATTGGGCAGACCTGCTGCAAAGGACCTCTTCAAAGTGTTGAAAAGCAAAGATGTCACTTTGAAGACTAAGATGCGCCTGACCCAAGCGATAGTATTTTCAGTCGCATCGTATGCATGTGAAAGCTGGACAATGAATAAGGAAGACCAAAGAAGAATTGACGCCTTTGAACTATGGCATTAGCAAAGAATATTGAATATACCATGGACTGCCAAAAGAACAAACACATCTGTCTTGAAAGAAGTACAACCAGAATGCTCCCTAGAAGCAAGAATGGCGAGATTGTGTCTTACATACTTTGGACATGTTGTCAGAATGGATCAGTCCCTGGAGAAGGACATCATTTTTTGTTAAAGTACAGGGTCAGCAGGAAAGAGGAAGACCCTCAGCAACATGGATTGACGCAGTAGCTGCAACAATGAGCTCAAGTATAATGATTGTGAGCATGGCACAGGACTGAGCAGTGT
This sequence comes from Dugong dugon, assembly GCA_030035585.1. Taxonomy (NCBI): domain Eukaryota; kingdom Metazoa; phylum Chordata; class Mammalia; order Sirenia; family Dugongidae; genus Dugong; species Dugong dugon. The sequence goes on from CM057461.1 coordinate 133,633,419, forward strand.
TTTGTTCTGTGGTACATAGGGTCACTATGAGTCGGAACCAACTTGATGGCGCCTAACAACAGGACAGGCATGTGTTCAGCTTTAGTAGGTACAGCCAAGCAGTTTTTCCACAGCGATTTTGCAAGTTTACAATCCACCAGTAGCCTATGAGAGTTCTTGTTGCTCTACATCCTAGTCAACACTTTATTCTTTTTCATTTTAACCATTCTGTTGGGTGTAGTTGCATTGTATTGTGGTTTTAATTTGCAGTAATCTGAGGCTAATGACTTTAAACACTTATCCATGTGTTTATTGGCTATTTTGTGAAGTGCCTGTTAAGTTTTTTGCCCATTTTTCTATAGGCAAACCCTTTTTTAAAAGATTATGGAAACTATTACATATTCTTAGAGAGTTGAGCTTGTGAACAACTTTTGTTTTAAAGACCATAAAAATTACATGAAAATGGGATGTTCTTAAAGAAGTATACCTCAGGAGTCACGGACCTTAGCACCAGGGTTCTTAGCCATTAGTGTACCTCAGAATCACTTAGTGGAGCAATACCAGAAATACTGATGAAGTGCACCTGAGGTGTAACTCCTACATCTGTATTTTTAAAAAGCTTTGCAGATGATTGTGATGCCCCTCCTAAGTTGAAGACCACTACCAAAGAACCAGACTTATTGTTACCAGGGAGAAAACCAATTCCGATTCACAGCAACCCCATGTGTTAAACAGAGTAGAACTGTTCCATAGAGTTTTCTTGGCTGTAATCTTTATGGAAACAGACTGCCAGGCCTTTCTTCATAGTGCTGCTGAGTGGTTTCGAACCATCAACCTGTAATTAGTAGCTGAGGGGAAACCATTTGCACCACCCAGGACCTACTTGCCAGGGAGCGTTATAAATAAATAATAATCTTGGGGAAAAAAATGTCTTCTGTTTTCAGTTAACTTTTAAGTTTTGTTTTATAAATTTTTTTTTTAATTAAAACAAACTTTTTAGCTGTTAAGATTGTCATGCTGTTGACCTTTACTGTCATCTGAAAAAATTAAAAATACGTTTTAAAATGTTTTATTATGGAAAATTTCAAACATATACAAAAGCAGAGCAAATAGTATAATGAAACCAATATACTTATCACCTAACTTCTACAATTCTCAACACATGGCCAATTTTTGTGTGTGTGTATGTGTATGTGCTTTAGGTGAATGAACATTTATAGCGCAAATTAGTTCTCATTCAAAAACTTATACACAAATTGTTTTGTGGCATTAATTGCAATCCCCACAATGTGTCAACACTCTCCCCCTTTCCACCCTGGGTTCCCCATGTCCATTCATCCAGGTTTCCTGTCCCTTCCTGCTTCTCTTTGCTTTTGGTCAGGTGTTGCCCATTTGGTCTCTTCTACTTGATTGAATCTCAGCACATTTCTCCCGTGTGTTATTATTGTTTGTTTTATAGGCCTGTCCAATCTTTAGCTGAAAGATGGACTTTGGGAGTGGCTTCAGTTCTGAGTTAGCAGGGTGTCCAGGGGCCATAGTCTCGGGGATTACTCCAGTTTCTGTCAGAGCAGTAAGTCTGGTCTTTTTTTGTGAATTTGAATTTTGTTCTATATTTTTCTCCCACTCTGTCCCAGGGTTGGTGGTGGTAGCCAGGCCATCATCTAGTTCTTCTGGGCTTAGATTGGTTGAGGCTGGACACACGACCAATCTTGTTTGATCTATACCCACACATACTCCTGCTATCCCTCCTTACCCCTGGATTGTTTTAAAGCAAACCTCGACATTATTGTTTCATCTATAATAAATATTCATTATGTATTTCTAAAATATAAAGCTTTTAAAAAGAAAAAAGCATAACCACAGTACCACCATATTATCATTACACCCCAAAAAGTGAGCATTGATTCCTTAATTTTATCAAATAGCCAATGAATGCTAAAAAAAAAATTTTTTTTTTTTTTACAATGTATTTCTTTGAATCAGGGTCCAAATGAGGTCCATGCATTTGTGATTAGTTGACCATCTTTTGAAGTCTCTCTCGTAATAGGGTTTCTTTTTTCTTTTTTGTCGTTGTTGAAGACGAACTAAAAATGTTGGTTGTCCTGTAGGGTTTCTCACAGTCTGGATTTTGTATTCCGGTGGTATCATTTATCATGTTCCCTTGCCCCTGTATTTCCTGTAGATTCGTACTTAGATCTAAAAGTGTGAGTAGATTCAGGTTCATTCACCTGCTTTCTAGGTGGTGGTCTTTACTTCCATCAGGATATGTGTAATGACAGGTTGCTGTGTTTTTGTGATACTAACAGCCATTGCTGATGCTGCCTGGATCCGTTAATTCATTAGGGGTTGCAGAATGGTTATATTCTAATTCTTTGCCTACTAGCTAAAATACATCTAAAAGAGAAGTTTACCCTAATGATTCGTTTGACTGCCCGTACCAGTCCTTACGTTGATATCTCGTCAGCCTTTTTGGTCATCTGAAGCGCATTTGGTAGTAGATTCCTCAGGAGGTGCTTGTGGATACATTATTCTCATATTTACAACAGTATATTTGGTTACAAAGGTCAGTTTGGTCTTATATAAAATCCATGACTTACATTTTCTTTCTTTGAGTACATGTAACTCTATTGTCTTCTGGCCAAAAGCATTGTTGTCAAAAAAGTCTGATGACAGTCTGAGTTTCTTTTCCTAGTGTGTGACTTGGTCTTTTTACCTGGGTGTCCAAAGGATTTTTTTCTTTTTCTTTAAGGGGTCAATTTTCCTAGATACACAGGATATCCTTTCAATATGTAATTTCAAGCTGTCTTTTATTTTAGGAACGTTCTCTTGAATTATTGGTTTTAGTATTTGTCCTGTATCATTGCTTTGATTTTCTTTTTTCAGAGCTGCTGATCGGTGTATCTTTGGTATTTTCTTTGTGTATATCTCTTTTTTTTTAATTCTCTTTATCTTTTTTGTCCTTTTTTTAAATAACAGTTTTATTGAAATATAATTCATATACCATAAAATACACCCTTTCAGGGAGAGTGTTGACATGTCATGGGGTTGTTAACCAGTGTCATAAATATGTTTACCTACTGTTCAATGAGAAACTGTTTATTCTGTAAACCTTCATCTAAAGTACAATTTAAAAAAAAATTACCCTTTTAAACTGTACAATTGAGTGGTTTTTAGTACGTTCACAGAATTGTACAACTATCATCACTATCTAATTTTTTAACATTTTCAAACCTCAGAAAGAAACACCATACCCATTAGCAGTCACTCATCATTTCTACCCTCCCTCAGCCCCTGGAAACCACTACTCTCCTTTCTGTCTCTATGGATTTGCCTGCTATGGACAATTCATGGTCATTTCATGGAATCATACAATATGTGACTGGCTTCTTTCACTTGGCATGTTTTCACGGTTCATCTATGTTATATCTGTGTCAGTATTTCATTCCTTTTTATTGTTGAATAATATTTCAGTGTGTGGTGTACCACTTTTTGTTTATCCGTTCGTCACTTGGTGGACATTTGAGTTTCCATTTTTTAGCTATTGTGAATAATACTGCTATAAATATTCATGTACATGTTTTGTGTGAACCTATGTTTTCATTTCTCTTAGGTATTTATATACCTAAGAATCAATTTTGAGGAACTGCCAATCTTTTCCAAAGCAGCTGCACCATTTTACATCCCCACCAGCAATGTATGAGGGTTCCAGGTTCCAGTTCCAGTTTCAGACATGCTCACCAACTCTTGTTATTATTATCTTTTAGATTATAGCCATCCTAATGGGTACGAAGGATCCATGCTGTTGCAGTGGTTAAGCGGTCAGCTGCTAACTGAAAGATTGGCACTTCAAACCCACCTAGTGGCTCCATGGGAGAAAAGACCCAGTGATCTACTCCTGTAAACGCTACAGCCTAGGAAACCCTATGGGGCAGTTCTACTCTGTCATATTGGGGTCGCCATGAGTCAGAATTGACTCAGCACAAACAACAATGGGTATGAAGTGATATCTCATTATGGTTTTGATTTGCATTTCGCTGATGACTAATGATGTTGACAGCTTTTCATGTGCTTATTTGTATATCTTCTTTGGAGAAATGTTTACGTTCAGATCCTTTGCCCATCTTTTAATTGGGTTATATCTGTCTTTTTATTATTGAGTTGTAAGAATGCTTTATGTGTCCTGGATACAAGCCACTTATCAGATACATGATTTGCAAATATTTTCTCCCATTGTATAGGTATATTTTCACTTTCTTGATGGTAGTGTTTGAAGCACAAAAGTTTTTCATTTTGATATAGTCCAATTTATCTATTTTTTCTTTCACGGCTTGTGCTTTTGGTTTTGTATGTAAAAAGCCATTGCCTAATCCAAGATAATGAAGATTTCTTTACTCCTGTGTTTTCTTCTAAAGAGTTTTGTGGTTTTAGCTTTTACATTTAGATCTGTGACACATTTTGATTTAGTTTTTGTGTAGTGAGAAAAGTGGGGGGGGGGTCCAACTTCATTCTGTAGCCTGTGGAGATCTAGCTATCTCAGCGCCATTTGTTGAAAAGAGTATTCTTTCCCCCATTGAATTGTATTGATACCCTTATTGAAGATCAAGTGACTATAAATGTGAAGGTTTATTTTTGTACTCTCATTTCTATCTCATTGATTTGTATGTCTGTCTTTATGCCGTTATCACATTGTCTTGATTAATGTAGCCTTGTAGCAAGTTTTGAAATTAGGAAGTGTAAGTCCTCCAACTTTGTTCTTTTTGTTGTTTATTTTTTAAATTTTCTTCATTTCCATCTTCTCTTTCTCTTAAGTCATTATTTGTTATGTTTATTTGCTTTTGTATTTCCTCTAGTTTAATCTTTTTTTCTTTTATTTCTAAGTCTTTCCTGACTTCTGTTACCTCTTCTTTTATCTGATCACCTTATTTTAGAATTTTTCTAATGTGATTCGTGTTATTTCATAGTTTTTATCATTTCCTTATTTTAGCTTGTTTTGAAATATTAAGTTACAGTTTTCATCATTTTGTGGGCATTTCTTTCTGGTATCCTTTTACTGTCAGAAGGTATTTTGTTTTCTCCTCATTTTCTTTTTTTCTTATAATAACTGCTGTAATACTATGGCTGTGTAACAGACATTCCAAAACTTAATGACTTAACACAACACCAACATTTATTTTGCTCACAAATAACATTCTCTGGACAGGGCTTAGCAAGGACATCTCACTTGTGCATAACTCAGTGTTGACTGAAGGCTGGAATCATCTGAAAGCTCTGTCACTCATATGTCTGGTGGCTGGGCTGGGAAGACTCTAGTAACTGGGCTCTTGAGGCATCTCTCTTATCTTGATGTGGTCTCTTCATATGGTCTCTTCAGTATGGCAGGTTCAGGATACCCAGACATCTAACATGACACCAAAGGTTTATGTCCCGAAAGAAAGCAGCCAGGTAGAAGCCTTACCACCTTTTGTAACCCAGCTTCAGAAGTCACACTACATCACTTCCACTGCATTCTATCGGTTGAGGCAGTTTATAAAAGTCTATTCAGATTTAGGGGAGGGAAGAGAGACCATTTTCTCTGAATGGAGGAGTGTCAGCCTCATGTTATGAGAAAAACATGTGGATAAGGTATATATTGGTTTGTCCCTTTTTGAAAAATACAGTCTGCCACAGTAACTTTTTATGGGATTTGACTTAAATCCTTTTCCGTTGTTCGTTGTCTATAAGTGAAATGAGTTTTTCCTATACTTTTAGGAGGGGGAAGGATAGGCAAGGAAAGCTTATCTAGTTTCATAGACTAGACTAGAGCCCCTCTCCTGTGGTTTTGCAAAGTGACTTTATTGTGTGTGTATGTGTGTGTGTGTGTGTAAGGACCACTAGTGGCTCTGCTGGAGAAAGATGTGGCAGTCTGCTTCCGCAGAGATTTACAGCCTTGGTAACCCTGTGCGGTTGCTATGACTCGGAATTGACTCAATAGGGGTGGGCCTATATATTTGTGAAAGGCCTGACAACCTCCTTCCAAACACCAGCCATTGAAAACGCTGTAGAGCTCAGGTCTGCTCTCAGACACATGGGGTTGCCATGAGTTGACTTAACAGCAACAGATACATGTGTGTGTGTATGTGTGTGTGTGTTTGTAGAGATATATATATAGAGATAGATATATATCTCGAACTTTCTGAGTTGTGCCTTTCCTCTTCCTGTCTACCACTTTTATCTGAACCTTTTCTTTCCCTTGTTCTGATGTCTTTGTGTTCCACATTTTGGATTCTAGTCCCAACAGTTTCTCTTCAGCAAGACTTTGCCTTGGTAGAAGAATCCTGATCAAAAGGGGGAAAATGTAGAACAGACTTCCAGATTTTCATGGACTCCAGACTTTCTGGAGCCATGAATGCTGGATAAACCTCTGTAACTATTTCCATAAGATAATCTTTAAACCTTAAACCAGAAATATCCCCTGAAGTCTTCTTAAAATCAAACTGTAGTTTAGCTTAACTAGTAAACAATGTCTGCTGTGAGCATTATGCTCTTTTAAGATCTGTCTATATGGGATCAGATTGACAACAACAACTCGAAAGATTAGATAGAAACCTTAGGGAGTGGTGAGGTTATTTAATGAGAGAGGAACAGTTCAGAAAAGGAGAGTGAGAATGGCTGCACAACTTGGATGTAATCAATGTCACTGAATTGTACATGTAGAAATTGTTGAATGCTGTATGTTTTGCTATGTATATTCTCAACAACAACAACTAAAATAAATTTTTAAAAAATAGAAGGCTATGTCTTGGAAAGGAGCTTTGGTTTGTTGAGTTCCAAAAGTTTATAGGGCCCAGACTGCACCATCAGGTTTTACTTACAGTTGGCTTGCACGGATTTGTAAATGGGATTCTGCAAAACACCATCCCAGTTTCTGCTCCTGTTCTCAGACTGGCCCACCATACTGTCCAGTGAGTATCTGCTGGCAACTGCAAAGTGCTTCTGTTCTCAGGGTATCAGAAGCCTTCGTGTCTTCCTACCACTTCTTCCTGCAGAGATCCTACTGGTCTCATAGTTTTCCAACGTTTGTTTCCACCCACTTATATTTGGAGGTTTGTGAGAATACCTTGTCTCCTAATTTTGTTGTAGATGTTGTCTGTGAGTCTTTAGTTTTGGTATCCTCAATCCTGTGTCTGATTTTATGGGACGATTCAGAGGGAATTCAAAAAGTACACTGCCACTGCTGTCATCTTCCCAGAATCCTCTCATTGGCAAATGTTTTTAAAACACATTCTATTCCTTTTTTTAAACAGTATGGCATCTACAAGTTTTTTTTAAAAAATGCAATCCAGTAGTTTATGGGTGAGAGGTGAGACAGTACACAGTACAAGGGAAACAAACACAACCTGCACAAGGAAAGGTCATGGAGGCCCCATGGACACATCCAAACTCCCCAAGGGACTGAGTTACTGGACGGAGGGCTCTGGGGACCATGGTCTCGGGGAACATCTAGCTCAATTGGCATGACACTACTTATAAAGATAATGCTCTACATTCTACCTTGGTGAGTAGTGTCTGGGGTCTTAAAAGCCTGTGAGCGGCCATCTAAGATATTACACTGGTCTCATCCCTTCGGGAGCAAGGGAGAATGAAGAGAACAGGATACAACGAAAAGATTAGTCCAAAGGACTAATTGTCCACAGCTACCAAGACCTCCACCGGACTGAGTCCAGTACAGCTAGATGGTGCCCAGCTACCACCGCTGACTGCTCTGACCAAGATCACAACAGAGGGTTCTGGACAGAGCTGGAGAAGGATGTAGAGCATAATTCTAACTCACAAAAAAAAAAAAAACCGACCAGATTTACTGGCCTAAAGGAGACTGGAGAAACCTTAAGAGTATGGCCCCCAGACACCCTTTTAGCTCAGAGGTGAAGTTACCTTCGAGATTCACTGTTCAGCCTGCGAGTGGACAGCCCAGTAAAACTAAATGAGACTAACGAGGTACAGGAGTCCAGTGACAAGGGCCAGAAGGCAGAGGGGGAGTCGGAAGCTGATGATAGGGAACACAAAGTTGAGTAAGGATACTGTTGATGTGTTGTGAGATTGTTAACCATTGTTATAGGGCAACATTTGTAGTAACTGTTAAATGGGAGGCTATTTTGTCCTGTAAGCCTTCATCTTGGGTGAGAATGGCAGCACAATTGGAAGAGCATAGTCAATGTCACTTAAATGTGTACGTAAAAAGTTTTGAAATGGTGTATCTTTGGCTATGTGTATTTTCACCAAAAAAAAAAAAGCTGAGAATTCAGAGGGTTAAAATGTTGTGGGGTTGTTAACCAAAGTCACAAAACAGCATGTGTACTACTGTTACATGAGAAACTGTTTGTTCTGTAAACCTTCACCTGAAGTACAATAAAATATCTTTTTTTTAAAAAAAATGCAATCCAGTAGTTTATTCTTAATTCAAAACTCCAGGTAATACTGTAGTGAAGTAAACTATAGGAACTTTTTCTAGGCTGAGTTAAATATAATAAAATGTTTTCATACCTGTTGAATGTCTGTCAGATTTTGACTGTGTTAAGAATCAACTTTTTCCTTTCAGAATAACAAGCCTCTGTACTCATTTGAAGATAATTCAGACTATGTTTATGATGTTATGTGGTCACCCACCCACCCAGCCCTGTTTGCCTGTGTGGATGGCATGGGGAGACTGGATTTGTGGAATCTCAATAATGACACAGAGGTGAGCAGGAAAATAACAAAAATTGCACTGAAAAATAGAAAATTGGAGATTTATTGAATAATTTGTGAAATTCCTTTTATCCCAAGGAATGTAAAAGGGCTCAGTGATTGTGGCTTCATCACAAGCTAAATAAGCTTTGTACCCTAAATAATAAACAGCATGCTGTGCAGAACTGAAGGAAGAAATAATGTTGCCAAGAGCACTGGGGCATTTCCTTTTACTTCTGAAAAGCGCTGTCATGTCTCTAATGTCCTGGCAAAGTCTTATTCATAAGGCAGCTGGGATATTTTTCATTTATAGGTTAGAAAACAGGTAGTTTCAGACTGTCGAAGTATGTTAACCTTAATCTTGAATTTCTGAATTATCTCTTAGCCTTGATAGAATTGTGTATCATCCATAAACATTAGTCTAAGCCTGACTTCTTTGACTGAGGTAAAAATGTATTTTGATGACTTGTTTCCATGGAAAATTGAATACAGAGTGTTACTGTTACTATGAAATGAATATAGAAACCACCAGATTTCGTAATTGCTGTACTAAAATCACTTACTTAGCAATAAATTTTAACTAATAATTTATATTTAGCCATGTGTGTTTTTACCAGCTTAGAGAGGCTTAAAATGTTCTTACAATTCTACATTGCTATGGGGTAATAGACATAATGTTAGTAGTTCTGTCAATAAGGAGAAAGTCATCTGGTGCCTTCTCCCACATCCCACTCTTTCCACATCTTTTCATATTCTGGTGGCATCTCTCTAAAGCTCTTAAAGGAGTTGGTTGTACAGGGCAAGGAAGTTATATATTGGAAATATGAGAATTTTAACAGTGTTAACTATTGGTTCTGTAGTTTAGGGAGAAACATTCAAATACTGCTAACAAAGGGTATTAAACCCTAGTTAAGTAATTGGATTTGATTATATGTTTTCTGGTTGCTGAGAATGGTACTAGTTTTATTTTCTTAGTTTGGATTTTGGTCTTAGAGATTTGTGGCCACAATTAAATGTGAATCTTTCCTATAATAGTTAAAGAATATATCTGAATATAATTTTTATGTGTAAAAATTTTAGGGTTTTAGGGAGTTAAATCAATCATTTGGGGATGACTGGTTTCAGTTAGGAGGATTATTTTTAATCTGATTTCAGAATTTAAGAATTTTTATTGTGCTGTTTAGTCAGAATCAAGCAAACCCCTTTTTCTTCAGCATAGGAGAGGCAGAGGCAGATTAGAAGGGGCTGGTGCCATTGTGTGGTGGCATCTTCCTGCCTCCTTCCAGTCAGTTGATGGGAACAAGGGGCTTTGGAAAGGCCCATATTGCACCTTCAGTATGAACTGTTTCTAGGTTTCTGGGAACTGAATCAAATCACAGGTTTCAACTGACAAAAATGCAAGCTACCACAGTAATTCCTGTCCTCTAAAATTGAACTATAATTTGTTTATGAGGGCTTTTGAATTGTTTTTTGTTTTTGTTTTTTTTAAATGGGGTTTTGACCATATGTTTTCAAACAGCTTGACTTCTTAAAGAAGTTAAAACAACAACAAAGAATACTTTATTAAAGAGGAGCTCTTCAAAATGATGTGTCTAGTCAGGTGAGAATTTTCTATATAAGGACTTAAATTCTTTTCCCAAACCATTTTCAAGGATTGACTATAATGTCATTCATAATATATCACTTAATAGGAAGAAAGTTGGGGAAATTCTTTATCTGTTTTCATCTTTGTTTTAAAAAATGTAGCCAGATTGGAAGAAAGAAGAATTACTGTTTTACATGTTTATAGAAATCTTGATGAAACTTTCAACACTGTACTATACTTTAAATGACTTTAGGTGCCAACTGCCAGCATTTCCGTGGAGGGTAATCCTGCTCTTAATCGTGTAAGATGGACTCATTCTGGAAGAGAGATTGCCGTGGGTGATTCTGAAGGACAGATTGTTATATATGATGTGGGAGAGGTATGGGACTCGCTGCCTATAATTTTGACACATCTATTTAGCTTTCACAGCATTGCAGTGAAGGTATCTTTGTGACTAAACCTAGTCTTTGAGGTTCATGCATTGTATAATCCATATGGTTGTAAAAACTTTCTACCACAGAAGCAAGTCTTGAGATTAATTTACTCTCTAAACTGGATGTCCTGTATCCCCATGCAACAGATTTTGAGGGTAATGTGATATGTTGAAAGTACCCTGTTTCTTGAAGCATGTTTGCTAGAAATTAGAAATTTTTCAGCTAGAAGAAATTTGGAGTTATAATTGGACTTTGGGATTTCATGGAATATTGAGATTAGATTTTATTTTTCTGTGTCATAGATTTGTTTGGGCAAGGTAATAGAAACCATAAGTAATGTCTTTTGAGAGTCATCTGATGACTGTAACAAATGTGAATCTTGACTCTTGAGCCTTGTTGCAAAGCCATTGTAATTCAGTCCAACGTGATGAGCTGCAGTTCTCTCTTTAGCACTCTGCTTGGCTCAACACAATGCCTGGGATTGATTTCCTCCGTTTTAGGCTGGCTAGTGCCTTAGTACTTTTATTTTTCCTGCGCCTCATGATTTCTTGCCTTCTCTGGACACCCCATGGTGTCTAGCAATTCAGTGTGGAGGGAGGTGGATTGAATTGCTTAGAATAGCACTGTCCAATTGAACGATCCGTGCTAATGGAAATGTTCTGTATCTGTATTGTCCAGTATGATAGCCACTAACCACGTATGGCTATTGAGCACTTAAAATGTGGCTAGTACAACTGAGGAACTGAATTGTTAGTTTTATTTAGTTTAATTAATTTCAGTTTAAATAGTCACACATGGCTAGTAGCTACCATATTAGACACTGTAGGCTTAGAAGTAGGCACATCCCTTTGGCCCACTGACTGGTTTGTGCTCTAATATGACATTGTCAAACTCCTGCAATAGTATAATGGCAATTATCAAACCATTTTGGTCAGTGAACTGCTTTAGTGAGGCAAAAACATCACAAACCTCTTACTTCTCCTCTTTTACTATTGGTACAAAATTAAAGTGTTAAGGAATGGCATAGCATCAGATAAAGTGACTGAGATATTAAAAAGGTCATCTTAGGCCCCAAACAAAAATAATACTTGTAAAAAACCAGCTCTTATGAATCATGCTTCAAAAACTACTTAGTAGGAACCTTCACCTAAAGTACAATAATAAAAAAAAAAAACTACTTAGTAGGAGTAGTACAAGAATAAAGTAAAAATTTTTTAAGGAATTCCCCACCACCAGCAAAATCTTTGAGCTGGTGCAGAGGAGTTATATTTACAAAGCATCATTATTATCCTCTCTTGCACTGATGGTAATAATAGTGAAGTCATTTCCGAGGCTGTCACAACACACTTCACAAATACCGTCTTTTGTTATGAAATGTTGTAAGTTGTTGTAGTCTGTCTAATTATGGAAAGGTCATTCAGGCCAGTTATTACTTTTTAATGGAAAAACTATTTGAAAACAAACTGAACAATAGTGGGTAAGATGATCTTTTATTTCTGTGTACATAAAACATTGTCTTTCTTTTAACAGCAGATTGCTGTTCCCCGCAATGATGAATGGGCACGGTTCGGCCGAACTCTCGCAGAAATTAATGCAAACCGAGCTGATGCAGAGGAGGAGGCAGCTACCCGAATACCTGCTTAGTTCCTGAAGTGGGATGTGTAGCCTAAGTAGATCCTAAGACTATTTGCATGCTTCTATCTAAATGATAATCAAAAAGAGATTTCATGGAGTAAACTGTAGATTTAATGCCACAAGCAAGTCTTAAATAATGTCCCTTTTTATATAACATGCATCTTGTTTTGGATTTGTGTCATTTTTAATACAGCTGACTAACTTTACAAAATGCACCTTTTCTGAATTCTTATATACAGTTGTATATTTTGTATTAGTTATTCTTTTGAATTCTTTTCAATTTATAACACTATATGCAGTTATTTCTAAAGCAGGGTTATATAAGTTCTGCATATTTTTAAATAATCACAGTTCCTGTTATACTGATAATGTTCTCACTAACCATGATGTATAGGAACATTGTTTATTCTTAGCCATAGCATGCATATATTTATCCAAGTACCATTCTGATCTCCTTTATCTTCTTTATAATTCATGTGGTAGCTATCTATAAATAAAAACAAATATGCATTAACTTTTCATTTTGATTTACTCCTTGCAATTTGAATTTTTTCCATCTCTTTTCTGGAGTGTCTCTTTTTTTCATATCCTTCTGTAAGCTCCTGTTGTGAGCAGCCACCTCAGGTCCTATACATTTCTGTGCCTTAAATACACTCTACAGAACATACTGTCGATTTCCTGATGCTGTATGAACTGATATATAATCTGTCAGTGAAAAAAATTCCCCTAGGTTAACTTTCACTTTGATACCTTATTTTCTTTCCATCTGCCATGTATTTATTTTAAAAACTAAATGGAAAGCTGCCTGTTATTCTCACTGATTGAGGTTACTATGTATGTGAGCCCTCTGAGAGTAAAACGTCCCTTAAGGGAAATTGATTGCATGGTTGCAGTAGCCAAGAAGGAAGGGGGCTCAAATTAACCCACACTTTATCACTGAATCAGCTCTGTATCTTGAGATCTGAACATTGTTACCACAATTTTGTCTACACGTCTGAAAGGTAGGTGACAAGTATCTAAGGATTAGTATTGAAATCAGCCTATTTTAGCATTAGAGGAAAGAACTATGATCAGATCTTGATTTTATCCACTATAAGTTGTTCATTTACTTCACCCCAACCTTTATCCTTCTAAAGTTTAACTGCCCCTTTATTCAACAGAACATGAATTAGGACAGAAGATTAGAAATCAGAAAATGAACATTTTTGTTTTGTTTTTGTTAATAATCCTAACACAGATTTGATGGGAAAGAAGTTTCTAAATATATCAAAACTTCTTAACTATGATTGTCATACAGCATAAGAAGTAACTGACCGAAATACTAAACCCAAGCTCTAGTTCCAGCTCTGGCCATCCTGAGATGTGTGATTCTAGCCAAGTCTTTCTATCTGTGCCTCATTCTCCTTACCTGGGAATTACATTCGGATTAGATGATTTCTGAATTTTCTTATACCTCTAAAATAATTAATTCTGATTACTTCAGGCAGTTCTTCACTAGTGTATATTTAATTTTCATAAATTGATACCCAATAATTGTTTATTATATACCAAAGATGAACTTTTTATGTTAGCTGGTAAACATCTCAAGTTATCTCTTGGTAGCAATGTCTGTGACTCAGAAGTTCAATTTCTGCGGGGTCACACTGTACAGAAAAATTCATTTAATCATTGTAATGTTTTATTGTATTTTCCCTCAGTTTGTAAAAATCACTAGAAAAAGGAAAACTGTGTTAAAACATAGTTGTGACTAAGATTGGAAATCGATATATGGCTAATTGGATGCTCATTGACTCAAGTTGATCAGTTGTGAAAGAAGAGAATAAAATTGATAAGTATTTACAAAATACTTACTACCAAAAGAGTTTTGCTTTTGGCAAATCACTCCAGCCCCTCCTCCTCCCAAAAAATAGCAATGTGGACCTTTGCCCATTCAGCATTAGTCTGCATAGAGAATTGCCTTTAAAGGTTGACTGAAATAACAAAAGAGGAAAAGTATTGAGACTAAAATCTCCTGACAAGATTAAGCTGAGTAGAAAAGTGTATCAGTTCTTTACTTTTAGAAATGAAAACCTTATAATTCTGAAAAATATTCAGCCACAGAAACTGTACCTTATTTGTTGTTATCAGTTGTACTTCTTTTCTGAATGGGAAACAGGCTATAGCTTTCTTGCTAATTCTTCATTTTTTGTTGTTTGGTTTTTCTCTTTTTGAGTGCGAGGTGAAAGATTATTTGCTACCCTGTTTGTGTTGAGGAAGAATACTCAGTTTTGCAGACAATAGTTAACTTGTAATAAGTCTTCGAAGTAATCATTTTGACATAATTATGGACTCTTGCCCCATTAAGAAGATTGTGGTATCTATCATTTAAACCAGAATTTTATTGATAGAAGCTATCTTCCTGTTTACAGAAGGAGTCCCCTACAAAGTTTAGAAACTCTCTTCATGTAAAATGCTGTTGCAATAATACTGAGATACTGCATCTTGAAGGAAAAGGATGGCTTAAAACTTAGGGGAAGGAACTAAAGGAAACTAGTGTTGGGGATGGTCTAGTCTTTCAGTGTTCTAAGAATATTGATTCATTCTGCTTTATACTAGTACTAATACATTGTAACCTCTACCACTTGCACCATCTGGAGGACAGACTTGAATGAAAATCTGGTGTGAAGCATAAGATTTTTCCTCTTTCTTTCTATTTGATAATGTATTTTTACACGTCTTTTTCACTGCTGAACCCCAGTTTTTCAACCAATTGGCACTGTGATATTCCCAAAACGTAAAAAGCTGTAATAGGTGTATGCTGAACAGAATGAAGCACTAATATACAGCTTTAAAATGGCTTTTTTTTAAATGGCTTTCAAAGGTGACATTGCATCCAATTGGTGCTTGTGCCTGAATCTTGGCTTCTGTTGATGATTTAGTGACGGGGAGTTCTCATTGTTTTTTTCATCCAAGAGGCAAGAAAGAAGTTCTTGTTTTTCTGCTACCATCTTGCTAATTGCTAGGTTTCAAGGACGTTAGAGGTTTGCGAAAAATATGCCCAAGTAGAACCTTATTTTTGACTCATTAAAAAGTGCTGGGAAATTATTTACTTAGAGATCTGGTTTACAGATTCTCAGGGCTTCCTACCAAAGTATTGGAAAGTCAGCTTCACAAAGGCAAGATTAAAAGAATATCCACATTCAATATTTCTTTTGAAGTGGCAAGTTACAGTAAAGAACATTCTTTTAACCAATTTCTTCAGTCTTACTGCTTCAGAAAGGTAATAATTTTCTTGTACTGAGTGTATTATATTTTTCAAGTCCTTTTCACATATAAGAAACACGTTATGGAGTCCATTTTAGAAAAAAGTCCTACAATCCTAACCAGAATGCCAACTGGAAAACTTTGGATAATCATCACATTATAATGATTTCCACGATAGGCCAGTGCTCTCAGGCCCTCTGTTGGACTTCAGTCATGTAGTTTCTCTTTCTGTCTGCCATGTTCACAATTCCCCGACTTCTTAGAGTTCAAATGGATTTCAGGTATTTAAGTTTTCAGTATGTAGCTTCTAGCCACTGATAGTTTCAACATAGCCAATCAGTAACCTTTTACAAACTTTTATAAAATTACAGTATTTTGTGTTGTTAGTTTCATAGCAGGAATCTCAGTTTTGGCTTATTAATATTCCATTACCAGTTTCCAGTCAGGGGATGGAACAGCTTGCACTCAGGTAAGCTTTCGGAAAGGTCTGTTTCACTTTGTGAGGTCACTTGTTCAGATCTCTGGTAATGTATTATCCTGCTTCTCTTATAATGTGCTTGATTTGGCCAGAAAGCTGTGGGGCAGCGATTGTATGGGGTGTAGAACACACCTACGTTGCACTGAACATGCGGAGTCCTGACACTGTGACTCCAGCAATCAGGTATACCACCAGTGAGTCTTTGATGGCAAGTAATTTTATCTTTTGTGGATTTTTTTGTACTAGACATAAAGGAGGGGGAACGAACTTTCTGAACAAAGTAATGGAAATGCTTTGAAACAAAATTTCTTACACTTAAGGGCAGTCTGGTATATGGGAGAGAGAATACTGGGCTCAAAAACCTAAGTTCTATTCCTGATCCCCCTACCCCACCCCCATTACCAGTAATGTATCCTGGGGTAAGGATCAGTTTTCTCATCTGTGAAGAGAGGAAACTATCTGCTGCTTTCTGTGAACGTTACATGAAATAATGTGTGTGTGAAGACCTTTGTAAATTACAGAGTACTACACAAATAAGGGATTATATGGGATTTTATTTCTTCATATTTTTGTTTTTGTGGGTTGTTTTTAAGAATATGAGAATGGAGAGAGACTATTCTATGTAGCTGCCTGCAGTGTAAGAAGAGCTCATCTTCTAAGGATTAGGTAGCTTGGTGTGGAAGAAATTATATTTTTAATTCTAAGAACCAAACAAACCAAACCCTTTGCCGTCTAGTCAATTCTGACTCATGGCAACCCTAAAGGGCTGAGTAGAACTGCCCCCAAAGGGTTTCCAAGGCTGTAAATCTTTACAGAAGCAGACTACCACATCTGCCTCTCGTGGAGCAGCTGGTAGTTTTGAACCGCAGACCTTTAAAGATAGCAGCCAAGTGCTTAACCGCTGCATCACCAGGGTGCCTAGTAATTCTGAGAAATCACATGACAATTTAAACCCTCAAGACCCTCAGATATTTAGAAGTACAAGTGAACTGAGGGAAAAATGTTCACTGCCCTTAATCAATGATAACTTTTTCTAGAAAAGTTTTATTACATAATATAGTAAAATTACAAATTACGTTAAGTAGGGAAAAATGACCCACTCTGAATTTCCAGCCTATATGCAGCTGTTGCTCTTATTTGTTAGTTACTTATAAAACATGGACTGTGATATCTGGAACCCTTTTTTGAATCAAGGACAAAACAAGCTTGATTCAAGACAACACAGCTATACAGTAGCAGAACCGGAATTAGTCACTTCCACAAAATCTGGTGAACAACAAGTGTTCAACTGTTGTAACTATGCAGTACCCCTCCTTCTTTCCTAGAGTACCCCTGGAAATAACATGTCCTCATTGTGGGAAGATGTTCAATAGATGGAGGAGTTTTGATGGTTGGGGACCTATGTGTAGCAGTTAGGATTAAAGGAAGGCGTGAGATCCCTGCTTTCTCACTGTCTCTAAAATAACTTATTCCAGAAACAAGTCAAAACCTGATATAATGACTTCCAGTTGAGTAAGAAAGTTGGTAAAATGACTAGGCCCTTACTAATGGGCATCATTTCTAATAATATCTGATAGAATTATGAATTTGCTGTATACTGAAGTTCTTCATTCAATTGATTTGGAGGACTCTTTCATCTTCCAACAGCAAAAGAATTGGCCTTAGTCCTCCTGAAATTCAGGTCTGCTAAAATAGTACTTGTATCAGTTGAGAAAAAGGGCTCCGGCATTTTGAGCTGAAAGGTAAGGAGTATAGTGTGATGTGAAGAAGACTGCCTCTGGGTTTTTCTGCCTTCGTTTTAGACGAGTCCTTCATCTCACTAGACCTTTATTCCCTCTCCTGTAAAATGAATGCTGGAATAGTATCTGTGTTTCAAAGGCATAACTGGAATCATACATCCACATAGATCAAAAACTCTAAAAGGCTAATCAGATACTAAGAGTTGGTGCTGTAGTATAAATTATATCAACCGAGAGCAAACCATCGACTACTAAATCTTAAGGCTTGTTTAGTGGACAAACACTTTCAAAACATGATCATCCGGAGATAACTTCTGGCTCTAAGAGCCTTGGGCTTAGAGTTACCTTGTGTTGAAACTCAGTTAACTGGGCCTTTAGGCAAATGGCTTCACCTCTCTACGACTTTCCCCATCTGCCACTTCCCAGGACAGTTACAAGTGTTAAACCAAGATATGTGTGAAAATACTTGTTAAACTACAAAGCACCACACAAATGAGACATTGCTGTTATGGGAGGTGATGAGTAAATAACCCTCAGGTAGCTCCTACAAGTTTATAGGCTCTATGTTCTGGCTGTGACAGGTTAAAAATGGGCTTTTATGAATTCAGAGATCTCTGCTGACATCCCTGCTTTACCACTTTCCCTTACAATCCTTATTTTAGCTTTTTTATTCAGTTTCTGCTGAGACACCACAAAACAACTATGAAATAAATTTCAAAGAAATAGAATTGGGCATGATGTGAGAACCTACACAAAGGTCTTACACCAACACCTTAAAACTCTACTTAATGAAAATGTCTCTATGTACAAAGTTATGGTTTCCTCTGCCACATAAAGAACTAACCTTATACATTCTGAGCATGTAGTGTGAGTACACACACACACACATTCTTATTTAATCTCCTAGAACCCCTAAAGGTGGGGGAATTATTACAATTACTAATCCTGTTTACAAAAGAGGAAAGTGATTTGGGCCAGTTTCTGTGGACTTGATTTGTAGCCTATTGCCATGGTATAAATATTCCTGTCATGGCCAAATGCAGGCTACCAATGTGATGTGACTAACTCTGGAGATGTGTTCTCAGTGAGACCACATAATGAGCTTCACTGAGCTGGTGCAAGCCTGACCTAGCATACTACTGGGCTTGTGGACATGAAGTGACTCACAATCTAGGAACTAAACCCAAGTGAGTCTGATTTTAGAGCTGTGTTCTTAATCACTGTCTACTACACTGCCTTTATGATCTTAGTCAGCCAACAAGTTTTTCAGTTTTTCAGTCAGATGAGCCTACCCACTGTGCCATATGCTTAAAAGACCACAAAGCAATTCTGTAAGAAAGGGTGGAGTTAGAATCAGTCTTACAGCTTCTAGGAACCTACAAAGTGGTTTTAGAACCTTCTATTGCTTGTCTACTTTTTTTCACTGCTTTTGACTCAAACTACTGGAAGAACAGGTTAGAGATGGGCATACAAGTTTCCACTGACTGGAGATGGCAGTAGCTTTAAGTGACTTATCTACAAACTGAGTGGGATTCCCTTATGGCATCCATCTCTCTTAGCCATCACATTGCCTGAACCCACTTAGGAATCACTACCTTTCTCCTTCCTAGGCTATTCCCTAACATTTGCACGCCCTGAGGCAGTAAGTATAATATCTGAATGTTATAAATCAAGCTAATAAGCTACTAAATGATGTTCTAGCCTCCTACCTTCACAAATACACCTTCACAACAACATACAATTCCAGCTTGGAATTTAGAATTCTCACAATTCCATACCAAAAGGTGGCAACCAGGGGAGAAGCAGCCTAGAACCCCTTTCCTCCCTTCTCTTCCACCAGCTCCTTCTGCACTGTAACAGGCCTCACAGGAATACTTGGGCCTACATGCCTGAATTTTGTCCACAACCCTTGCCATTAGCTGCCCCTTTTCCACCCTTTGGAACTGGTGGCGCTGTGGTTAAATGTTCAGCTGCTACCCAAAAGGTCGGCCGTTTGAATCCACCAGCCACTCCCCGGAAACCCTATAGGACAGTTCTACTCTTAATAGGGTTGCTATGAGTCGAAATCAACTCGACAGCAACAGGTTTGGTTTTTGTTTTCTTCTTTGGCCACCCTTTAGACTTAGGGATGGTCCTTCAGGAAGATAAAACTAGGAGACGCCTGCACAGCCTAGCTGGGCAGGAAATTTCAGGGTCCCAGGTACTTGGGACATGGTTCTAGAAGGGAACAAAATAGGCTCCATGTGGGTATATTCCTTTTTGGTTCCGTAGACTCTGTGCCCCTTGAGGAGGGGCCGAGCTAGAGAGGGCCTAGCAACAGAATTACTGGTTCAAGAGTCCCTCTGAAACAAGGTGGCTAAGGGCAGTAATGGGCCCTCCTTTTCTCCTAAAATCAATTAAATCATTTTTTCAGATAGTCCCAATATGTTGTCGCTAGTCTATTATTTTTTCAATGTAAATAACATTGGTTATCACTAAATATTATTACTTCATGGCTTCAATTCCACTGCTAGGAATTGCTTTTTAGTATAGATACGTTTATCACAAAATTTTCCAGGTTAGGAAGCACAGAAGAGATAAAACCTTGTAAATAATACTTTCTGTAAATGGCGGTAGTACAATGCATTCTGCAATTACATGACCAAACCAGCAGCCACTCCAACACTAGTCCTTTTAACGGAAATTAAATGGAACAGAAGAATGACTGCAAAAGAGTTTTTGTTTGTTTGCTTAAAGTGGTATTACTGAGATTGGATCAAGACGGCAGAAAAAAGCAGAAACATCTACGAGCCCTCTCAACTCTAAATCCCATAAAGTACTAAAGCAGAAGAAAAAGAAAATCTGTAACAGCAGTGAAAACGAAGAGGGCTAGCAATGGAATAGAAATTTTGAAGAATGCCAGATACATAGAAAGCAGATGGGATCAGAGCTATCAGCAAATAAACAAAGAAAATCACAACCCCAAACAGGTAAAAGACTACTGCAAAGGTAGGAATGGGTTTGAATCCAGAGTCAACATATATAAAAAGAGGGTGTCACTGGGGTCCTCAGCAGGATGATTCACTAGGGAGTTGATGTAGAACCAGATGACTTTTAAAAAAAAAACAAATCTCACCCCCCAAACACAGGCCAAATGGCAGGCAGAGGGGTATCTATGCCCAACATAAAACAACAGTGGCTGAAGCCATAGGAGCTGTAGAAGTAGGGAATGTCCCCCAGGTATTTGCTTAACCTCAAGAGGAGAAAGGAGGCCCAAATCCAGAGCAAAATACTGGCATATCCAAACCTGATTCAAACAAATTCTGTGTGTGTGTCAGTTGGGGAAATGGTCGTGTGCTATGCTTTTTAGGAAAAGAGTCCCTACCATTTAGAGACACATACAAGAATATTTCTGGATAATATTATTATCTCGGGTTTGTCTCCAAATAATCCAGCGAGGGTGGGAGAGAAGTGGGTGAAGTATAGTTGAAACAGGATTGGCCATGAGTTGATAATTATTACAGCTGGGTGATGGATAAATTGTAGTTTATTATACTATTCTACTTTTTACATGTTTGAATTTTTCCAGAAGTAGTTAAAAATAAAAAGTCAATACAGTATATACCTTTGTCAAAAATAGTGGGGAAAGAATCAGTGAAACCTACAGTCAGTTCTTTGAAAAGATCAACAAGATTTCAAACTTTAGCTGGACTAAAACAAAGAAAATAGAGTAGATGCAAATTAGCAGAATCAGGAATAAAAGAGGGGACATCACTACCAATCTTAGAAAAATCAAAAGAATTATAAAGAAATACTATGAACACTGTATTAGACAAATTAGACAACTTAGATGAAGTAAACAAATTCTTAAAAACACAAATTACCAAAACTGACTCAAGAACAAAATCAAAAGTCTAAACAGACCTCTAACAAGTAAAGAAATTGAATTAGTAATTAAAAATCTTCACAAATAAAAGTCCAGGCCCATATGGCTTCACTGGTGAGTTCTATAGAATATCAAAAAAAAAAAAAAAAAAAAAAACTAATCCTTTACAAACTTTTCCAGAAATAGGAGGGAGACTTTCCACCCTTTCTACAAGGCCAGTATTAACCTTATATCAAAGCCAGACAAAGATATCACAAGGAAAAACAAAAAAACTACAGACCACTATTCCTCATGAATATAGATACAAAAATTCTCAATATTAGCAAACTGAACCCAGCAACATATAAAAAGGATTACACACTATGACCAAATGAGATTTACCCCTGGAATGCAAGGTTGGTTTAACATCTGAAAAACAAGTAATGCTACATATTAATAAAATAAAGGATAAAACCCAAATGATCACCTCAATAGACACAGAAAAAGCATTTGAAAAAAAAAAGACAATAAAGTATTGATGGGGATGTGGAGAAACTGTAGCACTCATACATTACTGACAGGAATGTTAAATGATACATTTTACTTTGGGGGAAAGAGTGACAGAAATGTACTAAAACTGGATTGTGGGGATAGTTTCACAGCTCTGTAAAGAACACCTCAATAAAGCTGTTAAAAAAAAGCAACTGCACCATTAGATCTAACTTCCACTTTATAATACTGTAACAGACAACAAAGAAACTATCAGATGAAGAATTTGGGACTTTCTACAAGACAACTGGCTTACACTCTTCCAAAAAGACATGCTATAAAAAGACAAACGAATAGGCACTATTATAATAGAGGGATTATTCTAGAAGGAAAGAGACTAAACATGCACAAAACCAGCATAACACATCAATCTTGATTAGAATCTGGATCCAAAAATCAAAGATTTTTGGAGCGGTTGGGGAAGTTTGAATTCAGACTGAATAGCAGATGATATGAAGTTACTGTTAATTTTTTTAAATGTATGATGATGGTATTTAGTTGCAGAATGTCCTTATTCTTCAGAGATGTATGCTAAAAAATTTAGGGATGAAGTACCATGGTACCTGCAACTTATTTTCAATTAATTCAGTAAAAAATAAATGTGTGTTTATATACATAAAGTAAATGTGGAAAAATATAAATAAGTGAGCCTAAGTGAAAGGGATTCAGGGGTTCATTTTACCTCTTTAAACTTTTCTTTAAGTTTGAAATTTTTGAAAATAAAAAGTGAAGGAAAAATTCAATTATATTCCTGCATACCAGAAATGATATTTTTAAAAAGATATAACTTACAATAGCATCCAAATATGGAAGATACCTAGGAATCTATATAACAAAAGATGTACAGGACCTCTTTGGTGATTATAAAATTTTATTTAGACATTAAAAGACTTAAATAGAGATATATCATGTTCATGGACTGGAAGGCCCAATACTATAAGAATAAATTTTCCCAAAACGGCTTATAGATTCATTGCAACTCAGATAAAAATCCCAGTGTGGTTTCTTTTTTGGATGGAACTTGACAAGCTAATTGTAAAATTTATATAGAAGAACAAAGAACCCAGAAAAGCCACAAGATCTTACACAAGGTGAAAGAACTTACTATACTATATATCAAAACTTTTTAAAAGCTATTTTAAGAGAAAGCATATTGGCACAGGAAATGAACAATATAACAAAATAGAGAGTCCAGAAATAGACACTTTACTGACACTTAATATGACAGAGAAGGCAATGTGAAGCAATAGGGAAAGAAGGTCTTTTAAATAAACAGTGCTAGGACAACAGACTAGCCATATAAAAAGGAAGAAGTAGCAAAACAAAACAAAAACAAAACAAAAAACCTCATGCTATATTATATGCCAAAGACAGTTCCAAGTGGGATGAAATCTAAATATCATCGGCAAAACTACAATGGATTTAAGAGGAAAATATGCACTATCTTCATGACTTGGAAGAGAATAATTTTTTAAAGAACAAAACACAAAAAGTGATAACTTAAAGGAAAAATTGATACATATGAAATTATTAAAATTAAAATTTTAACATCTCAGAAACATTGTGAAAAGGCAAGCCACAGTGTGGGAAAGATTTTTCAACACAAATAACTCAGGAAGTTATCAAGAACCCTGGAAAATCAGTAAGAGAAAAAATGGACAAAAGACTTTTAACACATATTTCATTCCCCGAAGATGAAACCCAAAAGGCCAATAAATGAAAGGTGCTGTTATAAGGAAAATGCTAATTAAAATCACAACGATACCATTATATACGCACCAGTTTGGCAAAAATTAAAAAGCCGGACAATGCACCCTGGGGAAAATATAAATCAGTATAAGAACCTCTGGAAAACAGTTTGGAAAAGTTGAAAATAATGTACCCTGTGATTCTGTAATTCTACACTTAGGTGTATATCCTCAAAAAAAAAAAAAAAAAAAAAAAAAACCATACTCCAGAATAAAGGTACAAAATAGCCATAGCAGCACTACTTGTAATATCCCCAAATTGGAAACAACCCAAATGTCCATCAAGAGTAAAATGGAAAAGTGGTAGTATATTCATACAAGGAAATAAACAAACTACAGGTACATACAATAACATGGATAAATCTTACAATGTTTAGCAAAAGAAAAAGTCTACAAAGAATATATACGATACAATTTGATATATATTTTAAAAAAGGAACTCAATATAGCCATTAGAGGTGTGTGTGTGTTTGGGTGGGAGAGCGTGTGTGTGTGTGTGTGTGTGTGTGTGTGTGTGTGTGTGTGTGTGTGTGTGGTCCTACTAAAATGGAAAGCAAAGAAATAAAGAGTAGGAGGCAGGAAGAGACAGGAACTGGACGAATGGACACAGGGAACCCAGGGTGGAAAGGAGTGTGCTGCCACATTGTGGGGATTGCAACCAATGTCACAAAACAGTATGTGTATAAATTTTTTAATGAGAAATTAACTTGAGCTGTACGCTTTCACCTAAAGCATAAAAAAAAGAAAGAAATGAAGAGCAGGGATGGTGTTGAGGAGAAAGTTATGATGGGGAGGAGCATATGAGGAACTCCTGAAGTGCTGACAAAGTTCTATTTCTTGACTTGAGTGGTAACATGGGTGTTCACTTCATTATCTGTTTAAAAATATATACGCATATACAAACATACATGTGTGTATACATATATGTTTCATGTACTTTATATTCCATGATAAAAGGAAAATATACAAAGGCTAGTAAATATGAAAAAACATTCAACTTGATTAGTAATCAGAAAAATGAAAATTAAAACAACCATGATCCTCTATCATGACCCGCCTCAAATGTAAGAGACTGATAATATTCATTTTTGGTGAGGTTGCAAAGAAATAGGCATTCTCATATGCTGCCAGCAGGAAAGTAAACTAGTAAAGCCTTTTTGAAGAACAATGTGGCCAATATCTACCAAAATGTAAAACCCATATATCCTGCGAATTGTCAATTCCAATTCTAAATTTCTATCCTAATGAAATACTAGCACACATACTCAAGATATATGTACAAGGATGTTTACCGCTCCTACAAAAAAAAAAAAAGTTGTCATCGAGTCGATTCTGACTCATAGCGACCCTATAGGACAGAGCAGACTTGCCCCACAGGGTTTCCAAGGAGTGGCTGGTGGATTCGAAACTGCAGACGTTTTGGTTAGAGGCTGAGCTCTTAACCACTGAGCCACCAGGGCTCCATTCCTATAGCATTGTTTACAATAGTGAAAAAAATGAATAAATGTCAATAAAGAAGTATTTCTGAACAGTATCAGAATCTATACAATGGAATACTATACAGCTGTTAAAAAATAAGATAAATCTTTATGAACTGACATACTAAGTTGAACAAAAGCAAGTCACAGAACAACGCATATACATAGCATAATCCTGCTTTTAAAATATAAATATGTACATATATTTCTATGCACTTTGGACATGTTACCAGAAAGAACCAGTCCCTGGAGAAGAACATCATGCTTGGTAAAACCAAAAAAAACCAAACCCACTGCCGTCTAGTTGATCCCAGCTCAGCCACACAGTAGGACTGAATAGAACTGCCCACAGCGTTTCCAAAGAGCTGCTTGTGGATTCGAACTGTCGACCTTTGGTTAGTAGCCAATCTCTTAACCACTGTGCCACCAGGGCTCCTTGCTTGGTAAAGCAGAGTGTCAGCAAAAGAGAGGAAGACCCTCAAGGAGATGGACTGACACATTGGCTGCAACAACGGGCTCAAGCATAATAACGATTGTGAGGATGGCACAAGACTGGGCAGTGTTTCGTTCTGCTGTGCATAGGGTTGCTATGAGTTGGAACCAACTCAACGGCACCTAACAACAACAACATGTTTATATAGATGTGTGAAATACGTTACAAATCTATACTCTGAACTGTTGGCAGTGGTGGAGAGAAAATAGGGCACTTCCATATCTTACGCTCTATACATATACATCAGGTGAATCTTGTGTAAGAATGTATCAATGTATTATTTGTGTATTTTTAACAAGTGGTAGTAGCTGAACAACCGTATTATTTGCCCCATTCTAATAAAAACAGCCTTATACATTTGGAAATAACTTGCTTTCAAAGCAAATTCTTTTGTTCCTGGGGAGCCTTGGGAGAGCCTATAGCTGTGGCTACAGGTGCTGTCAGTCATCAATTGATGAGCGCTGTGTTGGATACTAAGTGACCTGCTCTCTCTCCAGACTCGCCCCTTGGAAATAATTTGCATACATTCTCATATCTTGGCTCACTGGCCCCAAAGCACTTTGCTAAAGTAAAACTCTGGTGCTACACATCAAATCATAACCATAGCAATGTGTGGATGTGGCTGTCAAGATGCATGTTCAGATTCAAATTAGTAATCACACCTTTGGTGAGTGACTTTTAGAATAAGTAGTTTTCATTTGGACTCATAAGAACCCAGACTGAACTAAATCACATGATGGAGCTTTCTTCTCTCTCTTCTGCCCTCCCTTCTCTCCACCGTAGCCCTTCCAAACCAAACTGTTTCCTATAAAGGTGACAGCAAGGGCAAACCTGATCACAAGATACTTGGAATCAGTACTGCATCAGAACAAAAAGCAATATCGGTATATTTATGAAGGAAAATCCAACTCCATGCATACATTTTGGTGTTGATTTTATTTTTGATTGGAATCATATCCATGTGAAAGGAAACTGCCAAAGTATTCTTTACTCTTTCCAAAGCCTGGCCCTCACCCTTGCTGTGTCAGAGGAAGGCAAAACTAAGCCAGTACTGCTGGAGACATTCCTGTTTCCATATGTGCACTGACAAGAGAGAAGCTGTCTAGGAAATGCCTTTTGATTGATGAACAGAGGATTATCTACACACATGTTAAATACAAATAGAAACACATCAGCACACACAAGTCATCAGCCTGGTCCTCCAGCATCCACTGGCATGCATCTTTCCAAAGTACCTATTATTCAATGGTGTCAGCACTAGGTCTCATTATGCCTTTTATCAGCAAATACCTTTTTATTCCAGAATGGAAAACAAACTGTGAATTAAATACATCCAATATTGATGCTTTATTTCTATAAGTCACCAATAAGAGAATGAATTTAATTTTAATACATTTATTTCCATGTGATTCTTAATAAAACACTTTCAAAACATTCTGTACATTTCAAGCCACTCAGAACTGCATTACATTTCTATAAATGCGATTTGTTGGGATGAAGTGCCAAGGTGTCTCTGTACAAAGATGTACAATATGTACAGTCACTGTAAGTGCAAGCTGTGCAGAATCTAGAACACTAAAATTCATGCCAGGGCTTAGAAAAACATTTCAACACATAAGACTAAAGCTTGAAACTGCATTGTGTTTTCTCCCCTGGGGCCAATGATTACTTTATAAACAGATATATGTATACGTCATATAGAAAGAATAGTCTGACTCCTCAGCTCAGCCAGCACCATGCAGCTGACTGGATACGTTACAGGGCTGCTCTCCCAGGCCTCTCTCTTCAGGGCACCATTCTGCCACACTCAACAGTCATCTCCTCACTGAGCTGTTGCTGCTGCTGCCTTTGGCTTAACTACAGCAACACTGGGAGAGTTAAATTTGGGAAGATAAAGGCCAAACTTGTTTTCAATGCCAGCAAAAGTGGCTGTGGCGAGTCTGTATCCACCGATGTGATCGGGATTGGCAGGAGGCAGGTCCGCGATGCGCGACTTAGGTGTCGGTTCTGAGCCAGAGGGTTTGCTGTTGATTGGAAAAAGCAAATGGTTAGTGAGCTCAAGACTGATGAGAGGAGCAGTTTACCACAGACCATTTTCAATCTGACCCATGTACCAGAAAGAAGAGGGTTTGTTTAAACCATGCCCACGTCATGTATGCTGTATTAGTCAGTCATGATTTTATAGTTGCTTTGGAAGCAACACTGTCATGTATTTGATATAGAAGAAAAATGGCCTCAGTTTCAATGCTTTTATATATATATATTTAAATAGATTCACAGAAAAAAAGACCAGAAAAAAATACACTCAAATATTAATACTCTCCGGGAACTTGGATTATGGATGATTTTCTTTATACTTTTTGTACTTCCAAAAGTTTCTGCACTGAGTACATATTAAATTGATCTTTAAAAAAAAGGTTACATTTTTTCTTTTAATGATTTATTTTGACATAATTTTAAACTTTTAAAATAGCAGACTCATAAATGTTTACTAAAATCATTTAAAGAGAAATAGATTCAATTCTTCCATTTACAGAACGCAAAAGCATAGAAAAGCCTGAACCTCAACATTTCTCACTGGAATTTTAAGACTGCTGTTCTCTCTTTGGATGGGTATCTCTACTTCGTGGTTCAACAGCTAATCCCTACTTGCCCTTTGTGGAGATTTATGAGGTGAAGACTCAGATATAGGACTTGGTCCTCTACTAAAAGGCTGACAATTGCTTACTCTGGGTACAACTTTTCCCACCCAGCAAATCCAGCAAGTAATTCCTCTCCTCCCCAGCACATATGTCAAGCCATTAGGCTGTGCCCAAGAAGTCCCAATTCTGGCCTAGACCCTAGAGCTCCCCAGTGACTAGGTCCATGGGCACAACCTCTCTTTGAACCTACTGTTTTGTTTTTCCAATAAATTATACCTAAGAACATTTATCCAAAAAAAAAAAAAAACAACCAAACCTGTTGCCATCAAATCAATTCCAACTCATAGCAACCCTATAGGACAGAGTAGAACTCCATAGAGTTCACAAGGAGAGGCTGGTGGGTTTGAACTGCTGACCTCTGGTTAGCAGCCATAGCTCTTAACCATTGCGCCACCAAGGCTTCAGTAACATTTATACCTACCTAATAATCTCAAAAATGAAATATCAGGGGTGTGAAAGGGCTTCAGTCTTTGAACGAAAGTTCACAAAAATGTTACTAACACAAATTTACATTATTTCCAGTGAGAAGGCCATGAAGGAACGGCCCTTTAAAATCCACACAGTAAGGACCTTGATCCATGTAGCTCAGTATTTGCTGTCACTAAAAAGACAATTATTCTCATAGCATTTTAATGTGCTGCCACCTTATACTTCCTCAATACTATGTATGATGTCACCCTGTCAAGACCCCACTCCCTTAATACTGAAGCCTCTCAAGACCACGGTTTGTTTTAAATGCATTGGTCCTAAAGGATTCTCCATCCTATTAGTTATCCGAGAGTTTCAAAAATGCAGTAAATCGAACAAAGACTTGTGTTTGTTTTGGTGCTTTCTTTATAAAAGATATGCGCAGCTGCACTTACAGGCCTCCAAAATCAACGTAAAACCACCGCTGGAGAAGTTCATAGGTGACCAAGGTAACACCAAACTGGGGAGAGGATCGAAACACTCGAGCTGAAAAAGACAGACAGGGGAGGGCAGGGAGAATTAAGACCAGGATGACTGTGACATGGACAACCAGTGAGTTAGAGGAGCAAGACATGAAAGCCATTCAGCCACTAGCCACGCCGTGTGGGTCCAGCCTCTACCTGCTGTTCCTTTCCAAAACGCGGAGGGCCCTTCCTCCCGGAGTATCTTCCTGAAACAGTCAATAACACCACTATAGGTCGTCTGGCCGGCACGGGCAGCCACTTGCAGTCTTGTCTTGATGACATCAGCAGGGGTCACCAGAGAAGCAGCAGGCACACCTTTCAGGAGAAAGCTACATTTAATTTAACCGAAGTACCTTATCAAGGATAGAAATACTGCTAACATCCAACACCAAAAAAATACAAAACAAAACAAATCCGTTGCTGTAGAGTCCATTCTGACGCGTAGGGACCCTACAGCAACTTTAACTGCTTGAGGGGATCTCAAAGTTCCTTAAATCGATGCCTGGGCTCTAATGGAAAAGAGGACATAGAAGCCTATTAGCTGCTTCAGTGAGCGGTCGGGGCAAAATCTTTGTTTTTCCTTCTGAATCAGGAAAATCACTCTACATTGCATGATCTTAGGGAACTGCGAGAGAAAAAAAAAAAGCGATATTAGTAGAACAATTCCCAAACGTTCCCCCTTTTAGGTTTCGCTATCAGTTATTTCACCTCCTTTTCTTTTTCTTAAATAAAATTTAAGTATTTTCATGTATAATAAGAAATAAGAGGATAATGTCAATTTAATGAGCTGCTAAATGTATCTTACACCAAACTATACTGTTTTTCACTATTCTTGTCAACCTTAATAAGCCCTGGTGGTGCACTGGTTAAGCGCTCAGCTACTAACCCAAAGGTCAGCAATTTGAACCCACCAGCTGCCCCACAGAAGAAAGATGTGGCGGTCTGCTTCTGTAAAGATTATAGCCTCGGAAACCCCGTGGGGCAGTCCTACCCTGTGCTATAGGGTCTCTATGACTCAGTGCCAACAGGTTTGGTTTTTTTGCTTGTTAGTTTGTCAACCTTACTATGCGAGACAAACACTAACACTCAGAACCGCTCACCTGTTTGAGGGCTAACTTGAGAGTTGACCGTGACTCCTTTCAGACATGCTACATGACAGAAGTCGTTACAACTGGGGCGAGCAGGCCAGGTGACCAGTTAAGGAACAATAAGTGAGCTGATCATGGAAAGGCCTTATCATCTACCCGCTGTGCCTGAGCTCCCTGGGGCCATGCTGAGATTGGTCAGCAGCAGGACACAGAAAATGGATTTCACAACCACACCTTTTACTTATAAAACAAAACAGGGAACAAAGGAGCAACAGAGCCTTCCCTAGGGGGAAGAAATTCAATTTGGCCTATCACTGTATCATCACCAGGCAGATGGAGCCGGGGACTGGTGGGAGGCAGAGCTAGAAGATGATGCAAATACCTCCCCGTAGCACAGCCCTGCATCCCATTCAGAGGAAACTAGGTAAATTGCCTGCCTTTGAAGGCAGGATTCTGAATGTTCTCACTCAGTGACTGCCAGCAAAGCTTTACTGGTAAAAATTAGAAAAACTCATCTCTCATTCTGAAAACTGACATCAAATGTCTGTGGGCAAGAAGTTGGTGCTGACAGTTCCATGGAAACGTTTATTTGGTTCAGTCAGCCACTGGCAAAATGCCTGTCTACGATTAGACTGCTCTTCTCTGGCTGCTTCCAGCTGCTGACTGGAAAGCAAAGGGAAAAGCTTGAGAGGAAATGCTGCCCCTTTAAACTGGGAAACTTTGATGAGCACCAGAGAGGGGCTGGGCAAGCACTCAGTACCAAGGACTGAGGAGATAACATTTGCCCCAGGGTGGTGTAAATGTTTAACATGCTGGGCTGTTAACTGAAGGGTTAGAGGTTCAAGTCTACCCAGAGGCACCTTGAAAGAAAGGCCTGGCGATCTGCTTCCCAAAACTCTGCCATTGAAAATCCTATGGAGCGCAGTTCTACTCTGACACACATGGGGTCACCATGAGCTGGAATTGACCCAACAGCAACTGGTGGTGGTGGTGGCCTTAAATGTGCAACTAACTGAAATTAGAGATACAGAGGATGCAGGATAAGCGATCAAAGCCCCCTAGGATAGTTTCTTAATCATCACAAGTCACTCCCTGTCCCCTCAGGTTCACTGCCCAGGTGAGAAAGACAATACAGTGCTCCCCAACATAATCACACACCACACACGCCACACACATCGCTACACACTGCCACATGCCACACATCACACTTCAGGAAGTGCGCAGGCTGTGCTGCTGGGTTTAGTCAGGGCCACCAGAGGAGAAAGAGCCCAGAAAGTTACAGCCACACAGTGAATACAAGCCTAGCTGGTCAGAGTTGTGGTGAGCATTTGGGAATGAGCCTTTGAGTATTGTTCTCACCCTTCACATTTCATCCCTGACTGGCAGTAAGGGAAAGCAAACACATGCTCCTTCCTTCCTCTGTCACTTCTGAGGGCTGGTGCGGCTGAAGGCGCCTGGCTCTCCCTTCTATCCTGGGTTAGCTCCTTCATGACTCAGGAGGAGGCCATCCCCACAGGGTCAGAGGAAGCATCTTAGTACCCCTTGCATTTGTTAGGTTCTTCTTTCAAGGTATCTTTTTGGTTGGGAATCTTTCCTATGCCTAATTCGGTATCTTAGACTACATGAAAGTTTTCATTTATTCCATTGGCATTTATTGAGCACCTACTGTTACTATGTCCCTGGGTGGTATAAACAGTTTGTGCTCGACTACTAACTGAAAGGTTGGTGGTTCGAACCCACTCGGTGGCAGCGGAGAAGACAGGCAACATGGAAGACAGCCCCGTGGCGCACAGTCTTATTCTGTAACACATGGGGTTGCCATGAATTAAAATCGACTCAATGGCAACGGGTTTAGTTTTTGTTATTATTACTATACTGGCCACGGTAGGGAAGGCCAGGATGAACAGAATGAGCTTCCAGCCTAGCACAGCGGATACAAATTAAGCAAAGTACCTTTACACCAAGTGTTAGGGTCAGAAGCGATGCAAATCGAGTTCAGGGTGGTTTGATTGGGGTGGGGGGCGGGGCGGGGGGGGGGGGGGTGCTGCTTACTTTGGTCCAATGAGGGGAATGGTAGGAGGAACAGGAATAGTTTCATGAAGAACGCTCAGTTTTGAGCCGAATCGTGTAGATTCCAATATACAGACATAGAAAGGGAGGCATGCTAGACCTGTGCATCAGCGTGAGGTACAACAAAGGAACTGATGTGATGAAGAACTTTTCCACCTTAATGCTTGGTTTGGCTTCACCCAAGGTTTCAGGGGCACAGGAGGCTAAAAAGCCCAATTTAGATGGGCAGATCTAATTTGGCTCCGAGTTGCTAAGCTGCATTAAGCTGTTTATCCACATTATGCAAATGTAATTAACTCTCATCAGAATTACTGCACACCCCACAAAGGAGAAAAAGTGATCATATTTAAACTAAGTCAGATACCAACAATAATCCTTCCAGAAATAAAGGGGGAAAGTACCCAGAGATTCTGTGCTTCTTAAGGAGAATAGGGGAGGGTTCTTTTTGTTAATATTAAAAAAAAAAAAAATTGTAGTTACCTGCTATAGCTCCAGCTGCAAGGAGATTTAAACCTCCCACGTGTCCGTTTTCATCAGCTAGGAGTAGCTTGCAATGAGCATAAACAGGAAAATAGATTGCAGAGAAGGGAATGTCTCGGAGGAAACACGCTTTGGCACCCTGTCACACAATGAGGAAATAGTGCAAAACAGTTGTGTAAACAGAGTAAATGCTCAAGTGGGATCCAGGGGCTCTGGGTGACAAGCCAGGCATCCCTCAAACAGCATTGGGACTGGTGTGGAAGGGAAGTGGGGGCTAGCGGGGAGTAGGGGACTATGCACAGACCAAGGTTTGAGAGGATGGTGGGTCCTGGAGTCCTGAGGTTAATAACTGGGTAATGATATTATTCTTACAACTCACACTTTTCTGGAAATTCCATTATAGATTTGATTTTTAATGTAAATAAAAATTCAATTCTCAAACTACAGGTTGCTAGTTCTGTTTGGCTTTGGTGGGGGCCGCAAATACACTTGAAATCCCAAGATTAACAGCTTGATTCCCAAACAACTAGTAAAGTCAGCCAAAAAGGACTAATGAATGACCAATTCAATCCATGTCAGGTTAGAGTCCTCGCAGTGCCAGGGAAAAAGCTACAGGCAGTGGTGGTGGAGAGGGAGGGTGACTATTTTGGGAAGGGAAAACCACAAACCTTCTTTCCTCACTCCCTGTGTCCTAAATAGGAGAGGGTAGGAAAAAATCAGACAAAATATTTTAGCAGGAGGTTCCCACTGAGGAGAAAACCATGCAGGGACAGCTGTCTCAGTGACTGAGGTCTCAGAAACACCTTCCTCAGCTTTGTCAGTAACCCACACTAGTCCACTGCCCAGGGCTCTGCTGAGCAGAATAGGCCATCTTTGGCGCTTGCTTCCCTAACAGCTCTGTTTTTAAAAGGCAAACTCAAACATCAAAAAAAAAAAAAATCCAGGGACTCTCTAGAACATGATTACAGAGAGAAACAATATTATTAAATTCAGCTCTCAAAGGGAATTCCAGAAAGGATAGAAGTTGAGGGAGGGGGTCAAAACCATGTCTAAAACTCTCTGGAGAGAGATATCATTGGTTTACTGGTTTCCAAAGAGCCCTGTAGCTGAGTGACTCTAATCTACAGAATTTCTAGTTTGTAGCTACAGAGGCAAATTTACACATTACTGCTGTGATGGATCTATAAAGAAATCAGATGCTTTGAAAACACAGTTGCCTATAGCGGCTACATTTAGGTATTCCCCACCTTATAACAGGCGAAGGAATGGAAAGAAATATTCTTCCTTGTTTAAGAAAAACAGCTTCTGCTCCATTACATCTGATCTGTTATGATGGGAGTAAGTATACCTGCAGGGAAGGACTCTGTTGACTGGCATTTTGCTAAAATACAGTACAGTCTTTTTTTTAATGGAATTCATTATTGACAAATCCCACCACTTAACTTCTTAAAGACCTGAATCCTACCAAACTATACTACTGTTTCGCTGTGGTCAAATTATTAAGACAAAGAAAAGCTCGTACTGGGAGAATAACAATAGAGATAACTCAGACTCAAAATAAACATAAGACTATTTTGAAGTCCCAAACCAGCCCAAATAGAACACCAGAGAAACTTTATGAACTCCCATCAAATGAAAAAGGCCTCCAGCCTGAGGCCAGCTGGGCTGTGGAGCTGGCCTCCTGCCGGCGCTCCACAAAAGCCAAAAGACAACAGGAAAGCATGTTCGCATCTCGCATCTCGGTTTTTCCTTTTTGTTTGATTTTCTACTCCAGGAACTACCCTGCTAGACAAGACTGCTTTTCAGTTTGGGGGATAGGCGCTAGTTTCCATTCTTTCACATTTACATGAAGTAGGTTACAAGCTGTCTACCAAGAAAGCCCATGGAATCTACCTACCTTATACAGACCAAAAAGGCCCAGGTCCCGGAGCACACTCAGGGCGCTGACTCTGGGTCCTGTGGTGATCTCTCCAGCCACCTGCAGGCGAATCTTCACTATCTCCAGCGGGTTAGTAAAGATGACCTGGGAGCCTCCAGCCTGCAGACAAGGGAGGAGAGACAGAGGCACTTTTCCACATCAGAGCCAAGTGGCAGTGTCAACAAGAAAAATCTAGAAAAGCCTCCACATTTTACCACCTATACACCTTCCGTCCTCTTCACAGGGAATGAGAGTTGGGTGCTCTGGCAGATACTCTCTCAGGCCAATCTGTCTGGGTTTGTTTCTATTTGAAATGTCAAGAGTGTTTCTCAGACCAGTTTTTGGAGGGCAACCCCAACCACATCAAACTAGCTAAACTAATACACTCATTTGGAAAACAAAAGCGAAGCCAGATGTTGCAGTGGGGAGCTCCCCCAACGAAAAGGAAAGAGATGGTAGGAGACTGGTATAAAGATACAAGCTGAAACCTAAAATTCCTATCTACAAGTGTTTCTCCTTAGCTCAGCCACTCGCCTCCCCCTTGTTGGGTTGGGGGTTTGGTCCCACAGAGGTGCCTGAAGTCAGAGGGGCAAAGTCTCTGGCTCAAATCCTAAAACACACTAACCTGCACAGAGCTCTGAGACAGGTACACAGCTACACCCACACAAAAGGAGAGAACTTAGAAAGGCAAATCTCAGTATCATGTCAAGACAAAATCAGAAAAACTCTTCCAGATAGAGCTTGGAAATGGAGTCTCTAGTTAGCATGAGTACAACACCCTCCAATCAAAGCCACATTCCACACTTTCCAGTGGTGAGTGACAGAGATCTGAATGTGGATAATGAGACTGTATTTGCATCTGAAGTCTGTTAACTAGTAGAGAGAGAAAAAAGAGAATGTTTAACAGAACTGCGACTCCGTTTTTGTTTCTGTAAGAAAAAAATATGTGTATGTATATATGTGTATAACATGAAAATATATATATATTCATTTGTGAAGTGGAAAGCCCCCATTTGCAAATCTTCATCTCAAACTGTAGCTGTTTACATCATATAATTATAGCCACAGGCATATAACGAATTTTTGGAAAAAAATTCTAGAAAAAATAAAGATTGCTATTTGTCTATAACTTTAAATATTTATAACACTTAAGAGGAGACCTAGATGGCAAATGTGCACGGTCCTTTTTATGTTCTGAGGTTGATTACTACCTCATACAGAAAATCTAAGATTAGTTCATATATTAATAGTAGTTCAAATTAATATAATGATATTATATAATAACTGCATATCATATGCATACCACATATGTGAAATGTATGCTTCATTGGGGCACTGCAATTCCACAGGTAGAGAAAGACCATCAAAAATACACATAAAATTGTGTGAAACATTCCATGGTGCTTGAATACTCTCCTTCCCCCACATTCACGTTCATTTTTCTAAAACCCACAGCCCTCCCAGATCCCCCCTTTCAAAAGGATGGCGACAACACATCACAGCCCATTCTTTTAACTGTCCTGGGGCTATAAGCCCCCTAACTACTCCTGTTCCAATCCTGACCCCAACTCCTACCAACATCCAGGATCGCCAACACTGACACTAGATTTCTTTCCTCTTCGTGAGAAGCCTATTGTTCCAGATTCCTCAGGGCCGCAATCCCTTTTGGTCCACCAAGCAGGGAGATGCAGCGTTTGCTGTCTCTCTCAGTTTTCTGCAACTCCCCAACTCGACACAACCCAGACCACTGGCACACAGGTCCCTGAACAACATACTGACCCAATTTTACATGCTGATTTGCCTTCGTTTCTCTGTTAATCTGCTGCACTGCAGGCAGGAGGAAGCATTTCAATGTTTCAATCTAAGCAAACAACACTTTCAAAAGGATTGCTGGGTGACAAATTATGTTAAAATGATAATCCAAGTAATTGCTCCTGTAGCTTGTATCAAAGATCTAAACCAACTGAAAAAGTTTAGACTTTCCTGAAATCCCTTGTTTAAATAATAGTTGCAAAGACCATCTTTGGGAAAAATGCACTTTATGTTCTAAAGCAGATTAAAAAAAGAAAACAAGAACAGAAGCATAAATTTTTATTATAATTCCAAAAACTTGCCACCACCAGACGATGTCAGTCCCTGGTGGACATTATGTTTAAACAAATATGAAATTCTTTCATGTTTTTAATCATGAGTGAATTGTGACATCCTGCAAAGCAGAGAGCACTCCAACCTGCCTCCCCTCACTCCACAGCCCCCTCCTCGCTTCTGCTCCCACAGACCCTTTGGAAATAGTTGCCATTTTATTGAGATTTGTACTCCTCTAACAATTCTTCAAGTTTCTTTCTGAGTATACAAGTAATAGGCTTTCTACTAAAATTCAATACTGAAATGGTACAATTAAGAAAAGGAAATGACTGTATTTTAAAACATGTACACGTTAACATGCACACATTAACTGTTCACCATAATACTAAGTCCCAACAATGCATTGGACATAACCATAAAACTAGATTGATATACACTAATGACTTTTAAATATATACTCTAGCTTGTGCGTGTGTGTGTGTGTGTGTGTGTGTGTGTGTGTGTGTAATCTGACCAGTGAGGGGCAAACAATGACACCAAAGCAAGTCACGTCTATGAGTGTGTTTCACGCCTATGTACTCCAGTATATTTGAAGGAGGAAAACCTCTAGCAATTACATAGTTTATATATGCTTTAAAAATCAGTATACATTTTTAAAAACCTTATGACAGAACTAGGAATATGTAGGCAAATGTTATCCAGAACACTCAGTAATTTTAGAACAAATAAAGTTTGCTATTTGTCTAGGACTTTAGATGTTTATAACACTTAAAGGAAAATATACATGGCAAAGGTCCTTTTTTAAACTCTGAAGTTATTACCTCATACATATTAAACTGGAGATGGGGGAGGGGGAATAAAATCTGAAATTAGTCAATTATTCTGTTAAGAAATCTAGTAACATCCACCTATGAGCAGCTGATATTTGACAAAGCCCCAAACTCTGTTAACTGAGGAAAAGATAGTCTCTTTAACAAATGGTGTGGGCATAACTGCATATCCATCTGCAAAAAACTGAAACAAGACCCATACCTCACACCATGTGCAAAAACTAACTCAAAATGGATCAAAGACCTAAATACAAAATTGAAAACGATAAAGATCATGGAAGAAAAAATAGGGACAATGCTAGGAGCCCTAATACATGGCATAAACAGAATACAAACCATAAGTAACAACGCAGAAACACCATAAGAGAAACTAGATAACTGGGAGCTCGTAAAAATCAAACACTTACGCTTATCAAAAGACTTCACCAAAAGAGTAAAAAGACTACCTACAGACTGAGAAAAAAATTTTGGCTACGACAAATCTGATCAGCGTCTAATCTCTAAAATCTCCAAGATACTGCAAAACCTCAACAATAAAAAGACAAATAACCTAACTTAAAAATGGGCAAAGAATATGAACAGCAAAGAAGACATTCAGGCAGCTAACAGATACATGAGGAAATGCTCATGATCATTAGCCATTAGAGAAACGCAAATCAAAACTACAATGAGATATACCATCTCACCCCAACAAGGCTAGCATTAATCCAAAAAATACAAAATAATAAATGTTGGAGAGGTTGTGGAGAGACTGGAATACTTATACACCGCTGGTGGAATGTAAAATGGAACAACCACTCTAGAAATCGATTTGGTGCTTCCTTAAAAAGCTAGAAATAGAAGTACCATATGATCCAGCAATCCCACTCCTTGGAATATATCCTACAAAAATAAGAGCCGTCACACGAATAGATACATGCACACCCATGTTCACTGCAGCACTGTTCACAATAGCAAAAAGATGGAAACAACCTAGGTACCCATCAACGGACAAATGGATAAACAAATTATGGTATATTCACACAATGGAATACTATACAACAATAAAGAACAATGCTGAAATCTGTGAAACACCTCATAACATGGATGAATCTGGAAGGCATTATGGTGAGTGAAATTAGTCAGTCACATAAGGACAAATATTGTATAAGACCACTATTATAAGAACTCAAGAAAAGGTTTAAACACAGAAGAAAACATTTTTTGATGGTTACGAGGGTGGAGAGAGAGGGAAAGGGATATTCACTAACTAGATAGCAGACAAGAACTATCTTAGGTGAAGAGAAGGACAACACACACTACAGGGAAAGTCAGCACAACTGGAACTAAACCAAAAGCTAAGAATTTTCCTGAATACAACCAAACACTTCGAGGGACAGAGTAGCAGGGGTGGAGGTCTGGTGACCACGGTTTCAGGGGACATGTAGGTCAATTGGCGTAACAAAGTTTATTAAGAAAAGGTTCTGCATCCCACTTTGGTGAGTGGCGTCTAGGGTCTTAAATGCTAGCGAACGGTCATCTAAGATGCAAGATCCAAGTAATTGCCCCTGTAGCTTGTATCAAAGACCTAAACCAACTGAAAAAGTTTACGACTTTCCTGAAATCCCCAACCCACCTGGAGCAAAGGAGAATGAAGAACACCAAAGACACAAGGAAAGCAGTAGCCCAAGAAACAGAAAGGGCCACATAAACCAGAGACTCCATCAGCCTGAGACCAGAAGAACTAGATGGTGCCGGGCTACCACCAATGACCGCCCTGACAGGGAACACAACAGAGAGTCCCCAGTGGAGCAGGAGAAAAGTGGGGTGCAGAACTTAAATTCTCGTAAGAAGACCAGACTTAATGGTCTGACTGAGACTGGAGGGACCCCAAAAGACATGGCTCCCAGACTCTCTGTTAGCCCAAAACTACAACATTCCCAAAGCCAGCTCTTTAAACAAAGATTAGACTGGACTATAAGACATAAACTGATACTGGTGAAGAGTGTGCTTCTTGGCTCAAGTAGATACATGAGACTAAAAGGGCAGCTCCTGTCCGGAGGCAAGATGAGAAGGCAGAGAGGGACAGGAGCTGGTTGAATGGACACGGGAAATCTGGGGTGGAAAGGAGGAGTGTGCTGTCACAGTACGGGGAGAGCAACTAGGGTCACACAGTAGTGTATGTATAAATTTTTGTATGAGAAACTAACTTGAACTGTAAACTTTTATGTAAAGCGCAAAAAAAAAAAATCTAGTAACAATAGAATGAGAATTATCACACCTTTTAACTGAATATTTCCCTCTGAGAAATAGAGGATAATAACCTAGTTCCTTTATTCTAAGACTACTAATTAGGAGTTCCTGGGTGGCGCAAATGGTTAAGCACTGGACTATTAACCAAAGGTTGGTGGTTCAAACCTACCCAGAGGCACCTCAGAAATAAGGCCTGGCGATCTGCTTCCAAAAGGTCTCAGCCTCGAAAACCCTATGGAACACAGCTCTATTCTGCACACGTGGGATCATCATGAGTCGGAATCGACTTGACAACAACTAATAACAACAGAGAGACTATTGATTATGTTGCTGTTAGCTGCCTTTGTGACCAGTCCAACTCACAGTGATCCCATGAATGCAGAGTAGAACTGCTCCATAGGATTTTCAAGGCTGTGACCTTTTAGAAGCAGATCACCAGGCCTGTCTTCCAAGGCATTTCTATGCAGGGGGAAAAATCATCACTTACAGTAATAGTCAATATATGGAATTTCAGAAGTGTTAAATTATAAAATTAAAGTGTGGCAACTTTTCAATGAAAAAATAGTTCCTACCATATTTTTACTCAAATAACACGCACCTTCTGTGCCTGTTTACTGGCCATGCCCTCCCACTGAGAGGTATTTTCGTAAGTGCACTATGCTAATTCTTTTTACAGCAACAAATGGAAAAGGATTGGCATGACAGTGCTATGAGGGTGCGTCATGGGGGGAGTAAACAAATGCAGAAGGCACGTGTTATTTGCATAAAAATAAGGTATATTTGTATGAGTACGCTAATGTTTGCTATTTCTAACAGCAAAAAAATTAAATGGAAAAAATTCCAATGCACAGTAGGAAATAGTTAACTAGAAACCATAATATGGTCTTAATCAGAAAAACACAACCAGGTAATAAAATCATGCCAAATGACATAAATAGAACATAAAATATTAGGTACACATTGATCATAAATACATCAAAATTTATCTAAGTTTATCAAAATCAGGATGGGTTTAAAGATGAAAACGTTGGTTGCCTAGTGGAAAGAGAAACTGAGTAGCTGGGAAAAAGAAGTTTCACAGCATACCCTTTTGTACCTTTTAAATTCTGAATCATATGAATGTATTAACTGCTCAAACAAAAGACAGACAACTGGTCTTAGAAACAATGGCTTCTTTATGGATTAGGTTCTCTCTCACATATTTTTCCCCACGGTAAATTTAGTAATTTATATACGTCAAAATCATTTAAAAAACAAAAACAAAAACTAGTTCACACTAGTTACCTGTGGATCAAAAATTTTAAAAAAAAAAGAACATCAAGAAAACCTAACCAAATACAGCTAGTAATCTGAAATAACAGATACCAAGATACATACAATTTTAAATTAAGCCACGACGATACACAGCTACAGTCTGAAATGGACACTGTTTAACCTGACATCTTACTGCTTCTCTTACTGATGCTTATATTAGATAACATACCATTCACCGCGGAATTTTTTCACCAAAATTAGCTTTTAACCCTCTAATTGCTGTATTTCCCTCATCAAATTTGCTGCTTACTTAATTAAAGAGAGGCAAGCACTAATATAAAAACAGACTTAGATGCTTTTATTTCTTAGCACTAAGTTGTCATTTCTTTG
Source organism: Dugong dugon (assembly GCA_030035585.1). Taxonomy (NCBI): domain Eukaryota; kingdom Metazoa; phylum Chordata; class Mammalia; order Sirenia; family Dugongidae; genus Dugong; species Dugong dugon. The sequence continues at coordinate 133,675,308 of CM057461.1, forward strand.
TTCTAGAACTGAATTACAAAAGACACAGAAAAAGGGAACAAATTTCATTTTGAATGAGGGTTACCCCTATATGACAGAAATGGAAAGAATGTAAAAACTTCCATTTGACCTGTGTCACTTAAAATAATTTTTTTTTTTAATGAGAAAATAAACCAACTAAAGCTGACAGCAAAAGTTAAGAGAAAAAGTATGTAATATTGAGATGTCACCACGCCTCTGAGGAGCCTGAGGCTGAGGGGCTGCACACAGGATTAGGCCTGTCCGACCTCCTGCCCTCTCAATCCCACCCCAGGGGCAGAGTCCACAAAGAGGCTGGAGACCCAGCCCAGCTTGCACCAAGTGCCCTGTTTACTTCCTTCTTTGATCTGCTGTCTCCTTTAGTTTGGAACTATTTCCCGCCAATCACTATATGTCCAATCTGAGCAACTCATTATAACGTCTTCCCTTACAGAGACAGATGAAAATCTAACTTCAATTTGTTTAAGGCCACATCGCTCCTTGAATAGACGGACAAAATACGTGCATTTAAAATAACCAGACAAACTAATCAAAGCCACAGAATTAGTTGTCACTAGGACTGCTTCAAGAGGAATAGAACAGACAGTGACTCTGTCTCACACACCGCCAAACACACATTTTTAGATACCCTTGTAAAGCAAAGGGAATGCTACGGCTGATAGTTTAAAAGGAGTAAACTGCAGCATGTTCATTGCTGAGTGATGGTACATGCCAGGGTGTTAGGACATGAACAGATACAACTACATATGTTCCTAAATACGGTAAGGGGGAAGTCAAAGCTCCTGTGTACCTATCATAAGCCATTTTTCAAAAAATATTTTTTGTGGTAAAACTATATAACAAAACTGCCAATTCAACAATTTTTACAGGTACAATGCAATGACACTGATTACATTCCTCATGTTGTGTAACTATTACCATGATCCTTTTCCAAATTGTCCTACCACTATTAACAGAAATTCAGTGCCCCCTAAGCAATGACTCCCTCTTTCCTCTCCTTCAGACCCTTGGTAACCACTAATAAACTTCGGTCTGTACGTTGTTGTCATCTAACAACAAGACTACTGATTATGTTGCTGTTGTTAGTTGCTTTTGTGTCTATTCTGACTCATGGCAACCTCACGTTGATTCTGACTCAGAGAGAGCCTACACATTTGCTTATTTCATATCAGTGGGATCATATTTTTCCTTTTGTAACTGACTTCTTTGACTCAGCATAATGTTTTTAAGGTTCATCCATGTTGCAGCATGTATCAGGACTTCTCTTTATGGCTGAATAATATTCCACAGTATGTATATACCACATTTTGTTTATCCATGCATTTGTCGATGGACATAAGCCATTTTTGACATAAATGTATATGGACTTTTAACTTGGGTGCATATGTATGTGTGTTAACGTAAGCATGCAGGCATAAAGTGGGGACCACACGCATTCTTGGGGATGGGAATTGGAGGAGCTGTTTCCAAATAACTTCGAGACATGCAAGCTTAGCTTGCTGAGAAAGACACAGACAGACTTCTTCAACATAGGGATCTGGCTACCTATAGACCTTGGACCCAGGATTAGTAAATACTCCAAATAACTAGTGGGCCCCTTCCTGTAACTGCATGGTTTGAGTGTGTGTGTGTGTGTGTATGTGCAGGCCGAAGGGAAGAAGCACGGGAGAGTAGAAAGAGCAGGTCTGGAAGGCTGTCAACTCAGATTGTTGTTAACTTTGTAAACTTGGGACAGGTCATAACTTTTCCATTCCTTGGTTTCTTAATATAAAATCAGGGATCCCAACAACTGCCCTACCTACTTCACAGAGCTCTTACGCACTGACTAATGTGAAAGCACGATGCAGACTGGAAGCAAGATACAAAGGGAAGATGTGCTTGCACAGGCCTGAAGAAACTCACTTGCAACATGAGGGGATTACATTAGCCCTTTGCTGAGCAATAATAAATAACTTTTGGGTTTTCTGACTTCTATTCACTCATGAATAAACACTCTCTGAAATAGGTAAGGTAGTCAATGAGGTAAATGGCAAACTGACCACTGGTTATAGTTTAACATAAAAACAGGTACTTACCAGAGAGTTGTTTAGAAGTATCTATAGGTCAGTCCATTTAGATTTTAACACTTCTGCTTTGCTCACTTGCAAAGACATTTAAATTCATTCTCACTTAAGCTTCTGGATATGCCCAAGAAACTACATAATTTATATTTCCTTCAAAGACCACCACAGTTTATCTAAGGTTTGGACAAATTCTTCTGCTGCCTTTGCATCAGCACTAGCAGACTCATTACTCACTTTCACATTACACAGCAAGAAACGTCGGTTGAAGTGCTTGAACAACTCAGAGTTAGCACTAAACTCGGTATCACAGTCTGGTCCTGCTTTTTCTTTAAGCATCTCGAACAAGCTTTGTGCCTTCGCAGTGATCGTCCATGTGCTGAGAGTGATTTGCTTTTGTGTTTGGTCCTCATGTCATGTCATTAGCAATTTCTCCATATCTGGTATAGGTCTCTCTCACATTTTCCTTAGCCTTGTAGCTTTCAGTGGAGCCGATCCTTTAACAGCTTGGAGAATTTCTTCTTTGTTTTTGAGGTTACATCCACTATGTCCTATCTTCTAATCAAGATTTCTGAACTCTATTATAACCTCATGGGATCACAGATGTACATGTGGCCAGACATTGCCCAAATGGTCTTTATGCAGTGCTTGACTGTACTCAATATTTAACTCTGAGATATTCAACAAAGAAAAATGAAAACATATGTTGACAAAAATATTGTACACGAATGTTTACAGCAGCCTTATTTATAATACTTGCCAAGAACTGGAAACAACCCAGATGTTTATCAACAGGAGAATGAATACACAAATTGTGGTTTATTTATATAATGGAATAATACTCAGTCAAATATAAAGGAAAAACTACTGATACTCGCAACAAGGATGAATCTCAAAAACATTATGTTAAACAAAAGAAGCCAGCGACTAAAGAATGTATTTTGTATGATTTCATTTATATGAAACCCAAGAACAAGCAAAACTGGTGACAGAAATCAGAACCTGGCCACCTGGGGAGGGGAGGAGGGATTGACTGGGAAGAGGCATGAGTGATTTTTTTTGGGTGAAATGTTCTATATCTTGTTTTGGGTGGTAGTTATATGGGTATATACAATTATTAAAATTCATTTTTTGTATGTTAATTATACCTGAACAAATACATACATATATACCTAGAATTAAAAAAAGAAAGAAAAACCAGTACAAAGCTGAATGGACTCATCTAGATTTGTTCTGATACACAGAAAAGGGCCTTGATTCAATTCCCTAAGAAAGCTCTATTGAATAAAAAGAGTTGGTCTTAAAACCAAAATACTTAGGCTCACATGGAAGCTCCAGCATATATTAGCTATATAATTTGGAGTGAGAGAGTTAGCCTTTCTGAGCTTCTGATCCTCATCTACCACAATGAGATACCACTTCATACCCACTAGGATGGCTATAATAAAAAAGACAGAAAATAACAAGTATTGACAAAGATGTGGAGAAATCAGAACCCTCATATATTGCTGATGGGAATGTAAAATGGTGCAGCCACTTTGGAAAACAGTCTGGCAGGTCCTCAAAAAGTTAAACATAGAGTTACTACACGACCCAGGAATTCCATTTCTAGATTTATACCAAGAAAAAGAAAAACATATGTCCACACAAAAACTAGACAATGAATGCTCATAGCAGTACTGTTCATAATAGTCAAAAGGTAGAAATGACCCAAATGTTCATCAACTGATGAATGGATTAAAAAAAAAAAATGTAGTATATTCATACAATGGGATATTATTTGGTCATGAGAAGGAATGAAGTACTGGCACATGCCACAACGTGGATGAACCTTGAAAACATTATGTTAAGTGAAAGAAGCCAGTTACAAAAGACCACAAGCTATATGACGACACTTACGTGAATTGCTCAGAATAGGTGCATCTATGGAAATAGAAGGTATATTAGTGGTTGCCTAAGGCTGGAGAGGGAGCCCTGGTGGTACAGTGGTTCAGAGCCTGGCTGCTAACCAGAAGGCCAGCAGTTCAAATCCACCAGCTGCTCCTTGGAAACCCTGTGGGGCAGTCCTACTCTGTCCTATAGGATTGCTATGAGTCGGAGTCAACTCAACAGCAATGGGTTTGGTTTTTTGGTTTAAGGCTGGAGAAAGGACTGGGAAGTAGTAGCTAAAGGGTACTAGGTTTCTTTTTAGGGTGATGAAAACTTTCTAAAATTGATCACGGTGATTATTGAACAACTCTGTGAATATACTAAAAACCATTGAACTATATGCTTTAAATGGATGGATTGTATGGTATGTGAATTGTGTGTCAACAAAGCTGTTATTTAAAAAACCTGTGAAACATAGCAGATAGTCAATGAATGAGAGAATGAATAAATAGTAGGATAAATGAATGGAAACATGTAACAAGTATGAAAGGAGATGCATTTGGAGACAGAAGTGATTTAAGTCTCAACATTGCCATTTATTAGCTGATGGATCTCACTGAACTTTTAGCTTCTTCAACTCCAGTTGGGAATAATAATGAGATAATGCCTATAAAGTGTTCAATCCATGCAAGACACTCAAAAAAATGGTAGTTACATTATGATTAATTATAATCATAAGCACACATTTTCTTTGATGATGTGTAGAAATCACGTTAAGGAATTCTACTTTCAAATTACCACAGTGAAATATGATTATATTTAAGTTTTATTTGATGAGAATTATTAGGAACTAATATTTATAAGATATAAACATATTCTAAGTCTGGTTCCCTGTACAGGAAGGAGCAAACTCCAAATATTTCTCAGCCTTGACAGACAGCTTACTGAATGAGGGAACGCTCCTGTTGCTAATTAGGAATCTAGCAGATCATTTGTCGTTGCTGTTGTTAGTTGTTGGGTCAATTCTAACTCAAGGCGACCCCATGCATGTCAAAGCAGGGCTGTGCTCCATAGAGTTTTCAAGCAGAGTTTGGAAGCAGATCACCAGGCCTGTCTTCCGAGGTACCTCAGGGTGGGTTCAAACCGCCAACCTTTCTGCTTGTAGTTGAGTGCTTAACCATTTGTATCGCCCAGGCAGATTAGAGCTACATTAAAAGCAAAAACTTGTGTCAATGATAGTAGTAATATTTTAGTTAAGTCGGGTAGTAGGTTCATGGATACTCATTACCCGTTGCCATCGAGTTGACTCCGGCTCAGCAATCCTATGGGACAGAGTAGAACTGCCCCATAGGGTTTCTAAGGAACAGCCAGTGGATTTGAACTGCTGACCTTTTGTTAACAGCCCAGTTCTTAACCACTGTGCCACCAGGGCTCGACGGATACTCATTATTACTCTTTCTATAAGCATGTATTCTTTTGCATGGATCAAATATCATACTTTAAAAAACAAACCATAAAACAAACAAAACCAAACAACTCAGATAATGCCCAAGGACCAGAGATTTTTATTTCTTGGCCACCTCATGATCTTGTCAAGGAATACAATTTTTCCTAAAGGGCAACATAATCATTTTCACAGGGGCCCAGGGTTCTTTCTCCCACATACAGAGAAATTAAGCCCCTAATCCTAGCTAATCTTCCTGCTAAGAACGAACCTACGGAGCCAGTACTGACCACTCCAACGTCTGAGTCGTTCCTTCCTAATCAACCTGTACCAGGTTACTGCACTGGGAGCCTCTCGGGAGAACAGCAGCACTCTTCTCATCTGGTGCCACTAAGAGCATCCAGTCAAACACCCACAGGGACGCTGCGCATTCCATCATCACCACCTGCGAGGGTGGTACGGACTCTTAGTATCAGGATCACGGCGGCCACTCTTCCTAGTGCCGACCTGGTGGGGGCTTACCAAGTATCATCCAGGAAAAAGAATGTTCCTATATCCCATGGTACCTCATAGTCTATAAATAGAGACCCTTCCTTTTTGTTGAAATACACAGACTTTTGGGAGAGGTAACCAATTAAGCTTTAACAATCATTTACACTGCAGTGTGATTCAATTCATCAGTAGAAACTCAACAAATGTATATTTTCTTTCCTCTCTCCAATGAAGAGATTTAGAGGTGCAGGGGAAGCAGAAAATCATTTTGCTCAACCTGACTATTTTTCATGCTGTCAATTTCCAGCTAGACAATCCATCAAAGCTTCCAGAAATGAGTCATGATTAAAGAAGAGAATTAGTGTCAGCAGAACCCTCAAGGCACCCCAGCCTTCAACAGAAATTCCTGAAGTTCAAACCCATAAACAGGACCCACACCTAGGAAGAACAAAAAGACCAAATATCTGATGGTGTTTTAACCACTTAGGTCACATGTCAGACATGAGAATGGGTCGGTTTCATGGGCAAAAACATCAAGGTATCACAAATGGAAACAAATAATTAGCTACACAAAACAGAAAGAGCATGACTTAGATGTCTGGTAAATGTATGCACGTGCTGTGGTAAAAATGACGTAGGAAGCTTCCTAGTCAAATGGAAACTAAAACCACTGTGAAAAATATTTATGATATACAAAGGCTCTCTCATCAGAAGAGAAACAATTGCAGCATCTAATTGGAGAAGAGGGAGAAAAGAAAATATTTTTGGTGATCCACCGAAGCAAAGGTCTAATTATCCATTATTTGTCCTTTATGAAACAAAATATTCAACCAAAGAGGTGATTTTTCTTCCTGAGAATCTGTGTGCACATGCACACATGCGCGTGCACGCACACACACACCCCCACCCACCCCAAGTCACCTCTTCCACAAGAACTTTGGTTGCAGACAGGTGAGGACTCAGGTATGCGCCATGCTGACAAATCTCATCACCCAGAACCTGAAGCAGCCTCTCCCTCTGACCTCCAGGGCATCCTCCCTGAATTAAAAGCTGAAAAGGTCATCAACCTCACCACCTCAGGTTCCAAAACCAACTGAAGAGGTTTTAGCCAAGCCTGTCAGCCAATTCAACTGTAAGTTATTAATGTTTTCAGGAACAAAATGGACTAAACTGGTCTTAAACAAATTACATACTGCCAAAGTTGAGCTGGAAACTTAGATTTGAACTTTGATCTAAATCCAGTAATCATGCTTACACTTTAAAGATAGAAACCGTGTGTTTTCTCTAAATAAATATAATCCAAATCTCTGGGTTCAGGATTTTTGTCAACAGCCTCAGTATAGTTGTTTGCCACACTCTACTGTCCCTGAGGAAGGAAAGTATAATGACACCACAAGGTCTTCTTCGGTCCTACACCTGAAATAGAAGGGCCCAATTAATAAGCCATCTCACAGTCAATATAAATATTAACGTTCCAGTCAATATAAATGTGTGGTGACTCCACGTATGGTACTCTATTTTCTGTGATATTTAAGAGGAATCAGAATGAGAACTTAAAAAAATTGGGAAGATTAGTACTTAAGGAGTGTCAAAGAAACAGACTGAGGAAGATGCTACCTCTTTTCTGCACTCCAAACCTGTCAGATTATGCAATAAAATGAAAACGATCATTCCATATAAGCAGAAGATTTCCTCACACAGAATCCCTTGAGTTCAGGGGAAATGTCACATATATCTAATGTGCAGAAAGGTTAGAGAAATCTATTTGCCTTTTCCTAGGTGAGAAGGGCCCAGGATTCATACTTACACAACCTCCAGCCAAGATTTCTGCGAAAAGTGGAATGGATCCATCTCTCTTAGTAAACTTGTCCCGGACAAAATCATTAACCTAATTAGAAAGACAACATCAGTTAACCTGAGTTGCCAACCATTTCCTCTACTGCCTGTTTTTGGTCTTCCAAGCCAGCAAAACATTTGTGTCATAAAAAAAATTTAAAAAGGCAATCTCTATGTATGAACTTGAATGCTTACAAATGCCTTGATAGTGAGCCAGTCTCAGCAACATCAGCTTTATTTTTTGGATTAATGATAATCTACACCAACAGCGTAATTTAAGAAAGAAACTTACAGTCAGTTTAATGGCCTTTTCTGGAGCAACCCCTAAAAGCTGTGGTATCAGACCTAGGGAAATGAAAAGAATCATGAGCAATACAGACATACTACACATGAACACACAAGCCCAACAAGGAACTATGATTTTCCCTGCATTTTTTACCCATCAAACATTTTAGGGTTTTCATAAACTGTATATGTATGTAAATAATTATTTATGACTCAAGTATAACATCACGTTTTCTTGGGGCTATAAATCCTTTTCTTAAGGATGCTTCCTTTGAAGCCTAGTTATCTAATGCTTCCCAAAAAGCGCATATGGAAGAAATGGAGCCTTGGATCTTCTCTACCCAGGAACACTGCCAATAACAATGTGAAAAATTCCCTCCTTTGTTACACCCAACAACATACAAACATACAGGCACTTCAGAGAAGCTAATGCTGCATGCTTAGAAAATCTCTGAAAAGTATACTGTTAAATAGGCCCAGACTTTGCTGCAATGACATGATCTATATAATAGTATGCAATGGCTTGGTTATTATAGAATATCAACTCCCATAATTTTCTCTTTAGAGAAACCCAGAATTCAGTACTCATTCTGTTAAAAGGAAGGCAAAACAGCAAAGAAAAATGCAGTTTTATGTATCATTTAATGAATATCTTCTACAAGCAAAAAAGACATGCCTATTGTATTCTTATTTACTAATAGATGTCAAACTTAAGAGACTTCAAAAGAATCCCCTTAAAACAGGGAAATCATTATTCTTAGAAAGTTAAATTTCCCAGGCTGACTACAAACTGAAGAAAAAATATATATAAACAATTCAACATCTGTAGATATTCATAGGGCTCAGCTTTCTAAAACACACAGCTTATCCGAATTGTCAGCATACATTTTTTTAAAGATGCCAGCAATAAATGTTTTGTATCCCTTAAATCACCCAGCCAAGAGGGAGTTAGGTATGTGTTTGCACGCTCAATGCTGATCTTAAGCCTACTTTGAGGATGCTGCTGAGTGATTTTCCATGAATTGAAAGCCAGAAGTATTCATACATATAAGCTACTGTCAGTCAAACTGAATTATCAGTGACAAACACACAATCTGCACACACCTTTAAAGGGCAGCAGACTGATTTAAAAGAATAAATCAGCAGATGGCAGTCTTAACTTTCGAACCTCCCTGATTATCAGGCTCTATTACTTTTAATCTAACTTTCATACAACCATGTCAGCGCGTGTATTTGTTTTACAACTTGCCTCAATAAAGCTCATAGAATTTTAATAAAGTACTGATTTGTGTCATTTTATCATCTCACTGTTGCCTGCAAAGAAATTTAGGCTAATCTGTCAACAATTTTGTCAATCACCTGACAGAATAATAGACCAGTTCTAAGCAATATATGACACTCTCAATAATTACAGTGTTCACATACAGGACTCCTACAATCTTTTCCCTAATACAAAATACTCTCATTTAAAGGACTGATTTTATCAGCAGCCCACAATCCTCCTCCATTTTCTATATTGGGTCCATTTAATTAACACGATGTCTCTCCCCAGTGAAATTTTCTGTAAACAGCCATTCACTAAGAAGGCTAAACTGTGCCATATATATTGACATTCTTTCTAATAGATGACATTTTCTTTGCAATTTAAAAGCATACCAAGGAGGACAAAGGTCATTATTTGACAAAGAAAAACTGGAGATGTCAAAGAAAAAAAACTGCCTTACTGCCACCCAAACCCTCAGATTCCCCGTTAAACAGAATCTAGACGTGCAAGGATTAATACAGTTTAAAACAAGCATTTACACACAGATCTGCATTCTGGACAGTGCACACCTCATCCTACACAGCATATGTGTACAGCTGGAACTTAGAGAGGCCAGTGTTCCAGACATTTCAGCAAAATAAATTACATGAAATCTCAGGAGCAGGGTATCTGAGTTTCAGTTTGATTTCAGAACAACTCTCCTCTCTTATTCTATATATAATGCCAAAAATAAACATCCCAATGACCCTCTCGTTCAAATGAGTGTATCAGGATTACATTTTTCACTTGAATACCTGCATGTAATGCTAACCAGAGGTGTTTTTTCTCTAGTCCATGAGCAAAAAGCTTCGTTCAGACCCAGTCTTTCTTTTCTAGGAAGAGGTTCTAAGCCAAACAGTTCAACAGAGCTCAGAATGAGCTGAGGATTAATGAGACCGTGTGCGCAAACAAACACATACAGTAAATTACATAAATCCCCTGGACTTGAGCATGTAGAGGGTATTTTCAAAGAATTCCAAGTGGCGCCCAAAGGGATTAAAAAAATTAATCTCCCTCCCAAAGGAAACCCTAAATTCTAATGTGAAAACATGTACATGAAAGTCATTCCCTCTCCAAAGAGAACAAGTTCCTACAAAGCCAATGGGGGCGGGGAGAATTCTGCTTGGGATGGCTGCCTCTGATGCTGACAATACTGTGCTTAGTCTAGAGGTGGTGGTAACATTTCCTGCAGAAGAAAATCTCTCTGCTGTGACTCTGTCCTCTGAGCTAAGGGGAGGAAAGGAGCAAGAAGGAGACTTGGAGCCAGATGATTTTCTTTTGTTTTTTCAAACTTCAGATGACTCACTGGAAAACACTCATGAATGGTCTCCTTGGAAGAGACAAAAACATGTTATTTCTTTCAGTTGAAACAAGTGGATAGGGGGTAGACTCACCTTCAAGTAGCAGCCTGGCTTCTATTTCACAAAGAAGAGATACATTTCTCCTCTCTAATTCTTTGGGAAAAGAAGCTTCCTATTTCTTAGCTGTCGCCCTTGTATTCCACCTGCAGACATACGCCTTAGTTTGTAAGAGCACGGTGACTACAGAACCTTGCTGGGACAAACACAGGATTTGAGGTCCAAGAAATAGAAATAGCAGGAAGAAGAAATGAAGACCCTGTTTGAAGACTAATATTGCTAGTCACCAGCAAGAATGTAAAACAGGAAACGAGCAATGAGGGGAAAAAAAAGAGAAACAGCCCTAGTCTGACTGGGCAGGCTACACATTGGTTTCCATAATGAGTAGGTTAAAATCTGCTGGTGGTGAGCTAAAATCACTTAACTTTGGCAGCTGAGATTTGCTTACTCACCTCGGTATAGTCCAAAGAAGCCCTCATAACGCAAGACTTTCTTAAAACAGTCAAAGCTGTTTTTGTACATCAGCTCCCCTACAACAGAGCCACTGCCACGCTGATTTTGCATGCGGGTCTTCACCAGATCTATAGGATACACTGCAGTGGCTCCCACAGCTACGAACAGAACAATTTTTAGGTTTAATGAACAGTACAATTAAAGGGAGAGCCCAAAAGAAAAACAAATCCCATCTCAAAGGACTAGAAAATAAAACAGTATCTTTTCTCACAAAAGAGACTTTATATTATTATTTTTCCTTCTCCCTTAACACAGTTGAGGGATGACAGGCTAGAAACCATTAGGACCCATAAATACAACTGCTTCACAGAATAACTGTCAAGAATGCTTTTTTAATAGCACAGGCTCATAAATCAGAGTGTAGATTATCAAGTCATCACCAACATCAAATAATCAACACTTGATTTTCTATAATAACAGTATCAAACTATTATATATAGCATGCTTATATTTTCCATTAAATGACTAAATACTGTACCAGTTACCTCTTAAAATGACTATATATGTTAGTTTACTAAAGTATTTGGTAAATTGCTTTAGTTATAATCATATTGGAAAATGTCTCAACACTACCCTGTTCCTTGGACAGATTTTGGTTCAAAAAATTAATCTATGGTTCGGGATTTCTCAGGGACTAAAAAGTTTAGTACGTGAACCGGAGTATGATACTTTTCAAATGAAAATCAAAACATGCTTTGCAACTTTTAAAACTGAGACTGAAAAGAAAAAATGACAGTCTCCTTAGTTCAGGCTTGTTTTAGAAAAATCAGAAGTATTTTAATCTCACCTGGTAGGTTCTTCTCCACAAAGCAACTTTAGATTCTACACATTTTCTATGTAGAGCATTTAAGAAAGAAAAGAAGTTTCTCAAATTTTGGTGGGGCAGGGGGTTCATTTTAGCAAATAAACAAGTCTAAATATTCTTAAACCAGTGAAAGGGGAAAGGAAAAAAATACAACCAGAAAAGCAAAACTGAACCACTTTGAGAAGCTATTTCATGAGGTTCTGAGATTTGTACCCCAAATTTTTATTTCCTCCCTGCTTCCCACACCCCACGCCATAACCACAGTCTTGTTCTCCATTTCTTTGTATTGGCCTTCACTGGTATAATTAATGTGAGTGTAGCACAGCATCCAAGACTTTCATATCATTACAGAGGTTTTGTCCTGAAGACAGACTGGAGCCAGAGGGGCTACAGCCGTGCTGTGACAAGTCCTCTGATCATAGGTAAAAATAAAGAACGCTTCAGAAAGCCCGGCAGTCATGACCCGCAGGAACAATGAGCTGCACCTTTGCTGATTGGTCCTGGCCTCGTGAGATAATATTACATTAACACAAGCTTGAAACAGCACATAGACATGTCACTCACCTCCAGCAATCGAGCCCAGAGTGAATCTGTAAGCAGACTCAGCAATCTGGAGCCAGACAGGCCTGCCTAACCCGTGAGATTGCTGGGGGAAGAAGAAAACATGTTTTTTAAAAAAAAAAAAAAACCATAAAGCAAATTTAAAAAGGTACAATTTGGTTATTTTAAGATAAGGGAAAACAAAACCTAAAAATGAGGTGGTTAATAAGGTAACATCTTTTCTGAAAAGAAAGAAAACAGGATATTCACGTAGCAAAAAAGGGAAGGAATGTATTCTAAAATCTCTCTATTATTAGCATTTAAAAACCACATCAAACCAAATACACACAGTAACATTTTCTCTATTTTTTATGAGCCTATTAACGCATCATCCAGCGGCCAGTATTGGGGAATATACTATTATTCTACAGAAGTGAATCTTTTACATAAATATTTCAGGTATAAAATCTTTTTCCCCTTCTTTACTTTAACCAACTTAAATTTTAGTATCTTTCTAAAATGAACAAAAATTATCTTGATTCCTAAATCAGAGAATAATGATTATAATCTAGCGTCTCTAATGATTTAAGGTCAACATTATGTCCATAAGTTATTGTACCAAGAGCTAATGCAGCTGTTTTTGTTATTTCCCTTCATCCCACAGCTATTACTTCTTTTACTAACAACCCTCCTAGTTTGATTTTGCTGTCTCTTATCTATTTAAAAAAACAAAATCAAACCAGTTGCTGTCAAGTCAATTCCAATTCATGGTGACCCCATGTATGTCAGAGCAGAACTGCGCTCTGCAAAGTTTTCGTGGCTGTGACCTTTTGGAAGTAGATCACTAGGCTTTTTCTCATCAGCGTCTCTGGGTGGGTTTTAACCACCAACCTTTGGATAGTACCCCCAGGCTTTTATACCACCCAGAGACTTCTCTTATCCATTAAAAGCAAACAAACCCGTTGCTGTCAAGTTGTCAGAGTAGAACCACCCCATAGGATTTCCAAGGAGCAGTTTGGTAGATTCGAACTGCTGACCGTTTGGTTAGCAGCTGAGCTCTTAACTACTGTGCCACTAGGGCTCTTCACATCTATTAGGGCCCAAGAAATCACATAACTAGGATTGTCAGAATTATACATAAAGCAAGTTCAAGGGCTTCTCTCTTGGGTAAAGTGAAAAATTTTAATAACTATGATTTCAAGAGTTGAGAGCCTTTTTGCCTTTATTGCTGGCTTTGCAGCTCAACCACTGAGGTTACCTCTACTAAGTATGGTGTTTCTGACCCATGCTACTGAGCACTTGATTTCCTAGAACTATGCGTTCTTCAAGGAGCCCCGGTGGTGCAATGGTTAAGCCCTCAGCTGTTAACTGAAAGGCTGGCAGTTCAAACCCACTCAGTGGCTCCACAGGAGAAAGACCTGGTGATCTACTCCCATAAAGATTACAGTATCCCTATGGGGCAGTTCTACTCTGTCACATGGGGTCACTATGAGTTGAAAATCACTAAATGGCATCTGACAACTACGCATTTCTCAATTCTACCTGCGCAAGGGAATCACATACAGGGCTTTAAAATTAAATCCCAGAGGCCAGGACTTAGGTATTTTTAAAAGATTTCACAAATCACTCTGATACCCAGTTAGGGTTGAAAGTTACTGTCCTAGCCATATCCATAGTTCTAACATAAAATCTACGATAAAAATAAAGCAAAGGGAAAAATCCTATTATGATTCAGAATGTTATTCACAGATATCTCACAGAATAAAGAGAGGACCTGAAATAATAATTTGTCTATATTAGTATATCAGTCTTGTTCTTTACTATTTTCATTATGAAAGGATCTGTCATTCTATGTAAATGGTCTGAAACAAAAGAATAAAATATTTGCTTTATCATAAACAAAAACTTAAAAAATACTGACTTGAAATGAGCTTTTAAAAAACCAAACACCTTAATAAAAAGTTTAGATACACTCATTGGAATACATAGTTTAACGGAGCGGGAATCCATGCACAAAATCTAACAGGAGGGTAAAAGTGAATGAGTCCACTCTGATTTGCTTTAATGTGATACAGTCTCTTCAAACCTCAATTAACTGAGCTACATATGACAAAGCCAGATATTTACAAACAATTTGGGAAGCAGCCTATAGGAAGGTTATATCTGCTTCTTGTTCTGTAAATTTTATACCACAATAAGCAGCATTTCTGTTTTAACCAAAGCATTTGATATTTAAATACTTAATCTTTGATTGTGATCTCTGCAGACAGATCTTTAAAAAGCTTATTATGTTTACCACAGTGTCATGTTTCAATAAATTCTATAGTAAAAAGGGAAATAAGTAATGTCTGATGAAAAGAAAAGTCAAGACGAAACCCTTGGAAAATTGGACGGTTAGTAAAATACTATTACTTCAAACAATATCACTACATATTTTATAAATCTCAACTATCCCAATATACTAATTTTATTATAATCCACTCAGGTGAAAACACAGATCTATTACTCCAAAACTGAATTTAACACGTGGAAAAAATCATCATTAAAAAAAGTGAAAATTAACACATAGTAGGCCATAATCATAATGATCTTGTAGGAAATACATTTTTCCTAACCAGTTAACTCATGCAACTGCATGGCCATATAAATGACTGAATTATATGCAATAACAAATGACAGCCATTAAGGATTTGAGATTGATATTTTTATTTGAAATCTAGTAAGAGAAAGAGTAAGATATTTCAATAGAACCTTTACTATAAATCTAATTTTGACTCATTCACAAAATAGCAGAAAATGTGGCATCCAAAAAGATAGTAATTACTTTTTGTTCTGTTTAGTACTATAATAATAATACTAATTTTAGATTGTTTAGACATTTACTATCTCCCAAATGGTGAAAGTAATTTACCAAGTACTCAGGATCTGTGCCATAATGTAGCTCTCAGGGGTCAGATATTTTTCAGTCTTCTGTAAATAAAGTCCTCTGTGAGGCCTTCAGTAGGGCGTGACTCTCAGCAATTTCTACTCACAGTGGACCACACTGTGCTGTTTTGTGGTCCACTGTGCATACAAAGGTAAGGTGGCCATACTCCCTACAGGTCAGGTGACTTGTCAAGGTCTTACAGTAGATGGGAAATAAGCTGAGTGATAGCCCTAATCTCCCTACTCCACTCTCCACCATTCTTTTAAGTCAGTGGTCTCCAATAATTGTTTATGATTGAACACTTCAGTCAAATTTTTAAACACCTAACCCCAATATATGATTTCATTTATAAACTATATGTATGTTCTATCCTACTACTTGTATATATATGAAAGTATACATAAATCTAAGTAATATACATTATAAAATTAGACATAATACATACTTTTAAACATACACAAAAATAGAAATCATAAAAGATAGGATACAAACAAAATAATATTCATAATAATTTCATTTTTCATTTATTAATGCAAAAACCTTTCTGGTATCAGCTTAAAGTATTACAGTGACCAAATATGCTTCAGTTAGTTTTTTTAAATGTTGATTGAACACTGTGTAATACAGTGATGGCTAACTTCAGTTAATTCTGGTACTCTGTTTCAAAGACAACATAGCTCAAAACATAAACACAATCTGCTCCTTCAAGGCAAAGATGATGTTTAAAATCATCATTTTGAAAGAAATTCAAGTTATGGCATTTTGACTTAAATTAAAAACCCTTTTAAGTCAATGTAGCTGTTATGCTACATATTAAACATATACCAAAAAAAATTAAACCTGTTGCTGTCAAGTTGATTCTGACTACATACAAAACTTTCTTCCAAAACTGGAGCTTCTCAATCACAAATTAGGTGAAAATAAACCTCATTCTCAAAGATTATGAATTATTTTCAATCATGTGCCCTCTTGAAAGAATATGTTAAAGTAAAACTCATAGACTAAAAGGGGCTATGATCCCCAACAAGCATCAAGTAACCACTAATTCCCTTCTTTATATAAAAGGTTTCTCCTGGGTTCAACTAGATACATTTTTCTTTATACTCTCTTCCTTTAATGAATGCTTATAAACCCTAAAAAATCCTATGAAAACTGAAGGATTATACTGTGCTTTAATTCTTAGTTAAAAATGTCTCGAACTATAAATACCCAAATGCCTTTTGAAAGAAATGTCACCTCTACCCTATTAAATAGCATTTATCAGAAAACATACAATATACAGTTACTAATGGTTTTTCTTTTCTTTTTTTTTTAGGCTTAGTTAGTTACCATCATAACTTATGGTTCACTTGTATTCAGGTATGTAAATTAATGTAATTAATGCTATGGATTTCATTCCATGAATATGCATAAACAGAATGCTACTATAGCTGTCATCCCTATTAATGACTGTGTACTGAAATTTTAGCATTTAGGCTGAAAGAAAATACTCAGCACTAAGAAGATTGCCTACTATGAGCAAATAGGCCAAAGGAAAAGGCACTCTTTCCCTTAAGGGTATGATTATGATCAAGACGGTTGATATGATCAAAAAGGTTAATTATTTTTCAAAGCAAAATAAGGGTTAGGCTTCTTAAATGATTTTTAACCTGCTCCGTAAGTGTATGTACCTGGTAGGAAATAAGCTGAAATATAATTTGGAGAGAAGAGGCTTCTCTGCTTTTTTTTGTTTTGTTGTGTTTGATGTACTTCGCCCTAAAAATGAGAGTTAACTGTTGGCTAACAAGTCAAACACCTTGCCCAAAAGAAGATGTTTCATGTAGCATGTCAGCTCAATAGAGAACTGCCTCCTCCAAATATTACACTATTAATGGGTAGAAGAAAAGGAAGGAAAAGTTCGAGTCTTTTATACAGAGCATAAAACAAAAAAACCAAACCCGCTGCCATTGAGTCGAATCCGATTCATAGCAACTCTATAGGACACAGTAAAACGGCCCCATAGGGTTTCCAAGGAATGGCTGGTGGGTTCGAACTGCTGACCTGTGGGTTACCAGCTGAGCTCTTAACCACTATACCACCAGGGTTTCCCCTACTGAGCACAGGAGGGAGAAAAGAAAAAAAAGCTAGATTCAATAGCAACTAGAATTCATGATTGAAACGGCAAAAGAAGGATAGGGAAAACAACAAAATTCTTCTGACTGCAAATCACATCTCTGAATCCAATACTCTTGGCCTTACAAAGCAAGATTAAAACCTAAAGCCGTGATAGTATAGGAGATGGGGGTGAAGAAGATATAAGATCTACCTACCTACCTACATACATACCTACATATAGAGAAAGATCTTTCTCCCGGAATGCTAAACAATATATACTTCTCTCTAAATAAGGGGAGAGTCAAAATGTGTTAAAAACTGTAATAAGCCTTTAAATTTAATAAATTTAAGTGAACTAAAAGGCTAATAAGTAATAGGTAATACAGAAACCCAATTTCCTTCTTTTTGAGAGGAGACTTCTATACATGGTAAAACTATCACAGGTGACTGGCAGAGGTAAAAAGTAACTAGTAAGTGGGCTGTCACCTAACAACAAGTGGACTGTAGTGCTTTCTCTGTGTACTCAGGAATCCAAAGTTCAAAGAAGATCCATGAGAATGCAGAATATACAAAAGAGACAAAGTCCTATGTCTAAAGAATGCTAAACATGAAATAGAGATAAAAATCACTTTAACAATGTTTTGGTAGAACACATCCCAGCTTATAAATTCTTTTTTGAGTGAGAAGCTTGAACACAATTTCCCATAAAAACAACACTTCAAAAAAAAAAAATATGTATATGCCCAAGCTGGTTCATCAAAAATCATCTATCCCATACAGTTGAAAAAGTAATTATTCAATTTTTTTGTAGAAAATGTACAGTAAAGAAAAATAAGTTTGTTTACTTATTCTCACATTGGGCCAAAATTGGTCTTTAACCTGGTTTTAACCTCCAAATTGCTCCATGCTCCAAACTGATGTATACATCTTTTCCTCTCTACAATCCATCCCCCATTATTTAACTTCCTTGCCCCAGATCAAAACTTCCCTTTTCTCACTGCAGGCTGTCTGCATACTATAACATATGTTGTTATCCATGTTGATGGACTATTGGGGTCGTTTACAATTATTTGTTACTGCAAATAATGCTGTTATAAACATTCTTGTACATGTCTTCTAACGCACATATGTACTCACTTCTGTTGGGAACTACACCCAAGAGACGAACTGTGAGGTCACAGGGTATGTGTCTCTTCAATTGCACTTAATCCTGCCAAATAGATTCCAAAGTTGTAATGCCAGAGGTTTATGACAGTTACCATTCCTCCACCTCCTGAACAACACTTGGCATTGTCAGACTGTAATTTTGGCCAATCTGGTTAGTATAAAATAGCATCTCATTGTAGTTTTAATGTGCATTTTCTGTGTTTACTAATGATATTAAGAACCAACCTTCCTTCCTCCCTTCATTCCTTTCTCCCTCCCTCCCTCCTCCCTTCTTTCCTTCTCTTCCTTCCTCCCTCCTCCTCGTCCTCCTCTCTCTCTCTCTCTCTCTCTTTCTCTCTCTCTCTCATTGTTGTCAGGTCCCATCTCCCATCGAGTCAGTTCTGACCCTATGTACAACAGAACGAAACACTGCCTGGTCCTGCGCCATCCTCATGATCGTGGTTATGCTTGAGCCCATTGTTGCAGTCACTGTGTCAATCCATATCCTTGAGGATCCTCTTTTTCGCTGACCCTCTACTTTACTAAGCATGATGTCCTTCTCCAGGGACTGGTCCCTCCTGAGAGCATGTCCAAAGCATGTGAGAGGAAGTCTCACCATCCTCGTTTCTAAGGAGCATTCTGGCTGTACTTCTTCCAAGACACATCTGTTCATTCTTCTGGCAGTCCATGGTATATTTAATATTCTTCACCAACGCCACAAGTCAAAGGCATCAGTTCTTCAATCTTCCTTATTCGTTGCCCAGCTTTCGCATGCATATGAGGTGACTGAAAACATCATGGCTTGGGTCAGGCACACCTTAGTCCTCAAAGTGACATCTTTGCTTTTTAACCCTTTAAAGAGGTCTTTTGCAGCAGATTTGCCCAGTGCAATGTGTCTTTTGATTTCTTGACTGTTGCTTCCATGGGTGTCGATTGTGGATCCAAGCAAAATAAATCTTTGAAGACTTTAATGTTTTCTCCGTTTATCATGATGTTGCTTACTGGTTCAGTTGTAAGGATTTTTGTTTTCTTGATGTTGAGGTGTAATCCATACTGAAGGCTGTAGTCTTTGATCTTCATCAGTAAGTGCTTCAAGTCCTCTTCACTTTCAGCATGCAAGGTTGTGTCATCTGCATAATGCAGGTTGTTAATGAGTCTTCCTCCAATCCTGATGCCCCGGATTTTATATACTCCAGCTTCTCAGATTATTTGCTCAGCATACAGACTGAATACATATGGTAAAAGAATACAACCCTGACACACGCCTTTCCTGACTTTAAACCATGCAGTATCCCGTCGTTCTGTTCGAATGACAGCCTCTTGGTCTAAGTACAGGTTCCTTATAACCACAGTTAACATTCCTTGCAATGTTATCCATAATTCGTTATGATCCACACAGTCAAATGCCTTTGCACAGTCAATACAACACAGGTAAACATCTTTCTGGTATTCTCTGCTTTCAGCCAAGATCCATCTGACATCAGCAGTGAAATTCCTAGTTCCACATCCTCTTCTGAATCTGGCTTGAATTTCTGGCAGTTCCCTGTTGATGTACTACTGTAACCACTTTTTGAATGACTGTTGGCAAAATTTTACTTGCATGTGATATTAATGATATTGTTCAATAATTTCTGCATTCGGTTGGATCACCTTTCTTTGGAATAGGCATAAATATAGATCTCTTCCATATTTATATTGGCCAGGTAGCTGTCTTCCAAATTTCTTTTTTTTTTTTTTACTGTGCTTTAAGTGAAAGTGTAAAGCTCAAGTCAGTTTCTCATACAAAAATTTATATACAGATTGCTATGTGACTCTAGCTGTTCTCCCTAAAATGTGACAGCACACTCCTTCTTTCCACCTCGGATTTCCCATGTCCATTCAGCTAGCTCCTGTCCCTTTTTGTCTTTTCATCTTGCCTCTGGACAGGAGCTGCCCATTTAGTCTCATGTATCTACTTGAGCTAAGAAGTACTCTCTTCGTGAGTATCATTTTATGTCCCATAGTCCAATCTAATCTTTGTCTGAAGAGTTAGCTGCGGGAATGGTTTCAGTTCTGGGCTAACCTTCCGAATTTCTTGGCATAGAAGACTGAACACTTCCAGGGCTGTATCCGCTTGTTGAAACATCTCAACTGGTATTCTGTCAATTCCTGGAGTCTTGTTTTTCGCCAGTGTCTTCAGTGCAGCTTGGACTTCTTCCTATAGTACCATTGGTTTTTGATCATATGCTACCTTCTGAAACGACTGAACATCAACCAATGCTTTTTGGTACAGTGACTCTGTATATTCCTTCCATCTTCTTTCGATGCTTCCTGCGTTGTCCTCTCTCTTAGCACTTCAAACTCCTCTTGTGAGATTTCTGTTCAAGTCTTTGCTCATTTTTCTATTGGATTGTCTTTTACTAATAAATTTATAGAAGTTTTTTATATATTTTGGATACAAATCCTCTGTTACTTAAATGTATTGCAAATATCTTCCCCCTATTCCATAGTTTGTCTCTCCATCCTCTTAATGGTTATCTTTTAATGAACAAGAGTTCTTAAATTTAATGAAGTTCAACTTATTAATCTTTTCCTTTATGACTGCTGTTTTATACTCTATTTATGAAATTTTTGCTTATCTCAAGATCATAAATATACTCTCCTATGTTATCTTCTATACACTTTTATCTTTCACATTTAGAACATTTCATCTGAAATAGATTTTTGTGTATGATGTGGGGTAGGGATTTTTTTCTATATGGATATCCATCTGTGGAAGGGGGGCAGTCAGTTGAAGTCTGCTGACTTTCCCTGTGACCCATAAACAAACCCTGTGTTTAGGACCAGGTATGTCGGCCTGGCTTCTTAGATGGGATGAGAGTGTGGGCTGATTCCCTTTCCCAGAGAGCCTTGACCCAAAACACATTCCATAGCAGCTGGTAGACTATAAGCACATCTCTCCCCTCTTGCCCTGAGCACATGTCAACATTCCCAGGAACTGCTTAGCTAAGTGTGTGTGTTATATGGCACTTGGCCAACCTCATTTCTATATCTGTTCCCAACAGGGAGGGAATGAAGTCCCCTGACTGCAACACAAAAGAGGGGTGCATGCAGATCAACAGCCCTGTGCTGGCCATGAGGAGTGACCGCTGACCACTGGGAACCGACGCCCACTATTGAAGCGACCTTGTTTTATCTGAGTAAAATGTTGTTCCATCCATTGCCTATGTGTAAGTCATGTCTTTCTTGGTGACTGCTGACCTTGGTTTGACAGTTTGGCACAATGAGCAGGGTCAACACCATCATTAATTAATTTTTTTTTTAAATGTAACTGGTAAATTGTAGCCAGTGTACAAAATAAAAAAGTAAAACATTTCAGGCAATACAGAAGAAAATAAAAACATATAATTCCTCCCTCCCTTCCCATCCTGTTCTATCTATGGAAAGTAGGTGAGGGTAGATGAACTAGTTGTGTCATATATATATTTGAGTCCATTTTGGGGTTTGCTCAGATAGGTTTATCATATTCAATAATAGTTAACTGCCACAACAATAATAGTTAACATTTGTTGCATGCTTAGTAGGTGCCAGGACAAATTTTCTCATGTAATTCTCATATTAACCCTATGAGCTAGATACTACTGTCCTCTTTTAATAAATGAGGAAACTGAGAATGGACAGATTTTATATAATCAGAGCCCAAGCTCTTTTTTTTTTTTTTTTAATTGTGCTTTAGGTGAAAGTTTACAAAGCAAATTAGTTTCTCATTCAACAATTCATATACAAATTGTTTTGTGACATTGGTAGAGTCCAAGCTCTTAACCTCTGCCTCTCTCATAATTTCTATTTCTGTACTCACAAATTCTCTACCATGCACAAGTGTTTTCATAATGACTTTCATAGGCTGAAAGTAACTAGTACTGCAATAACAATAATAAGACATGTTCTTCCTCTTACTTTATATTTAAGTTTCAAGTAGATTCCTACAGGGGAACACTCTAAAAACTAAAGGTAAATAATTGTGTTTTCCTAGTGTGGCAATCTAGGAAAGACTACAAGACAATCAAATAAAGATATCTTCTGGAAGTGAAATAGGAATAGTAATGTTTAGCATTACTGGAATTATGTAGACTAAAGCATCTTAAAAACTGAGTCACTAAAATTTAGTCTATATAGCTGCCTTAGAATGCTTCATAATCTTGAAATATGTAAACTGGAAAAAGTTTTTCAGGACTGAAAATAGCAGCAAGTTTAGCCTATTACTTTGGTTGCTATAAGAACTTAAGCATATTTTCATATTATTCTACTTGGGTCCTAGTCTGTATTCCTTACAAAATTTTAAATGCTACAAGGAAAAAGCAGGTTAAAGTTAGAATTTTTAAAATAAAATTCATAGATTTACACCATTTTACAGAATGCAAGAGCTTAAAGGGATTTTGAAAATCTTTGAAGGTTCTCACTTTACTGAAAACTAAGGCCCACAGAAACTTGCACCAGATCCCAAGGATAATAAGGGTCAAGTTTCACAACGGATGTAACTTGGGACATTAGTTTAAATCTCTCTTAAATAATCCTCATAAATCTGTTTCTATGAGATTCTAAAAATCACTTATGACTTCTACTGAGCTTTATTTTCTCAGGTGTTGTTTCTACAGTAATTTACAGAAAAAAATACATTTAAAATACTAACTTTTATTTCTCTATACCTACCTCTCAGTAGTATGACTACCCAATCTATCTGATATGTAAGAGGGAAAAATAAAAAGATGCAGGCACTGAGGTTCTTTCTTTGGGGATGGCGCAGGAATACTGAGGGCATTTGTCTGTTCTTTAGAGGTCCCAGAACCCTGTGCCATCCCACAGGCTAGAGAAAAAACAGGAGAAGGCATTCCACCACCACTCTAGATATCAATCAGAGACCCAAGGGAGGAGAAGAAGTGGTGGTTTTTATCACTGTCCATTCCCTAAGCATCTGACAAGACCTCTGAGGTGATCCATGCTAACACTGCCACTGAAAGCAGGCAAATCATCACCTAGTCTGTCTTAAGGGGAATTCACACTAGTAGCCAAATTACATCACCCTCCTAAGGACTAAGAAATATGAGGGATGTAGACTTATGGCGCCAAAGATTATAAAACAAGTTTCAGACTTGACCTTTAGGAAAGTTGCTAGGGGCAACAGAGGCAAGTGAAGAGAAAAGTAAAAACAGCAGAAAATCCAAGAAAGGAGGGAATGAGACTTTTCAATTCAACTGACGTTGTTTTTAATAAGCTAAATGAAATATTCCCCATGTACATATATTAAGGATGCCCTCCAGGGAGAACTTTATTAGCAGAGGCATGTAACACTGCAAATATCTTTAAAATGTAACTTTTCTAAATTCAAAAGCAAATTTCACAAATGTAAACTACAAAACATAAAATCAAATTCAGTAAGAGTTCTTTAACTATTTCAACATGTCTCCAATTGTAATAATTTTATAAAATTTTATTAAAATTCATTGAACTAGAATAAATCCATCTATTTTTAAAAGATCTGAGAACTTATAATGGAAGTAAACTTTGATAGGAAGAGATAGAGCTTTTTTTGCTACAAAAGAAGTTAAATTGCAATGGTTTGCGGATATATTTTAATCTGCAGGAAGCTTTATTACTCATCAAGCAAATAATTAAAATATTAACATAAAATATAAATATAAAAGCAGTATTTTCCATTTTCAATTAACTTCAACCTGACAACAAAAGTTCTTGTTTTTGATTATATAAAGTAGAACTTGAAATTCTAATTAGTTTCAGGGGCAAATCATCATTTCGTGGAGCTCAAGTAGAAGACAAAGATTTTCGACCAAATCTTCCTAAATGGACCACACTAACATGCTTTGATCTTTCACTGACACTTTGGTAAAGGTGAACACCACCTAGTCCATCCCTAGGTGCTCACCCATATGGCAACAATGAAGAAAAAGCAGGCTCTTTCTGGGGCATGCCCATTTAACTTTCTTCTCTCTCCTGTCTCCTGCCTTCTTCTTTCTCCCACTATACCCTCCCCGTGTCTCCTAGACTATTTCAGCAACACAGTCTCCCAAAGAATCATGAAGGACACAGGTCCCATGTCTATTAGGGCTGGAAAATACAAGGAGGACAAGGACTGGCCCTCCTGACCCTTACCCCTACACATCTGCTACATCTGAAGCATTCTCCAGGTGCTACAGAAGTAGAGGGTTTCTGTTTAAATAAGATTTTTTTTTAAAAAAAAGTTCTATTCTATTCTTCAAGTAATTTCATGTTTTTTCCTTCCCTAACAAGATAGTATTTGTAAAATCAGAAGCAGGATTGCATTAACATTACAGGATTCAGAAGCAAATGTCTTAATCATCCTTAAAATTAAACAAAGAAAATTAATATTTTGTCAAAAATGGAATAGTCAAGGTTTTCTTTGTGATTCATTAATTAGATATTGTTTTCCTTTTTTATTGTTGTAATCTATACACTTGGCTGCTTATTGAAAGGTTGGAGTTTCGCATCTACCTAGAGGCATCTCAGAAGAAAGGCATGGTGATCTACTTCCCAAAAATCAGCCATTGAAAACCCTATGGAATATAGTTCTACTCTGACACACACGGGTCACCATGAGTTGAAGCCAACTCAACAGCAACTGGTTTGGTTACAAGGCACAATCCCATTGAAAGATTTGTTTTATTAGAAGAATGTTTTGTATTTTTAAAAAACTCTATCAGTTTAATTACACAAAGTGAATTTCAACACTAATCTTTAAATGTGACTAGACAAATGAAAGGAAAAGACTGCTAATTCCAGAAGGAAGGAGGCCAAGCCTATATATGTTTGCACTCTTGTCTTTCTCATAATAAGCAAAAAGAAAAAAACACATACATAAATCTAGTTACCCTACAGAAATATTCTACAAGGGTGGGATAAGAGTATTTCTGTAAATTTAATATTTGAGCTAAGTAAGTCTTTGTCTAGAAAGTAGTTTTTAATTTTCAGAGTATTCAGAAGCTTTAGGCAGTCATGTACATACTACTTCAGCTTTTTGAAGGTGATTATATTTATGAGACTCCTCCTACCTGTCTCTGAAGTTCTGCCAGGTTGTAAGGTAAGGCACCTTCAGCCAGTGGGGCTATTCTCTCAATATCTGCCAAAGTCAAACGCCTTCAGGCAGAAATATGGATAGAAAGAAATGTCAGACATCAACAAACTCCTCACACCAAGATCATCTTTCTTCAGGAAAAATAAAAAAAGACCTATGGTTTAAAAGTATTATTTCCCTATAACACAGATCACTTTAGTCAGAAAAAAAAATTTGTTCTGCCACAACAAAAAGCAAAAGACTCCAGAGAAATAATGTGAAGTTCATGAATTTAATAAGATTCCAGTGACAGATGTTCAAAGTGAAGAAATAATTCTTGTCAGAAGTATAGATACTGATAGTCTATGCATACTAAATATATTCCTCAAGCAAATGTATTTAATTACATAGGCATAAATATCTTGGGAAGGATACACAAAAAACTGATCAATACTGGTTGCCTTCAAGGAAGGGCTCCAGAGTTGACAGAAATTTTTTTTTACTGTGTATTCTTTTAAACCTTTTGAGTTGTGAATCAGTGAATGAACTACCATTTCCAAAAAATTTACTTAAAAATAAGTACATTCCATGAACCAGCTAGAAGTTCGTTTCAGATTAAGCTTTGAGAAATGCTTTCTGAAAGCATTTATTATCATAAAGGTAGTTCAAAACCTTTGTCTAAAAATATGAATTTTAGATAGATGAGACATGGCCACATATTTCATGTCAATCACCAAACACTGGCTGATACATTTAGTACCACTGCCAGTCCAAGAATTTATAATATACTATGAAGGCAGTAAGTCACCCATGTACAGTCAACTTCTATTAGTCCTCAGTTCTAGGGTTAAAACCCATTTTTCAGATTATTCCTACACTTAAAAAACTATTAGAGATAACTAAAAAGATTCTGATCTCTTAGTAGATCCCACAGGTTCTGTTGGATGCCCACAGATAAAGGTTTTTCTTTTGGATTTGCATGAGACTTTGCAAATTATACACCCTCTGTGAGCTTTGGTTTCTTTTATCTACAATAGAGAAGTATAAAACATCTTATCCTGCCTTTGGTAACTATGATGATAATGTCACAGGCATATCTGAAGAAAATGATACTCTCCAACACAAAATGGTATATACTCTTTAGTTAAAAGACTGTTTATCACAAACCAAAATGATTACAAGAGTCCTGAACATGTACCTCAGTCCTATAAATTTAGACAAATTTCCACAAATCTCTTGAAATTCATAATACCTCAGGAGAATCCAGACTAAATCGATCTCTCTCCTCCTTTACTTCTTCTCACTTCCTTCTCCTTCCTTCTCATTTTTCTACCTCCTCCTATTTCCTTCTCTCATCCTTCCTCCCTCTTACTTTCTTCTCTTACCTCTACCCCTCCATCTTTTCCTTCCTCTCTTTTTTTCTTCCCCACTTCTCTCTTTTTCCCTCCTTCTGTCTCTCCCCACCCTCTGTCTATCTCCCTCTTTCTGTCTCTCCCTGTTTTTCATATCTCCCTGTCTCTCTTTCTTGGGTTTTAGTAAACTGAAAAACTATTGTTGAAATTAACTGAAAACACACCACTGTTTAACATTTTAAAAGAACTGCCCTATAAAAATATCATGGATAATGATTGGAATAGTTACCCTGTAGCATTATATAAGTCTGCAAGCTGGTATAGGATGTCAATTTCCAGTGGGGTGACTTGTCCATAGCGTATGGCACTCTGGGCAAATTCCTCTGGAAGAGAAGGATACCAGATTTTAAAAATCTTTATAGATCCTTAAAATACAATAAAGTTCTATCTAGACCAACTAAAATCTGAAGACTAAAGGTATTTTAGTATTATTTCAAAAATTTTGAACTGAATTTAAAAACCTAACTTCAATTATCTAAGAATACTCGTTTCTAACAGCTGGCAAAAGATAAAATCTTAAGATGATGAAACAGCAAAAGGAGAAAAAACAACTTTGAAGGTAAACAATCTCTTTAGAATCCCCTCTCTTATCTTGTTTTTGCACTTTGATCTCCAGAGTTATAAGGTAAAAGAATTGGCTATTCCCCAGTCACTCAAAACATCCTTCTACAACTCACTGAAAGGAGTAGGCTTGCCCATCTTTCTGTGGCAACTCCTTCCTAGTACGAACAAGCTGCTGCCACAGTGCCACTGACCTGTTTGACAGATTGGGCGAAGGTTCTTTTCAAAACTGTCACAGCCACTTTTTTACTTTTGACTTCAGAATCCCATCAAATCCATCTGGATTCTTAAGAGACCATTATGGCCCAGGTGAAGCATACACATAGTAACATACTTTCTAGATCTAGCTTTAGAGTGGTAAACTGAGATCAATCTCATGCCCCAGATGAAGAAAAGTGAAAATGCTGAGAGTCAAATCAATATATATTTTTAAAATCTTACCCTTTGTGACTTCAACATCTTTCCTTGTGCCAGCTAGAGTGCTATATATTTTACGAACAAGCTCCATGTTATTCAGTAAGGAGTTAAATGCATTGAAGTAGGAGAAGCTAACCTGGTGTGAGATACTTCCTCCAGCTGCCTAGGAAATGACATCACAAGGAGTTAAAACAAAACAAAACAAAAACCATAGTTAAAGACATTGTACTTTTCTCAAAGATAATTCAAAGGAGTCTTTATTATTAAAATGATTAATAACTAGTCTGTAAATACAAAGAAAGTATCGTACTGAAACACTGAGTGCATTTCATACCCTAAGGGAAGTCTATGTAATTTAGGTTTTAAGGAAGAGAGCAACATCTGGAAGTTGGACTTCAAGGTTCATCTACCTATAAGGTCAGAAATAACAAATATAATTATCACAGATCAAAAACAATGGTTATTTAAACATGTTTTTTACGACCCTTAACTATGGAACTCCTGCTAGTCCTGGATAAACCAAACATCAATATACAATATAAGGAGCATTTTAGAAACTTGTTTTTTCTCCACTAAAAAACAAACTATCAAACTGTAAGTGGTAAGTTTAAACTTTAAGACTACTTCACTATATTAAATCTTCCAAACTTTTTTTTTTTAAGCTCATTGTTACAAGTAAGATATTTAAATGTCTTCAGTCTGTGCTGGGTGCTGAATCTGTATCATAAAGGGTACGACTACCAAGAAACCCAAAATATGCCCAGAAAATCTCAGATGTATTCACCTTAAGTTATGCAACAGAGCAGTAGAAGCTCTCTCGTGCCTGAGGGGTGTGGGGGCAATCTGGCCTTCATTATCTCTGCTGAATGAGTAGATACTTTCTCCCTCTGTCCATCACTTGGACATAAACTCAAAAGAGAATAAATTCATAATTTACAAAAGCCTACTTTCCAAGCCAAGAGTCAGAAGAACTTACATGCCTAAAAACATTTTCTATTAAAAACTAAAAGAAATGCTTATGGAAATATTAACGTGACAATCTTAATCATCAAGGTCTATTAAAAATAGTATAGGTAGTGATGAGCAAATGTACCCACCCCAACACCCCTCACACACATACTGGTATGCCTTAACCCAAATATAGGTAATATTTGTATTAACCTGAATTCAGATACCAGTGACCCCAAAACAGGACTCATATTATTTAACACATTCCTCTAAGGATTGGAAATGGCTTTTGGTAAAATGAGGCTATAATAGGTCTATCCAATCTAGTTGGAAAAGATTAAGTGGGTCCCCTCACCCCAAGGCATTCAGTGAGCCCTCCCCTCTAGAATTTTCTTTCCTTCTTCCCTCCCTCTCTCCCTTTCTTTCTTCTTTCATTTTTTTTGTTGCAGCATGAGGTGAGGGTAGGGGGTGGGGGATGGGTGTCAAGGAGGTGAAATATGTAAGAGAAAGTGACATGCCCATGTTCAAATTCACTGAAGAGAAAGAACAGAAGTTGATCTTTCTACCCCAGTCTAAATCAGGGATAATGATCTTCAGCTGAACCAACAAACGTGCTCATTGGCCTCCCTCCATTTAAAACAAGCAGCAATCAAAAACTTATACATAAGTACAACACATGAACAACAAAACGGGTAAGTGAGGGAGTTTCACCCTCTTCGAAAGGAAGTGGATGACAACAGTTTGCTATTGGCCCAGATGATTACTTTGTAGAGATTAGCAGTTTGACAGCACAAAAAACTGTGTCTGGTCCATGCAGACTAAATGCATAGGTGAAGGGGCAGAGAGAGGAGTGAGCCACAGAGGCTGATGCCCACATATTTCCTCCATACCTTCTGCCACGGCCTTGGTTATTAAAACAGTGCAGAGGCCAGTGACGATCCCTCTAGCAGACAAGACCCTGCAGGCAACAAAGGAAAGAGCCATCCTTATAGCAATGGCTTGGGAGCCTGGTGGGGCAGGAGGCCAAGGTGAAGGCAGTAGTGTCTGAGAGACCCAGTGGTAAAAGTAATTGCTCACCCTTGCCTACAAACTCCCTTGTTTCTCTTGAATTGGATTCTGTAAATAGTAATAAAGTGGAAATATATGAGCACAAGATGGTGGCTCTGAATGAAGCGATGACCTTGGGAAGACCATTTACCATCACCCTCATCTCCTTTACACACATAACCTGCTTGCCTCTTAACTATGAAGCATAAGGTTAGAAGCTGAGAATCAGATGGGTCTGGGTGGCAATCCAGGACCCCGATGGTTGAAGAGGTTTGAAGAATGAGCATCACGCATGAGTCTACATTCAAGTACTAGTGAAACTCAGAGCAAGTTCCATGTAGTCTATTCTGAGGCAGAATTTCCTAAAGCAAAAACATTCAGATTCTAGGACGCTATCTTCTTTCAGTGGATGACAAGAGTTTGCTTTCGGCCCAGATGATTACTTTGTTGAGATTAGCAGTTTGATAGGACAAAAAACTGTGTCTGGTCCACAGAGACTGATGCACAGGTGAAAGGGCAGGGAGAAGATGGAGCCACAGAGGGCACTCGGACATATCACCACTGATCATGTGACCTTCAACATGACTTTTATCCATATTCACAAAAAATTCATACATTCAGAATCTTTACATTAAATACAACTCTCCACAGACAAGCAGTTCTGCAACATAAATTTCCATTTTCTATACAAGTGATTTAACCATCAGACAAGCCTTTTTGCCAGAACTACTGATAAAGAAGCTAAAACTTAGAGATGTGAAAAATAAGTCTGAACCACACCTCTATCTGTAGAAAGTTAAAACACTTGCTTTTTACTTACTGAAACTAAGTTCTCCTCCACGAAAGGCGTAAGCATGTGAGACCGAATGGTAACCATGATGTCACTGAAATCCAGCCCAGAAATCAGGCCACTTTTGTTCTTATCTTTCAGTGCAAAGGCTTGTCTTGCATGTTCTAATTGTAGCTCCTGGAGGAAAGAATTAGAAATAGAACATTAAATTGCTTAAAGCACATCTCAAGTGTATATTTTAGAAACGAAGAAAGGACACACTCTGCTCCCGCCCCCACTATGGACTTGCTACAGAAATGAATAACATACAGCTTTGAATTTATAACAAACCTTTTGATTTTTTTTAAGGAGTATGTGTTTTCTTAAAAATGTACTACATATCACTCCTCAGGAAACAGAATGAATCATAGCACAGCAACAAAGAAAGGGGAGAAAAAGGAACCTGAAAAGTTTTCTTCACTGAAAACAGAGTACAATGTTTTCAGTGCCTTATTTCAGCCTTTAAAATACATAGCAATTTATTCTCTCCTGCTTGAAAGCATCCTTGTCATCCAAGAGTACTTCTTAAATTAATAGTTGAGATTCATCTTCAGTTTTTCAATTTTAAATGTTGCAATCAAAGCCTCTCTCTCTCTAAATGAATTAGCGATCATTTTCCAAACAATTTTTAAAAATGAACTTAGTAAGAAACCCTAGGAACTGCTAAGTGTAATACTTAGTAATTCTAATGTGAAAGTTATGAATAACAAACTGCAAAACTAGTTCAGCTATCACTCTTCTCTGGTTTTAGGCATAGCTAATCATAAACTAAGGCATCCTGGTGGCATAATTGTTAAGCACTCGAGTTCTAACCGAAAGATTACAGTCTAGGAAACCCTATGGGGCCGTTCTACTCTGCCATATAGTGTTCTCTATGAGTCGGAATCAACTTGATGGCATACAATAATAACAACAATCATAAACAGTAAAACAATCCAGAATATTTCTGAACTTTTGAACTATTGGGCAGCCAAACAACAAAAAACAAAGTGATATCAATACAAACAACAAAATGTGCCAATAATACCCCAAGTACCATAAAAAAATTCAAAATTAGAGCATTTCTGTCCTGGGACCCATGACATAATCCAAACAAACCTATTAACACAACACAATAATAGTGCTGTTGATGCCATTTTCACACTATTTGCAACTCTAGAAATAGTCACATTTAAACTATAAACATTATTCAAGGATAAGATTAAATAAAGAAATTTTCATTACCATTTATTTATCATAACTTAGAAATCTATATTGCTTTACTTTTTTCTGACATTTAAAACAGTCCTTCAAATAATAGAAAAAGAATCAACAAGACCAAAAGTTGATTCTTTGAAAGGATCAACAAAATCGACAAACTACTGGCCAAACTGACAAAGAAAAACAGGACAGGAAGCAAATAACCCACATAAGAAATGAAACTGGGGACATTACAATAGACTCAACTGAAATAGAAAAGATCACAACAGAATACTAAGAAAAACTGTATTCCAACAAATTTGAGAACCTAGAGGAAATGGACAAATTTCTAGAGACACACTACCTACCTAAACTAACACAAACTGAGACAAAAAATCTGAACAGACCCATAACAAGAGAAGAGATTGAAGAGGTAATAAAAAAAACTCCCAACAAAAAAAAAGCCCTGGCCTGGACAGCTTCACTGGAGAATCTACCAAACATTCAGAGACGAGCTCACACCAATACTACTCAAATTATTTCAGAGCACTGCTCTGACAGGGATCACAACAGAGGGTTCCAGACAGAGCTGGAGAAAAATGTAGAACAAAATTCTAACTCACAAAAAAAGATCAGTCTTACTGGCCTGACAGAGACTGGAGAAACCCCAAGAGTATGGCCCCCGGGCACCCTTTCAGCTCAGTAATGAAGTCACTCCCAAGGTTCACCATTCAGCCACAGATTAGACAGCCCCATAAAACAAAACAAGACTAATGGGCACAACAGTCCAGGGACAAGGACTAGAAGCAGGAGAGGACAGGAAAGCTGGTAATAGGGAACCCAAGGCTGAGAAGGGCCAGTGTTGACACGTCATGGGGTTGTTAACCATTGTCATAAAATAATACATGTACTAACTGTTTAATGAGAAACTATTTGTTCTGTAAATCTTCATCTAAATTACAATAATAAAAAAAAGAAAAAAATTATTTCAGAGCATAGAAAAGGAAGGAATAAACACTCTATGATGCCAGCATAACACTGATACCAAAGCCAGGCAAAGACACCACAAAAAAAGAAAATTGCAGACCAATATCTCTCATGAATATAGAAGCAAAAATTCTCAACAAAATTCTAGCCAATAGAATTCTCATCATATAAAAAAAAATTATGCACCATGACCAAGTGGAATTCATACCAGGTATGCAAGGATGGCTCAACATTAGAAAATCAATCAGCGTAATCCACCACATAATGAAACAAAACAATCACATGATCATCTCAATAAACTAAGAAAAAGCACTTGATAAAGTCCAACTCCCATTCCTGATAAAAACTCTAAATAAAATAGGAACAGAAAGGAAATTCCTCAACATAACAAAGTGCATCTACACAAAACCAACGAGGAGCCCTGGTGGCACAATGGTGAAGAGCTCTGCTGCTAATCAAAAGGTTGGTAGTTCGAATCCACCAGCCACTCCTTGGAAATCCTCTGGGGCAGTTCTACTCTGTCCTACAGGGTCACTATAAGTTGGCATTGACTCAATGGAATCGGGTTTCGTTTTTGGTAAACCAACAGCCAACATCATTCTCAATGGACAGAAGCTGAAAGCACTGCCCTTGAGAACAAGAACAAGACAAGGATGCCCTTTATCACCATTCCTATTTAATATTGTGCTGGAAGTCTTAACTAGAGCAAAAAGGCAAGAAAAATAAAGTGCATCCAAATTGTACAGGAAGAAGTAAAGCTATCCCTATTTGAAAATGATATAATACTATACGTAGAGAACACCAAATATTCCACAAAATAACTACCAGAAATAATAGAAAGATTCTGCAAAGTAGCAACATAAAAGATCAACATACAAAGATCAGTTGAATTCCGATTCACCAGCGAGAACTTCAAAAAGGAAATCAGAAAAACAATACCATTTCTAATACCCCTAAAAAAGATAAAATACTTAGGAATAAATCTAACCAGGGACATAAAAGACCTACACAAAGAGAACTATAAAACACTATTGAAAGAAACCAGAAGAGACCTACATAAATGGAAAAACATACCATTCTCATGGATAGGAAGATGCAACATTGTGAAAATGTCAATCCTACCCAAAGCGATCTACAGATATAAGACAATCCCAATCCAAACACCAAGAGCATTCTATAACGAGATGGAAAAACTAATCTCCAATTTTATATGGAGAGGAAAGAGGTTCAGGATAAACAAAGCATTATTGAAGAAAAAGAACAAAGTAGCAGGCCTCACCTGATCTCAGAACCTACTATATAGCCACAGTAGTTAAAACAGCCTGGTAGTGGTACAACGACAGACACATAGACCAATGGAACAGAATCAAGAACACAGACATAAATCCATCCACCTATGGTCAGCTGATCTTTGACAAAGGACCAAAGTGTATTAAATGGGGGAAGACACAGTCTTTTTAACAAATGGTACTTGCAAAACTGGATATCTATGTGCCAAAAAATGAACCAGGACACACATATAACGCCATATACAAAAACTAATTAAAAATGGATCAAAGACCAATATAAAACTTAAAAAGATAAAGATCATGTAAGAAAAAACAGACAATGCTAGGGGCCCTAATACATGATATAAATTCAATACAAACCATAACTAACAATGCACAAACACTAGAAAATACACTAGATAACTGGGAGCTCCTAAAAATTAAACACTTATGCTCATCAAAAGACTTCACGAAAACAGTAAAGAGAGAACCTGAAAAAAATTTTGGCTACAACATATCAGACAAGGGTCTAATCTCTAAAATCTATAGAATACTGCAACACCACAATAACAAAAAGACAAATTATCCAATTAAAAAAGGATATGAACAGACACTTCACCAAAGAAGACATTCAGGCAGCTAACAGACACATGAGGAAATGCTCACCATCATTAGCCACTGGAGAAATGCAAATCAAAACCACAAAGAGATACCATCTTACCTCGACATTAGTGGCACGAATCAAAAAAATAGAAAATCACAGATGTTGGAGAGGCTGCAGGGAGCTTGGAATTCTTATGCATTGCTGGTGGGAATGTAACATGGTACAACCATTTTGGAAAATGATACGGCGCTTCCCTAAAAAGCTAGAAATAACCACATTTTAGGCCACAGAGCAACCCTCAACAAAATCCAAAACACTGAGATAATACAAAGTATCTTCTCTGACCACAATGCTAATTAAGGTAAAAATTAACAACAGGAAGAGCAAAGAAAAAAAATCAATTACATGGAAACTGAATAAAACCCTACTTACAAACCACTGGGTAATAGAAGAAATCAGAGATGAAATCAAAAAATCCCTAGAATCAAATGAGAATGAAAACACATCATACCAAAACCTTTGGGACACAGCAAAGGCAGTCCTCAGAGGACAATTTATAGCAACAGATGCACACGTCAAAAAATAATCAAGGGACAAAATCAAAACATTAACTACATATCTCAAACAAATAGAATGAGAACAGCAAAAAAAGCCCACAGCCACCAGAAGAAAGGAAATAATAAAGATCAGAGCAGAAATAAATGAAGTAGAGAATAGAAAAACAACAGAAAGAATCAACAAAACCAAAAGTTGTTTCTTTGAAAGGATCAACAAAATTGACAAACCACTGGCCAAACCGACAAAAGAAAAACAGGAGAGGATGCAAATAACCCAAATAAGAAATGAAATGGGGGGGGTATTAAAACAGATCCAACTGAAATAAAAAGGATCATAACAGAGTATTATGAAAAATTATACTCCAGCAAATTTGAAAACCTAGAATAAATGGATAAATTTCTAGAAACACACTACCTACCCAAACTACAATAAACTGATGTTGAAAATCTGAACAGACCCATAACAAGAGAAGAGACTGAAAAGGTAATTAAAAAAACTCCCAACAAAAAAAGCCATGGCCCAGATGGCTTCACTGGAGAATTCTACCAAACATTCAGAGAAGAGATTATACCAGTACTACTCAAACTATTTCAGAACACAGACAAGAAAGCAATACTTCTGAGTTCATTTTATGAAGCCAGCATAACCCTGATACCAAAACCAAGCAAAGACACCACAAAAAAAGAAAATTACAGACCAATATCTCTCATGAATATAGATGCAAACATTCTCAACAAAATTCTAGCCAACAGACATCAGCATCATATCAAAAAAAAATAATAATAATACACCACGACCAAGTAGGATTCATACCAGGTATGCAAGGATGGTTCAACATTAGAAAATCCATCAACATAATCCACCACATAAATAAAAGGAAAGAAATGAATCACATGATCATCTCACTTGATGCAGAAAAGGCATTCGACGAAGTCCAACACCCATTCCTGATAAAAACTCTCAATAAAATAGGTATAGAAGGGAAATTTCTCAACATAATAAAGCTCATCTATGTAAAACCAATAGCCCACATCATTCTTAATGGAGAGAGGCTGAAAACATTCCCCTTGAGAACAGGAACAAGACAAGGACGTCCTTTATCACCACTCCTATTTAACACTGTGCTGGAAGTCCTAGCTTGAGCAATAAGTCAAGAAAAAGAAACAAAAGGCATCCAAACTGGTAATGAAGACGTTAAACTGTCCCTATTTGCAGATGATACGATACTATACATAGAAAACCCTAAAGACTCCATAAGAAAACTACTGGAACTAATAGAAAGATTCAGCAGAGTAGCAGGATACAAGACAAACATACAAAAATCAGTTGGATTCCTATACACCAATAAAGAGAACAATGAAAAGAAAATCAGGAAAACAATACCATTTATAATAGCCCCTAAAAAAATAAAATACTTAGGAATAAATCTAACCAGGGATGTAAAAGACTTATATAAAGGAAACTACAAAACACTACTTCAAGAAATGCAAAGGGATCTACGTAAATGGAAAAACATACCATGATCATGGATCGGTAGACTCAACATTCTAAAAATGACAATTCTACCCAAAGCAATTTACAAATACAATGCAATCCTAATACCAACAACATTCTTTAAAAGGATGGAAAAACTAATCATTAACTTTATATGGAAAGGGAAGAAGCCCCGAATAAGTAAAGCTCTACTGATGAAGAAGAATAAAGTAGGAGGACTCACACTACCTGATCTCAGAACCTACTATACAGCTACGGTAGTCAAAGCAGCCTCGTACTGGTACAACAACAGATACATTGACCAATGGAACAGAATTGAGAACCCAGATGTAAATCCATCCACCTATGGTCACCTGATCTTCAACAAGGGCTCAAAGTCCATCAAATAGGGAACAGTCTTTTTAACAAACAGTGCTGGCAAAACTGGATGTCCATCTGCAAAAAATGAAACAGGACCCATACCTCACACCATACACAGAAACTAATTCAAAATGGATCAAAGACCTAAATATAAAGCCAAAAACTATAAAGTTCATAGAAGAAAAAATAGGGTCAATGCTAGAGGCCCCAATGCATGGCATTAACAGGATACAAACTATAACCAACAACACACAAACCCCAGATGATAAGCTAGATAACTGGGATCTTCTAAAAAATTAAACGCTTATGCTCATCAAAAAACTTCACCAAAAGAGTAAAAAGAAAATCTACAGACTGGGAAAAAATTTCTGGACAGTACAAGTCAGACAAAGGTCTAATCTCTAAAATCTACAAGAAAATCCAACACCTCTACAACAAAAAAACAAATAATCCAGTTAAAAAATGGGCAAAGGAATTGAACATACACTTCATCAAAGAAGACATTCAAGTGGCCAACAGACACATGGGGAAATGCTTGCAATCACTAGCCATTAGAGAAATGCACATTAAAACCACAATGAGATACCATCTCCCCCCGGCATTACTGGCACGAATCAAAAAAACTGGAAATAACAAATGTTGGAGAGGCTGTGGGGCAATCCGAACTCTTAACGCACACCTGGTGGGAATGCATAATGATACAACCATTTTGGAAAATGATGTGGTGCTTCCTTAGAAAGCTAGAAATAGAAATACCATACGATCCAGCATTCTCACTCCTAGGAATATATCCTAGAGAAATAAGAGCCGTCACACGAATAGACATACGCACACCCATGTTCACTGCAGCATTGTTCACAGTAGCAAAAAGATGGAAACAACCTAGATACCCATCAACAGATGAATGGATAAACAAACTATGGTACATACACACAATGGAGTATTATACAATGATAAAGAATAACGATGAACTGCGAAGCATCTCATAACATGGATGAAACTGGAGGACATTATGCTGAGTGAAATAAGTCAATCACAAAGGACGAATATTGTATGAGACCACTACTATAAAAACTCATGAAAAGGTTTACACACAAAAAGAAACAATTTTTGATGGTTACAAGGGATGGGGAGGGGGAATACTAAATAGACCATAGATACGTGGTAACTTTGGTGAAGGGTAAGACAGTACACAATACTGGGGAAGCCAGCATAACTCGTACAAGGAAAAGTCACGGAAGCTCCATAGACACATCCAGACTCCCTGAGGGACTGAATTGCTGGGCAGAGGGCTGTGGGGACCATGGTCTCAGGGAACATCTAGCTCAATTGGCATAAAATAGTTTACAAAGAAAATGTTCTACATTCTACCTTGGTAAGTAGTGTCTGGGGTCTCAAAAACCCGTGAGCAGCTATCTAAGATACTCCACTGGTCTCTTCTCTTCAGGAGCAAGGAAGACTGAAGAAAACAAGATACAAGGGAAAGATTAGTCCAAAGGACTAATGGACCACATCTACCACGGCCTCCACCAGACTGAGTCCAGTACAACTAGATGGTACCCAGCTACCACCACTGACTGCTCTGACAGGGATCACAACAGAGGGTTCCAGACATAGCTGGAGAAAAATGTAGAACAAAATTCTAACTCACAAAAAAAGACCAAACTTACTGGCCTGACAGAGACTGGGGAAACCACAAGAGTATGGCTCCCAGACACCCTTTCAGCTCAGTAATGAAGTCACTCCCGAGGTTCACCATTCAGGCAAAGATTAGACAACCCCATAAAACAAAACGAGACTAAAGGGTCACACCAGCCAAGGGACAAGGACTAGAAGGCAGGAGGGGACAGGAAAGCTGGTAGTAGAGAACCCAAGGTCAAGAAGTGAGAGTGTTGACATGTCATGGGGTTGTTAACCAATGTCATAAAACAATATGTATACTGTTTAATGAGAAACTATTTGTTCTGTAAATCTTCATCTAAAGTACAATTTAAAAAAAAATGCTATGTAGGCAATTTCAGAGCTGACTGCAAGTTTTAGGGCTCCTGATCTGACTTGGACATTTAAACTTATACTAAGGAATGTGGAATAATCAAATATTAATAGCAATTCAGCTTTATAATGTTTGAACTAGTTTTGCTGAAAAATAAGTATGCTGAGGCCTCATAAGGAGCTATTCAGAATCTACTCATCCTTTGTAGCTACTTATCTGTGTAGGAAAGGCATTTGTTCAATTCTGTGCAACAAAAACAAAATTCAATAATAAATTAAAAATAAAGAAAGCTAGAAATAGAAACACTATGTGGTCCAGCAATGGCATTCCTAGGAATACATCCTAGAGAAATAACAGCTGTCACATGAATAGACATGCACACCCATGTTCACTGCAGCATTATTCATAACAGCAAAAAGATGGAAACAACCTAAGTGCCCATCAACAGATGAACAGATAAACAAACTATGGTACAAACACACTATGGAATACTATGCAATGATAAAAGAACAATGATGAATCCACAAAATATCTCAGAACATGGATGAATCCTCAGGGCGTTATGCTGAATGAAATAAGTCAATCACAAAAAGACAAATATTGTATGAGACCACTATTATAAAAATTCAAGAAGAGGTTTACACACAGAAAAAACAATCTTTGATGATTATGAGGGTGTGGGGGGGGAAATCACTAACTAGATAGCAGACAAGTGTTAACTTTGGTGAAAGGAAAGACAACACAATATAGGGGAAGTCAGCACAACTTGAGGCAAAGTCATGGAAGTTTCCTAGCCACATCCAAACACCTTGAGGGACTAAGTTACTGGGGCTGAGGGCTGGGGACCATGGTCTCAGCGGACACCTAGGTCAATTGGCATAACATAGTTCATAAAGAAAATGTTCTACATCCTACTTTGGTGAGTAGCGTCTGGGGTCTTAAAAGCTTGCGAGCAGCCATCTAAAATACATCTATTGGTCCCATCACGTCCAGAGCAGAGGAGAACGAAGAAAACCAAAGACACAAGGAAAATATCAGTCCAAAGCACTAATGGACCACATAAACCACAGCCTCCACCAGCCTGAGCCCACAAAAACTAGATGGTGTCCAGTTACCACCACCAACCGCTCTGACAGGGATCACAATAGATGGTTCCAAACAGAACGAGAGAAAAATGTAGAACAAAATTCAAATTCACAAAAAAAGACCAGACTTACTGGTCTGACACAGAGTGGTGTAACCCCTGAGACTACGGCCCCCAGACACTCTGTTAACTCAGAACCAAAGCCACTCCACTCACTTCCAGCCAAAGATTAGACAGGTCTATAAAACACACAATTACACACATGAGGAACGTGCTTCTTAGTTCAATCAAGCATACAAGACCAAATGGGCAACACCTGCCCAAAAGCAAAAAACAAGAAGGCAGGAAGGAACAGGAATGGACATGGGGAATCAGGGGTGTAAGGGGAAAGGGGGAGAGTGCTGACACATTGCCAGGATTGCAACGAATGTCACAAAACAATTTGTATATAAATTTCTGAATAAGAGAAAAAAAAAAAGCAGCAGCTAAGGAACTATATGATGTCAGTATTTTATAATTTAGATTAAATCAAGGGACCCACTTCAATTTTATGTAGAACATTCACTTATGTAAATGTCACTTTCCCCATAGGAGCTACACAAATTAGGTTATGCAGCATAATGTATTCATACCTCTTTATCATATCAAAAACTAAACCATTCGACATAAAAAAAAAAAAATTTAAACATAGAAGTAAATGTGACCCAACAATTCCGCTCCTAGGTATATACCCAAAAAAATTTAGATAAACAAAATGTGGCATAACCATACAATGGAATATTATTGAATAATAAAAAGGAATGAAGTAGTGATACATGCTACAACTTGGATGAGCCTCAAAAATATTATGCTAAGTGAAAGAAACCAGACACAAAAGGTCACATATTGTACGGTTCCATTTCTATGAAACATACAGAATAGGTAAATCCATAGCGACAGAAAGCAGATTACTCGTTGCCAGGGGCTGGGAGGAAGAAGGAATGGGGAGTGACTGCTTACTGGGTACAGGATTTTCCTTTGGGGTGATGAAACTGTTTTGAAACTAGATAGAGGTGGTGGTTGCACAACATTGTGAATATACTAAATGCTGCTGAATTGTATTCTTGAAAATGATTAATTTTATGTGAATTTTACTATAAGAAAAAAGAGCTCCAGGAGAGCTCCAAGAAGATGAAATTAATAGAATATCTAATGTGTTTTAAACATGTTAAAAAGAGATGTTGATAAATGGGGGACAGTTTGAGAATAAATTCGCATTAATATATAGAACTAATAATACAAAACTGAACAAATAAGAAATATCAGAAACTCTAAAAAATCATTTACTACCTGGCTTAGTCAGGAATAGTGTTTACATAATCGCAGTAATGTAATCATGATTATTGATCTAAACAGAATCATGACATAATTATATAGTAGGTGGGAGACAGAAAATGTCCAGGTACGTGGTAGGGAGGGGGAGATGAAAGAACTAGCTACTAACCTTCCATAGTCAGAGCTCAATCAAAAATACCTAACAGTGAAAAATCAAGTAGAAATGCCGCACAAGCTTACTATTTAGAGGTGTAGAACTAAACACATTGAAAGAAGCAGCTATAAGAGTTTTAAGAAGCTGCCTCTGGTATGTGAGAAATGAGAAATGGGGTGAAATGCCACAGGTAACTGTTATTTTCTGTTTAATATTAATAAAACCAAAAAGGAAGGAAGAAAGAAAAAGGGGAAAATGTAGGGGAAGGAAGAGTATGTATTTACACCAGTTACAAAAACTAAGCGCTATAACTATTGGTTTCTACTTGTTTGGAGTGAAAGAAAAAGAAGGAAACTGAAGACTCAGAGAAGAAACTTGTCTACAGGATTAACTGCCTGCACGAACCATGGCCTCATCTATTCTCAGACCAGAAGAATTAGATGGTGCCTAGCTAGTACCAGCCATTCTGACCTGGAACACAATAGATGGTCCCAGATAAAACGGGAGAAAATTGTAGAACAAAATTTAAATTTTAAAAAAGGGCCAGACTTACTGGACTGGTAGAGACTAGAGGAATCCCCAATACTATTACCCTGAAATACCCTTTAAACTCTGAACTGAAGCTACTCCCAGAGGTTATCTTTCAGTTAAACAACAGATTGGCTCATAAAATAAAAAATATCACCCATGAGTACAATGATCCTTTAAAAAAAAAAAAAAAATCATCTATATGAGACCAAACGGTCAACAAAGCAAAACAAAAATGAGACGGTCAGGGGGGTGGGGGGGTGGGGGGATGGGGGGGGTGGGGAGGGCAGGGAAGCTAGAAAATAGAAACAGAACAACCAGATCAGAAATAATGAAAATGCTGACACAATGTGGAAAATGTAACCAATGTCACCAGACAGTATGTACAGAAATTGTTAAACAGAAACCTAATATGCTGTGTAAAATTTCACCAGAAATACCATAAAATATTTAAAGGAAAAAAACTAAGCTTACCTGAAGAAATTGTGTGAACTCTGTGTAGTTAAAATGCTTCTTCCGGTTATGCCCAAAATGCAGTCGGATAAACTCACAGTCCCAGTTAAAAGGGATATGATGATGAATAGTAGTCTGTCCAAAAATTTCTTTGACATTTTCTTAAAAGGGAAAACAAAAATAAATCCATTATATCCAGAATAGTAGTTTAATCCACTGCAATGTTCCTACAGAAAGAAATTAGGAGAAGTTTTAAAAGTCAATATCATCTGCCTCTATTAAGATTAACTGCAATTTTTTATGTGGCCTAGAAACACATGCACAGGAACACGATACAAAAATATGATTTTACACTTAAGATTGTGTACCATTACATATAAGGCCGTGAGATTCTTAATTTCTCTTGATTTAATTTTAATTAGGAAGTGATTTATATCTTGCACTATAAATGGCTGCTACTTTGCATTCCACTATAAAATCAATAGTGTTTTCCCTGTTCCTCAAGGAGTCGAATTAAGCCCTTTATCAGAAGCATGAATACCTAAATTACAGTATAATGCAATATTTGTCATACTAAGTATGGTTTGATTGAGGCTTGATTATTACATTCATACTAGCCTGAATATTCTATTGAAGATAGGTATAAGAAATACTCCAAAAGCATATCATTAGCTCAGCAGCAAGCACCGTATTAAAAGCTTCTGATACTGTCAAAAAATATGGTCTTGACACAAAGCTTCAAAATTCCCATAAAAACCATGATTATTAGTATCAATTATTAAAATATTCTAAAATAGTCATTCACTTTTAAATAAAGAAGGACTAACACGGTACACTAACTTTTAGAAAGGGATCAGTCACACTGGATAATATACAACCAAAACCCTGAGGTCTGCTCTGACAGCTTGTCTTCATGCACTAACATAACAATGTCATTCACTTTCTTACACACTTCAACACTTACTATAAAAGTCAATTCACAAATGACTGGTACTTTAACAAGCATAGACTAATTTAGAAGCTCATGCCAAAAAAAAAAAAGAAAAGAAGAAATCATTAACAAAATTAAGAAAGCAGGAAGCCTCTTTTACTGATGTCTTAAGGACAATTATTTTCAAATTTAAGCTAATTTTATTAGTAAAAGAGTTTATCATCAATAGCTATTAATTACACTAGAGAATTAGTAAATACAAGTTTAATGTTTTATAATCTCCTCCAACTATGTATGCTATTTTCTCTAATATCTGCAAATTCTTTGAATATGATACTAATCTCATACTGTAAATGGTTTTGTGGATTCCCTTTAGTTTTATATACCTTTTTTCTTGACAAAAGCATCACTGTTGGGGTAGGGTAAAAATCTCGAACTGGAAATCCTACTAGTTTGGACTTAGTATTACAGCTCTGAATAGGTCAGCAATCAGGAAAGTTGGAAGAAGTCATTGGATGTCACTGGGGAGATGGGATTCTCTTATTTTCTTTCAAATGGAATGCAGTATTCATTTCTTGCCTAAACAGCTACAGTATTTGAGTGTTTTTAAATCATGTCAAATTATTTTCACCTTCCATAAACACAAAGTAAATATATGGGTTTTTGTTTCTAAAAGCAAAGAATGAACTTGATAGCAATTCATGAACTTTTAACCAGCACAAAAGATTATCCTTAAATTTTT
This sequence comes from Dugong dugon, assembly GCA_030035585.1. NCBI lineage: Eukaryota > Metazoa > Chordata > Mammalia > Sirenia > Dugongidae > Dugong > Dugong dugon. Next base: position 133,719,926 of record CM057461.1, read on the forward strand.
GTGAAATTTCAACAAACTATAAAATATGTTAAAGTTTATAGTAAGGGTTGTAAAAAATATTTATGGTTGAAATTATTATGATGGATCAGGAAAGTTTTTTTAGGACACTTCTAATTAATTAGTTGTTTCTATTCCCAAATTAATTTGATTTATTATTTTTAAAGTGTAACAAAAAAAGCATTGGGCTAAAGAAATTAATGGAAAGCAGAATAAGGTAACAAATTACTGCATTAATTTACATAATATTAGAATTATTAAATGTAATAAGTTATTTCATGGTAACCTTTACTTTAAAGGTCACAACTCCCAAGACTCAGTTATTTGATAAGAAATGTACATATTGTTGACTACATAAGTCTTATATAATGGTAGAATAAAAAACTGAATCCCTTTAATATCAGAAAATATCAGAATCTCAAGTGTGAAACTATATCAAATAAAGTCAAAGATTCAAAAGCTTTCAAAATCAGAAAATTTGATTATGAAAAATTTCTACTATCACAAAAAGGATACTTATAAACCAAAATTATAATATCTCTATAATAAAAACCTTAATTAGAAATGCCATTTTGTAAACTTCCTAGAGATCTCTCAATAAAATCGTGGAACATTTTTGAACCAATTAAAAGTGATGGCCTAAGTTACTCAGAATAATCTCCCCAAATACAGAAGTGTTTTGTTTTCCATGGGTATTTGTTTGGACATTTCCTACTTCTCCCAAAGTGGTTACTTGATAGCTTTGCATATAGCTTTATTATAACCATTATTATATGCTGTGGTTTATTAACTATCCCCAGACATTTTTAATTATTTTAGCCTAGTCACAGGCTACAACTATAGTTACTAGGACTAACAATTTCAAACATACTTTGGCACCACTTCCCTTCTGTTATTATTTCCACTACCAACTGCCTGAAGCTGATTCAGGAACCTTACAGAAATAATTAATCCAACTATTGTTTTGAAGCCCAATTCATAATCACCATTTAGCCTTTACTAGGATGTGCTTATCGGAAAAAAAAAAAGAAATTATACAAAAGCTCCAGAACTGGAGATGACTCTTGAGTCTCTTTCTACTCCTTTCTTCTCTTGACAAGCTTATACTTCTGTGAGGCAATAACTCCAACATCTGATGTTCTTCTTATCTTACCCAGTTTTATTCGGTCCTGTGTTACATGAAAGAGAATATCAATAATCTCAAATATACCCAATACATCTAACTGAAATTGCATGGCAAGTTTTCCCACCCCCGAGAGAGAATCCCGTCTTTCCAGTGGCAAACAAGGGTCTACAGCTCTAAATAGCACTTCTAAGAATGCTATTCATTGGCCATAGTTCTGGTCTGGATAAAAGGGATATGACAGTCACATTTTACTGGCAGCAAGATCATGATCTAGTGTTTTATGCTAGGTTGCCATTGCTAAGAGAAACAGGAATCCATTCATTTCGTGACATATAGAAAACAACAAACCACTTTTTCACTTCCTGCAGAGCATGGGCTTATGAAAGAGATGGTTTATAATTCCTTTGAAAAGGGAGCTGGGGCCAGATACATAAGTAGCCTGTCATTATGTTCTCTTTGCTCAAAGGAGAGGAGCACAATGATTTGTCAAGAGGAGGGCAGGTAATGGTGACAACTGTGATTAAGTAAAAACGTTCACAGATGTATAACATTAATCAGTTTAGCTGTTATCAGTCACTTATGATGATTGGTCTAGATGAAATACACATTGAAGAATATATATTATGTAAATATGTCTTAACAGAGGTTTTAATTTCCCGAGCAGCCCACACTGTGTCTCCCCATCTCATCCACCCTCATCCCTCCCCTGGTCCCTATGGGCGCTTCCTAGTGGTCTTGTTCACCTTTCTGCAGTACAAAATTACCTCTGACCGGGGCTGGCACTCTTCTCCAAGACTGCCGCCATGCCTGTTCCATGAATGAGCCTGGAAGGAGCTGCTGTACCAACGGTGTGGCCAGAGAACTCCTCCTGTAGGTATACAAGCCATCAGCCCTGTGACACAGCCCACCTACCATCAGCCCAATGACATCCTGATTCCAAGGATTCCAGCCCAGCAGGAGCCACTGCTTCCAACTTACAGCCTTGAGACCAAACATTTTTATTGTCAGGGGGGAAAAATACCTCAATAGCTGAGTTTCTGCACCATTCTTAACGTGAAGTCAGAGAGGCTTTTAGAAGGACTCCCACCATAGGTAAGAACAATGAATATCCTTGTGTATAACTGAACAAAAACGGTGGTGAGACTTGTGGAAGTGAATAGTTTTTTCAGTCGAGGGAAGATTTGGGGAAAAGAGGAGGTACAACTAGGAGATCAAAAAAGAAAACAAAGGGAAACAAACAACAATAACAAAAAGACCAGCAACAGGAACTTGCAGAGGAAGTCTCAACCAGTATAGCATGTAGACTCAGTTCCAGACTTCCAGGTTCTACTTCCAGTTGCGTCATTAGTTTCCTTGGTGACCTCCTCTGTTTCTCTGAGGGAGAGTATTTCTATTAGCCTTACACCTTCCTTCGGAAGGGACTACTGTACAATTCACCAATACAGTAGTCCTGCTGCCAAATATACATAAAGGTCCATTTCTCAGGAAAGATGAGTTTACATTTAAAGAGCATCTATTACTAAATAAACTAGATGCTTCAACAGTCTGTCACCAAATAGTATAAAAACCAATAATACCATGTCCTTTTTCTGCCTCAAACTCTAAGCTATTCTAATAGCCTTGAGTATGAATATGGCCAGATCTGTGATGTCTGAAAGCAATACAAAGAAAGGCGTCCCAACAATTCTTGCTGATTTAACTTGAACACCTAGGTGAAGCTCTCCTTCTTACTAGATTATGCCAGGTATTTATTACCATTTGGATTTCATATTATTCCATGTCTACAGCTTTGTTTCCATTGAGAAAGGGTACAGCATTTTTCATATCTATACTTCTATCTCCTGAACCTTTAAATAATAGTGGGTATGCCTAAACCACTCCAATCTATTTTTCCCTTTAGGGAAAAAGAGCATATTTTAGAGGCACAAATGAAATAAATTTTTATTTATTGTACATATTGATGACCAACCACAACCTAAATCAAAAGGAATCCTTGCTTTTTGAGGATTCTACAGTTAGTGGTAACGATGAGCCCTTGGAAAAGTTTACCTTGGAGAGTTCCCATTCCTAGGCAAGCACTTTGGAACACAATGTTGATGAGTTTTTAATAGGGAACTTAGAACATACTACATGTTTTATATTCATTTATTAGTTAATAGATAAGAACAATTTTTTAAGAATGCTTACACTTTTGTTAAAGTAACAGGTTTTTTGTTTTTTTTTTTAATTTGGGACAAATGCATGGCAGCTACTGACAACACTATGTAGCATAACTGATTATCCTAGTTACCTCAAGCTAACTTTATCAAGCAGAATATCCAGTACACTAGTGGATAATAAGACCAAGGTAAATTGATACTGCATCTAGCACACACCAGTCATGCAATGGCCTCTACAAGGCTCATGCCACCAGTCAGAAACACATATACAAGCCATTAAGTAATTATCCACAGCATGCGTTAGAAGTTTTATTAAAGGAATATCAAAGAGAAAACAATTAACTTAAGGTTTTATTCACTCTTTAAAAACTCCAGAATCCTCTCCTAAGCTTGCACATTCTTAAATGGATTACCAAAACCTCAGTGTAAATCCTGTCTCCCAGAGTGAGAATACCTCTAACAATAAAAAAACCTTGTTCAGTACTCAAGTTAATGTTGCTTTTTATATAAGTATTTGCAAAGATGCACACAATTTAAGTATATAACTTGATGTGTATAAAAAGCATATCTAGAAAAAAAAAGCATAGATGAGAACAATATGTATAAGCACAGATAACATTATCATCATAATCCATAAGAGATACTATACTGATGGCCTAACAGCTTTCCCTACTGCATTGCACCTTACATCCAATATTCTCTCCCACTCTTCTCTTCTCACGTGCACAAGAGAAAATTATACTTTAAATAAGCTCCAAACCAGAAAACATAAGGCCATTTGGTGAAAAGCATTTAGTCAGAATGGATTTAAATTTTCCTTTTACCTAAACAAGTGTCTACAAATATACAAGCACAATTCATTTTATTAAGTGGGTACAAACATGAAAACTGACCTTCACCACAGATCCAAAATCCTATCAAAATAAACTCCAAGTTAATTATTTCCTTATGCAGAAATTCTGTAGTCTTGAATACAGCCTGAAATAAGTGGGCCTTAGAAATCTTGTTAAATGACATTTGTTACAATAATTTCAATGCTTTTCCTCTTTTCTTAAGGATATAAAATTAAACATTCTCTCCTTCTATATGATTCACTTCACTTTAGTTAAGAAAATTTGTCTCAAAATGGATTCTCAAAACCAGGGAGGGAAAATGGGCAATGTCTATAGAAAAAAGCTGAGCACCATCATCAAGAGGACCATTCAGCTGCTAGAGAACCCATAAACAATGTTGAAATTGGGTGCAGCTCTCTCTATTCTGCAAGAATCTTCCTGTCTCTAGATTATGGAGCAGGAGAATGAAAGCAGGATTCTGGAGGGTTCGTATGTTCTCCAGTTCATACTAAGTGCTATTAAAACTAAAAGCAATTTGTTTTGTTTTTAATCCTTATTGTATTTTCTTGAATTCCTAACTCCTAAGTCATAGTCTGAGGGGAACACAAAAGATCTGTAAGATGCTAAGGCTGGAATCTAATAACTGTAACCTTCATTTGCATGAAATAAAGAAGGTGTGCATAAACCACTCAGCTACTTCCTACCCTCATATTAATCTGCTAATAAAGAGTGGCATGAGTCTCTATTAGCATGTTGGATATACTCACTTGAGTGACTTATTTTTTAAAATTAAAGCTGGGAAAAGCAATAAAATGGAGGCGACACAAAGGACCATGAAACCAAGGTAGAAGGGACAAAATGGAATTTGGTTTTGGGAAGTCTAATTCTTAAACAATACACATGTGATCTAAGTACAGGTATAGCAGCACTAACTGAGACATTTGTGTTGTTATTACCCAAGTATTTCTGCACCACATTTGGAAGGAAGACCTGTGAGCATGTGTGATACCTCTTGAAGACAGCATTATTAGTAGTACAGGTTTAATGCTGTATGATGGGATGACAATGGTTTTGTGTTTTAAACTACAGAATCCAGGTGTTTCTGAGGAAAGTCAACATTCTTTAGGAGACAGAATAGCCAGAGCTTCAGCAGAGAAAATACCAAGATATCCTCAGAAACCTACAGAGCTCTGCTTAAGTATTTGGAAAGTCTTCTCACACAGAAGACAATTAGATCAATGAGCAGAAGGAAGGAAATAATCAATGTCAAACTAGAAAAGGTGCCCACTAGATCACAGCAAAGGCACCACTGGTCCTTCTGAGTACCTGTACTCTCTTTCATCATCCTTACCACAGCAGTGATACTTCTTCCTTTAGTTTTAACTAAAAGACATTTGGTTTATAACTCAAACAGCACAGTGAATAAATATTTAGCAGCTGTGGCTCAAGAAAAGCCTAATTTTCAATGGTTTCTCTATGAATATTGGTGTCAATTCACACTAAACAAGGGACTCAAGGTCATAGAAAACACTACATTGTTTTTATTGAAAAAGCCTGTTGTAAGAAAATTAACTGATGATCTTAACATAAGCTAATCTGTGCAGGTAAGCATCTCTAAAAACAAACACATGGCTACAAACAGTAATCCTGCTTTGCATGCTTGTGAGACATCAACAACATGTTACTCAGATGACAATTTTAATGTTCCAGCCTTATTTCCTAAAACCAAAAATCTAAAATGGCGGTTCAGAGAACGCCAACTAATCCTGCCTGAACTCTCTCCTTCAGCTTCATTCTTGGTGTTCAAAGTGATATAGTAGCAAGTTTCCAAAGATGCTGCAGAGAAACTCTGAACTCCCTACCCAGGAATCCCTTAAAGAATGAGATTACTCCTTGTTCACAGTCTACTTCATAAAGAATTTTGCCCAGGCTGGCCCAGAACAAGAAAATTTTACACCGCCTATTTTAGGAATGTGAAAGTGACTCAATGAGCTGAAGCAACTGCATTCCTAGACTCCTTGATCTTTTCCAACAGCCTAATGCTTTGAAGTCAATAAAAGGATTTTTGTTTTATCTGTTTAAATCCTGTTAGGAAATTAATACATCACTTATTGACTAAGGTTCTAAATAAGCAGCAATCTGTACTCAGTTACTAGATTTAGCAGTTAAAGACGGGACCAGCCTCACTGACTATATTTATCACTTATAATCTTTTTTATTCCTTACCAAATGTCACCTCTCCATTTCCACTCTTGTCAAACAATTGGAAAGCCACTATGAACATGGAATCTGGAGCACACAAAACAGATTCAAATGCCAGAAACTCTTGATAGGAGATCAACCTGGAATAAAATAGAAACAGTAATTGACTGGTAAATAAAGTGAAAAAGTCAGGCATTTAACCTGCCTCTACTGCATGAACTGTAGCTCAGAGTAACCAAATAACTGATGAAGGGAAGTTTCTCTTTATAGAGGTATTCCAACTAATAAGGAAATAAAGAAGGAATGACAGAGTTTAGAATATTACCCTTTTTCAAACCCTAAGAAATTAATGGACTTGGGTAATAATCAATATTCTCTAGCATCATAAAAGAGAGATAATCAGACCAAAAATAATTAAACCTGAATCAGATCAAATCTCTGGATCAGGGTTTCTCAACCTTGGCATTATTAACATTTTGGGTCAGATAATTCTTTGTTATGGGGGCCTTCTGTGCTTTAAGTTTAGTAGGATCCCTGGTCTCTACCTTCTAGATGCCAATAGTACCCTCTCCGCCAGTTGTGAAATCCGAAAATGTCTCCAGACATTGTCAAATGTCCCCCAAGGGACAAAATCACCCTCAAGGGACTTTGACAGTGAGAACCATTAAGAAGCACTGCTGTAGATCTAATTACCAATTTATAGAAAATCACGGTACAAACATGTTAAACACACCAAAGAGCTCAACCAGCAAAAATGCAGACTGGAGGAAACGGCAGGACAAATATCTAGCAGCTGTTTGCAAGGAAAAAAAATTTTTAAAGACATGGAAAGGGGGAACGTCGATTTAAACAGACGTAGGAGACGTAGCAATTAATTGCAATAAAGAGAGCTTATTTAGATTCTGATTCAAACAAACTGTTTAATTTTTTAAAGATTTTAAGACAATCAGGGAAAGGGAAATATTCACATAACACAAATAATTAAGAAATCACTGTTAATGTTTTTTAGAAGGTTTTTTTTTTTTAGTAGGAGAAAGCTCTTACCTTTCAGAGGCACATACTGAGATATTTACAGATGAAATATGTCATCTGGGATTTGCTTCAAAACAATCAGAGGATTAGTGGAGTTATAAATGAAACAAGGTTGTTAATATTTTGGTAATTATTAGGAGTGATGAGAACAGTGAATTCACTATACTATTCTCTCTATACTTTTATGTTTGAAATTTCAATAATTATTTAAAAATGTTTAAAGGAGAATTAAAACTGAAAAACCGGGGGTGGCGGGGGCAAAGCACATTACAGGTAGTCCCCGACTTATGACGTATTTGAGTTATGATGAATCACACTTATGACTGTCTATTTTGTTTTTTGTAGGGTTTTTTGGTACATCTTATCATTAGTGGAAACCCTGGTGGCGTAGTGGTTAAGAGCTACAGCTGCTAACCAAAAGGTCAGCAGTTTGAATCCACCAGCCACACCTTGGAAACCGTATGGGGCAGTTCTGCTCTGTCCTGTAAGGTTGCTATGAGTTGGAATCGACTCAACAACAATGGGTTTGGTTTTTATCATTACTAATATGTACTACATACAACGTTGCAGCATGTAATTTGCTGATGTTATTCTCAGATGTTCATGTGCAGATGTTAAAAATCGGCTTTATAAAGGTACTGATAATTAAAAGGCAATAATAATGAAAAACAAAACAAAAAAGAGGCATTCAACTTACGTCAGAGCTGACTAACAATGGAGGAATCAGAACAGAACCCCGTCATAAGTCAAGTACTACTTGTATTGGGTTTCTAGAACTTAATAAGTCCTGTAACACTCAAGGTTAAGAAATTAATCAGTGGACAGAACTACATTAAAATTGCCTTCAGTGACCTTATGGAGCTAGAATATGGTAGCATAAAGTCATCTTCCACAGGAAGCTTGCTGTAAAGATTCTATACCATGCTGTTGCTGTTGGCAAGTGACTGGTGTCCAAGCAAAGGCATTATGAAAATCTGTTTTACATGCACACATGTGCACACAGATCTACATGTTTGTCACCCTATTTTTTCTTCTTAAATATGAAAGATGTACTATAGCAGTTAACGCATTTTGAATGATATAAAATAATCAATATTTGACAATTAAGGAAAGATTAACTTCTTAGGAAAATTACCACATTGAAGAAAAAAAATCCCTGAAAAATAAACACTCAGCTTTGAAACTAAAATATTTACAAGTAATAAAAATATTAAAACTCCTCATCTCCCAAAATATGTCTCCTAGGGTCGCTATGAGTCGGAATTGATTTGACAGCAACAATTTTGGTTTTGTTTTGGTTTAACCTAGCCACACCCATTCTTAACAGCTACAACCTGCAACAGCTTCCTAACCAGTTTCCTGAATCCTTCTAACCCTCTTACAATCCATTCTCCAAGCTGCAGCCAGAGGGATCTTTCTAAATGCAAATCTGATCTGATCATGTCACTTGTCTATTTACTAACATTTAACCATTCAGCGGTCGCCCTTAAGGTAGAGTGACCAGATGTCCTGCTTAATTATTAGTAGTGCTTCATTTTAGTCTCAAGTGTCCTGGTTTTGGACAGTACATTTAGTCACCCTATCTAAAGGAAGAGACCTAATCCTTAATGTGGCTTCTATTGCTAGAGGCTGTCGAGTCCCTTTCGACTTATAGTGTCCTCATGTGACAGAGCAGAACTGCCACATAGGGTTTCCTAGGCTGTAATCATTCTGGGAGCAGATCACCAGGTCTTTCTCCCACAGAGCTGCTGGTTGGGTTCAAACTGCCAACCTCTCAGTTATCAGCCAAGCTCTCTGCATCCCTCCCCCTTGCTCTCTACTCTCCAGCCCACTGACTGGCTTCTCTCAGCTCCTAGAACAAACTATGCTCCTTCCACTCAGGGCTACCACTCAGGCTGTTCATTCTTCTTAGAATGACCCCACCACCTCCAAACTTTTGCCCATTTAATTTGCACCCAATCTTACAGCTCAACTCAAATATCGTTCCTCAAGGAACCATCCCTGAGCCTCAGGTGACACCACATTCCCTTTTCATACACCCTTTTAAGCAGCACACTCAACTTTTTCAGTGCCCTTTGCACAATTCTTATTAAAATAATTAATTGGTGTAATTCTTTGTTTAAAGTCCAATTCCCCACCAGAAGACAGGCTTGTCAGAGTGCCTTGTACAGGCTTGATTCAGGGTAGGTACTCATAAATATTCATGAATAAATTCAATTTAGAATTATGACTTTGTAGAGAGACACGTTTTCCAACATATTATTAGGAAGATGACTTTACAGTTCGCGTTTCTTTTTATGCCCCCATTTGCCTAAAACCTATTTGACATTCAAAGTTGCATTTTATATTGCTTAAAACACTTCAAAATATGTTTAAATTATACAAGTTACATTATATCCAGAGAAATGATGCACACTATGCCTTTGCTACTGATTGAGGGAAAGGCTTTGTGATGTGTTATTCATGGCACTGAAGTATGCCCTCACTGTGCCCACACTCAAGAATCCTTGGCCAAATTAGGGGCCTGAGTGCTTAACAAATCTGGTAGGAAAGATCCAATACTCAAAACTGTTCCTCAGGCCACATATCATAATATACTTACACACTGGAACTGAAAAATATAGTACAACTAGAAAGTGTGGTTATCATCACACAAATTTTAGGGTAGTAAAAACAAATGAAAGGAACCCTGGTGGCACAATGGTTAAGCGCTCCGCTGCTAATTGAAAGGTTGGCAGTTCGAACACGCCCAGTGGGTCCACAAGAGAAAAGACCTGGCAATCTGTGGCTGGAAAGATTACAGCCTAGAAAATCGTATGAGGCAGTTCCACTCTGCCACATGGGGTCACCATGAGTCAAAAATCGACTTGATGGCAACAGCCAACAACAAAAACAAATGAAGTTACAACATACCAGGTATCATCACCACCTTCCACACACTCCTAAAAAGCAATGAGTAATATATGGTTGTGGAACCCCTGGGTGGTGCAAATGGTTAATGTGCTCAGCTGCTAGCCCGAAGGTTGGCGGCAACTGAGAGGCAACTCAGAAGAGGCTTAATTAAACAACTCAGAAAAGGAAGGTGAGAACGGTTGTACAACTCGAAAAATGTAATCGATATCACTGAATTGTACATGTAGAAACTGTTGAGTTAGTGTGTGTTTTGCTGTGTATATTCTCAACAACAACAGCAAAATAAATAACATTTTTTTAAAAAATCAGCCATTGAAAACCCTGTGGAGCACAGGTCTACTCTGACATACATGGGGGACACCATGAGTTAGAGTCAACTGGACAGCAAGTGGGTAATGTGTTGTTTTAAATGCTGAACAAAAACTAAAGAAGATCAATGGTATGGTATTGTCTGAAAGCATGACAATGTACAACACAAACACAACAAGTGACCTGGGGAAGGAGTTAGAGAAGACCTTCCCTTTCTACATATATATTTCTGAAACATTTAAATTTTCTATAATGAAGAATTAGCTGCATTGTTTGTTCTGATTATACGAGTAATTCTAAAAAAAAAAAAATAGCAAGGCTGGTTATGGGTAAAATACCATAACTTCTTGGTTTTTTTAAAACAGTCTCAGGAATTGGACATCAAAAATGCAACTACCCTGAAAATACAGAAAACGTAGTTTTAAAACATATTCCACACTCAGTAGTAAAACTTCCTATATTTATGAAAACAGGTCAAAGACTTTTTCCTATACTTGGAATCGTCATAAACTGCTGGCTGGCAGACTGAACCTGGCCCACAGGCGTTTTCTCCGGCATAAAAAGTATTATGATTTTTTAAAAGTTGCTAACATTAGGAAATCAGATAATCTCACATAAATGTCCAATTTTCTGGTTTCTCTTAATAAGTTACAAACTCGAGCAACACTAGGCTTCTAGTCCCAAGTAGCATCAGCCAACTAGAGCCAAGCAGAAACTGCCTTCTTCAGACAGACCTGTGGATTTGAGACTTTTCTGCATAGAGTTCCAACTAAGTAACCATTTGTTTATACTTAAAATATTTAAAATATAAAATCTATGGATTTTATTAAATATCTATGCTTGGTCTGTCACTGTATTCAAAAAAGCAAATCATACATTCATGCAACTTTAAGAGCTAGAAGGACCCTTAGAAAGTCCAAAGAAATAAGTGATCTGCTCAAAGAAATTCAGCAAAGCAGTGGGGCTAGTCAAAAACTCCCAACTCTCGCCTCAATTCAGTGTTCTCCCATTACTATACACCTCCCTGCCTCCCCAAATGTAAAGTTATCTCAAGAATGCTGTAACTAAAATAATTATAAGTGAAAAGAGAGAAAGTAGACAACTATTATAAGAAGGTATTGGGGAAAATACTCAGCCATCATATAAGAGTTACCTTCATCACATGAAATGATTTATTTTAAAAAGAAAGGTCAATCAAGAAAGTGCACAAAAAACCATCAGCAACTTAAAAACAAGTCAACTGAGGTTACCCAGGTGGGTGCACCTGTCAAAACAGCAAATGTAACCTTTAAGATTTATGTTTTTCATTTTGTGGAAATTTTACCTCTAAAGAAAAAAACTGGAAACAAATATTGAACTCTAGTTAACAATATGCATGCTGAAATATTTAAAGAGAAGTGTATCAATGTCTGCATTTTACTTTGATAGCCTGACGTAAGGGATGGAGGGATGGATAGAAGGAGAGATATGTGAAAAGCTAGTCAGATGTTAACGGTAGAATCTATTCGGTAGGTATATGGGTGTTCACTGTAAAATTCTTTCAACTTTGCTTATGTTTGAAAACTTTCCTAACAAAATGTTGGGAAAAAATGGGGGGGGGGGGGGAGAAAAGGCCACTTGACAATCTCTTTGATATGCTTCTTATGTATTTTTAACCCACAGGCATTATACCACATCAATGAAACAATATTTTTCAGAAAGCAAAGAAAGAGTCTGCTTATCTGTTAAAATAAAGCAAACATGTTCCAGAACAATTTTTAAAGCTCTTTTTTCCTTCACCCTGCCATGGATTCCTCTCTCACTAAGAGGACCCAATCAAGTCTTTAGTATAACAAATGCAAACCATAAGCCACTAACTGTGGAGTGAAGAAGCCATTGCTTAGTTTATATCTTGGTTTGCGTTTTCTAAAAAATGAGGATAAAGAAAGAATTTTACTTTCTACCATATATTACCCTGCTGTTTGACTTTTTACAAAGAACATGTAATATAATTTTAAAATAATGTACTTCTGAGCTTTTTGTCTACAAAGTCCCTTTTTAATTTAATGAATGGGAGCTAATAAAATTCCAAAATATTAGTATGTTAATTTTGCACTTTTTAAAACAACCCAGGATTTCCACACAAAAGGTTCTTCTACATGCATGTAGAATACTAAAGGAAAACATTTGTGAAAAAGTAAAAGAGACGAAAACTATAGTTTTCCACATTATAGAAAGGGAATAGAGCCTCCAGATGAATTCTGACTAAAGCTAAATACAGAAACTATGGTTTTAGAAGTTACAGTTTCAAACAAGCAACTGTCTAAATATTTTAGAATCAGATCACAAAATAACAGTCCCTGAGATCTGTATTTAATGCATAAGATCATTTTGCTTTTCATTATACAACCAGAACTTCAAAGTTTAAGCCACAATCCTACAAATAATACTTTGCTAACGGCTTTTAGTTTTAGACAGCCCATCATGCTATTTATAACATACAATCCTGCTTTTTCATGGCCCTCCACAACAAACACCTGTATCACAACACTCCTACTTATGTTACTATCTATTGGAGGAAAGAGGGTGTCAGGAGGAGAAGGAGCAGTTTACATGCTTGACGACACGGCAGGGGCGCACAAAAGGGCATGGTATTTCCACTTCTAAACCAGCTTCTCCCATACACTTAACCAAATCACTTAAACTTGTTTATACTTCTTTTGCTAATTCAGATCTGCTCTTTGGTAATTAAAAGCAATATTATGTGGTGCTATTTCAAGTTCTGTACCTATGGTACTCATCATCAAAAAAACTGCAATAGAATCAACAAATTCATCTTGGAGTTGGAAAAAAAGATGTACCAACTGAGCTATTCTAATCTTCCTTAAATAAGGGAGGCTGACCATTTGGAATAAGTCAAACATTATCAAAGCCTTTGATTGTGTTGAATTAAAATTATAAAATAAACTTTAACAATGATATTGAACATTTTTTTAAGTCATAGAACTTATCGTAAACCTGATGATTCTAGCCTGGGATATCTCCTCGGAAAAATGCAGATACAAACCCACTCGTTCTGCCTTAACTTCGGCAAGTTCAAGAACCTCTGAAGACCATTCAGGACGGGAGATTAAGAATCCCTATGTTTCTAGAAAATCCCATTTTTCTCTGCTTTTAGAAATAATTTATATGTTTCATAAACTTATTTATAATTTTTATGACCTAACCCTATGAATCATATTTCCTACTCAATCCCAAATTGATTGATTCTAAAGAGAAAAAAATAAAAATGAAGGTTGAAGAAGTTTTAAAAATTTCAAATAGAACAGATTTACCTTTTGAAAAGTAAAACAGGTTTTTGTTTGTTTGTTTTTTTTGAGTAAATACTATTAACATTGTTGGATTATTCGTTACCCAAAACCCATTTTTGACCTATTCTACTCTGGTAACTCAAACCTTGACCACATGAAAATGTCCTCCTACTTTAACAATGCCACTCAGCCTGAGAGAACCACAAGAAGCTTCAAGGAAGATACACTATTCAGATGGAACTACAACAGCTGGTCACAAAAGGAAGCATCTGAAAAGATATAAATATTCTGAAAGTAGGTCTCAGATCAAATTAATAATATCAAATACTCTGATAGTTTCTAAAAGAACTGAATGCATGTTTCACCTTTAACCTTTAATAATTATGAAGAAGGAATTCTGATTAAATATAATTAATTTTCATATGCCTTACTATAAAATCATTATTGAGAGACCCAGTGACTACATAGTCCAGAGTGACTTCTTAACTAATTTACTTTTTCAGAGATTAGATATAAAATGTACACAAGTTGCCTAATATCAGCCATTTATAAATTACATAAAATCTTTCATACAACAAATATTTGTTGAGCACATAGTAAATTTAATGCACTGTGCTAGGTTCTGTAGGAAAAATAGAAAGGATACAGTACTAATCCTGACCCAAAAAACCTAGATACCAACATTTCTACTTTAATTACTGTAACAGCCTCCTGGATTTCACTGCATTCAAGTCCTGTCCTACTCCTATTTATCATTTTTCTAAAATATGATCACATTTGTTGTTAACAGAAATAATTTTTAATGACTCCTCATTGCTCAGTTTTTCAAAGATTTTCACACAAGCACCTCTACAGATAGAAGAGAAAGAATCTGAGCCTCTGGAAGCCCGGGGATGTAACTTGAAATCTGATAGCAAGTCAAAATTTTCTTTAAAATTCATGCAAATTTTTTATTTTCTCCATAATACACCCATATTTGATTTTAATATAAAAATATTGGTGTGCTTTCCCCCTCTCAAACTGAGTAAACTGACACTCTAGTAAGTGCACCTTGTTATTTTTGTGATTTTGCACAACCAGCCACTGCCAGGCTAAAAATACCTCCAATATGGAGTCAGGAGCCAACAGAATACAAAGCCTAGCACACAAGGTCCCCAACTTCACTCCAGCCACATCTTCCACAGCGCAAACCAACATCACAGCCACAGCAAAAGTACTTACAACATAATCTCCCCACTGCCACTTCCCTAACACACATACACACACACACACATGCATACGCACCTCTTAGTATTTCATGCCACTGCTGGCTCCTTTCCTGGAATTCTCCTCCCACTTATCCAATCACCAGCATATTCCTATTCATCTTGCCAGATTTCACTTAAGCTTCAACTCTTCTATGATGCTATCCTGACTATCCAAAGCAGGCTTAACCATGCTCTTGTCTGTATACCTCCCTTATAGCACCTTATCTGAGAAATACTGTTTTGTTTTGTTTTGTTTTCTTTGTATACTCACCCCCTTTCCTCACTCGGCTATAAGCTTCTTAAGGGCAGGAACCCCATTTTATTTGTTTGTATTTTCAAGGCCCAACAGTGCCTGCCAAAGGGCGATTGTTCAAAAAATGTTTGCAATAAATAAGTAGACAGATATATGAATAGCACTCCCCTACCTCTTCACTGATTTTTCTTCAAAGCACTTGTGACCTCCTAACATGCTATATAATTTAGTTTTTTATTTTGTTCATTGTCTTTGTGTGGTTTATTCACTGATGTAATTCTAGCACCTAGAACAGTGCCTGAAACATAGCAGGCACTCTGTATTTATTGAATGAATGAATGATATACACTTAGTTATCTGGAACCTGTTCTACTTAGACTATTTAATATAAAATATGACTTTTCCTATGTAATTATAAAAATAACAACAAAAGAAATGCCAATATCCTTGATAATGGCAGTAAATAACACTGTTTTTATAAACTTTGAAAACAATACACAGTTTAATATTAAAATTCTAGACAACCCTAGTTAAGCTTATGGTTCTTCTATATGTTTTTAATAAGATATTCAGGAAATATTAGTTTTATGAAAATGCATAAAGGTCCTTACCCATCCTTGGTTTGATCAGCTACTCCTGCCAAGAGTTGCACAATCTTTGGATTACTATTTGGATCATTATACAGTCCAAGATAGCGCTGAACAAAGTCTTCCGGGGTCATGTAATGTTCTCCATCAACCTCAGTACTGGCATACTAAAAAAATAAATAAATGCATACTTAAAATTATTTGATATCATATTGTAGCCAACAAATGTTTTGTGAAAGGTAAACTGAAGGCCAATATCAAAATCATAATAAATGCAGAAATCTTACCAGGGTAGTGAAAAAAACAAATACCCAGTGCCTGATTTAAGAACATTGGTAAAATACTACGGCATGTTACAACATGGATGAACCTTGAAAACATTAAGTAAAAGAAGCCAGACACAAAAGGCCATATATTGTATAATTCTCTTTACCTGACATGTTCAGAATAGGCAAACCCATAGAAACAGAAAGTAGATTAGCGGTTGCCAGGGGCTGGAAGAAGGGGAGAATGAGAAATAGCTATTCATGGGTGCTAAGTTTCTGTTGGAATGATGAAAATGTTCTGGAATTAAATAGTGGTGATGGTCACACAACATTGTAAACATATAAAAAACACTGAGCTGTACACTTCAAAATGATTAAAATGGTGAAGTTTATGCTATGTGAATTTTATCTCAATTAAAAAAATATATTAGTAAGATAAGAGATAGGAGAAAGACTTAAACAGGTGAAAGGGTAGCCAGGATGGCCAGAATCTGAAAGTGAGAAGATAACGTCTGTAGACTCCTAGAGGCTTCCGCTTAGATGAGTAGGAAAAAAACTAAACAAGAACCAAAAAATAACCTGTCAAACCTTAAAAGTGAAATAAATGAGAAATCATTAACAAACAAGACCTTCCATCATAGATATTTGTTCCAAGTTCAGCAGCTGAAAAAATATTAAAATAAGCTACCTTTTATGTCAATAATTTTTACTAAAATAATAATAATACCTGCCTATCAAAAGAATTACTCATTATTCTAAGGGTTTTATGTATTACAGCATGACCAGACATGAACAACCAAAGCCCCTCCACTTTTGATTGCAGCTAATCAGTTTAATTAACTATTTAGTCAATTATCAAAGCAGTAATATCAAAAAACTTCCCAGAACTAAATACATCGGCCCACCAAGCGCCAGCACAATAAATTAAACACACACACAAACAGGATCCACCGTCATAAAATATCAGAATAAAGAGAAAATCCTAAAAGTTTCAGAGAGAGAAAAAGCAGGTCACATATAAAGAACCATGAATCATGGGCTTTGTGCTCCTTAACAGCTACATTAAAAGCTTAAAGGTAAAGGACTAAGGCGTTGAAACTCCTGAGAGAAATTATTTCCAAGTTGGAATTCTAAATTGAACCAATCTTGCAATCAAGTGTAATAATAGGTTAAAAGTACTTTCAGATATCTATCTTCTCAATACTTTTTTCTCCTTTCATGTACCCTTTCTCAGGAAGCCATAGGAGAATTTGTTCTATGAAAAAGAGAGAGTGAATCAACTAAGAGGAAGATGCGGGATCCAGGAGACAGGTGATCCAACCCAGAGAAGCGGCCACAGGAAAGGCCAGGACAACTGTGCAGAGTACCTGGGCCTGACTAGGGCAGAACAAAGGGCTCCAGGAAGGAGAGCCACTGGGGAAAACAGAATGTCAGGTTAGCCAAGGCATTACACTATGTGGAAAATAACAATATGAAGAGTTGAAGTTTTTGCTCAAATGTCACCTTCTCAATGAGACCTACTCTTATCATTCTGTTTAGTATTATAACACATGCCTGTCTCCGTATTTCCAAGTCCCCTTACTCTGCTCTTTCTTTCTTCTTTCCTTAGCATCTATCACCTTCTAAAATACTATATATTTCACTTATTCATAATGTGTATTGGACACAACTCTCAACTAGAGTGTAAGTATCACAAGGGAAGGAATCTTAGTCTGGTTTGTTCATTGACATATCCCATGTACTAAGAACAAAGCCTGGCACCAAGTAGGCACCCAGTAAATATCTGTTAAATGAATGAATTAGTAATAGGTATGTTGTTGATATTAATTGCCATCAAGTCAATTCTGACTCATGATGCCCCCATGTATGCAGAGTAGAACTGCTCCATAGGGTTTTCAAGGCTGTGACCTTTCAGAAGCAGATCACCAGGCCTGTCTTCCAAGGTGCTTCTGGATGGGTTTGAACCACCAACCTTTCAGCTAGTAGTCCGAAAGCTTAACCATTTATGAAGCCCAGGGACTCACAACTAAGCAAAGGAAAAATCAGACAATTTTTAACTCTATGCACAAATAAGTGTTGTACAAAAAATAGAAAATATTATCATAATACACTACTTAGCTCAAAATAAACAGGATTTAGTCATAATTATGTAACTGCCAAATATTAATTTAATAAAAACTATAACTGTATAGAGAAGAATGGAGGGAGAAGAATGGGAGAAGTCATATAAGGAAGCTAAGCCCTCAACTGATGTTGTTAGGTGCCATTGAATCGATTCTGACTCATAGTCACCCCATGTGACAGAGCAAAACTGCCGTATAGGGTTTTCTTGGCTGTAATCTTTATGGGAGCAAATTGTCAGGTCTTTCTCCCTCAAAACTGCTGGGTGGGTTCAGTACAAAATCAATAATGTCTAGAAATAGCGGTACAGACATATGGAGGGAAATACCAAAATAAATAGCTAAAAGAGTTGCAAGTAGTTGCTTCTGGGAAGCAAAGCTGGGATAGGAAGGATCAAGGCAAAGGACTGGTGGCTTGCTTTTTTGATAATAATCTAAAATGTTCTTTTTTATAAATATGACCGAAACCAAGCCACTCGCTTTTTCAACAAGGAGAGAATTAAATCAAAAATGTTTCCTTTGTCCTCTTCTAAGAAATACCAGGGTCTATCACAGCAAGTGTCATATCAGACTGCATAAGAACTAGCCCAAGGTGGATACACACACACACACACACACACACACACACACACATTTTGGTGGGTGGTGCTACCAAAAGCATCTAACAAACATCACCCCAAAATAAAGTCATGCACTCTCTACAAAAGCTATTTCTGCAGGGGTCCTGGGTTCAAAGCCTATCTCTAACACTAACTCACTGTGAGTCATTGGACAAGTCTTTTCTTCTCCCAGGCCTCTGGATACTTCACACATCTATAAAATGAAGACTAAATAATCTTTGATATCTCAAAATAAAGGTTATGCAAACATAGGATGAAGAAAAAACAGACTGTATAATGATATTGATACTAAGAGTGAGTGGATTCTACTGTCAATTCCTGTTGACAGCTTCTATTCTCCTTTATTCTACAATGTATATATGACATAACCTGACATGTTTTACCAAGATCTTATAGCCACTGGTATTAAGGACAAACAGGCGTGTGGAAAGACACAATGTCAGGGAGAACTACTGCAAATGGAAAGAGGGATCAATACAAAGATATCTAAAAGTAGAATTTAAGGAGATTGACAAGTCAACCACTGAGTAGAATATGAGTGCCACACAATGGTATGAGAAATATACTATGGGAACCAAAAAGGACTGATTCATTCTAAGGACAGGTCAAGTGGGGTTGCGGTAAAGGAGAAAGAAGTAACATTAGGGCTGGGCCTTGAAAGTAAAAGCCAATTTCAACTGCAAATGAAGAGAAAGAGTAAAAAAAAATTAATGTAAATAACTGCAAAAATAAAATACATTTTTTTCTTTTTTTTTTAGGGGGAAAGAGTTAGTTGAAGAGAGAACTGGTAACAAAGAGAGGGTACACAAAGTTGTACAGTAGGTGACAGCAGAAGTGTGAAGTAGAAGGTAGTACAAGGTGAAGCTGAAAACGCAATTTGAGACCAGATGACGAAAGACTTCAAAAGCTAAAATGAATAATGTGAACTTTATTCCGTGGGCCACGGGATGCCATTAAAATTTTTAAAGGAAAGGAGAGACATGATTTGATCTGTGCTATCCCTGGTGGCAATGTGAAAGATGGGCTGGAGAAGAGAGGAGCTGACTGGGGGCAGGGAGTCCATGCAGGGGCTGCTGCATAGATCCAGGTGAAAGGGGTCAAGACTTGAACGAAGGCACTGAGAGTAGAAAGGAAAAGCAATGAGTGCGTACTTTTACCCACTGCTTGTGGCTTTCATATTTTATTATTTTAATAGCATTATTACATTCATACCATTCGAATTTCAAAGGGTACAAAAAATACACAGTGAAAAGCCTCCCTCCCACCCCTGTCCCCTAGTCACTCAATTCCCCACCCAAGAGGCAACCAATTCCTTGTACATATATCCTTCTAGACATGTCTTATGCATAAACAATACACACAAATATATATCTGATTCTTATCTGTTTCTCTTTTTTATACAAATGATAGCATACTATTTATACTGTTTGTTCTGTACATCTTGCTTTTTTTTTCAAATTTGGTCCTTTTGAAAAGCAATTTAACTATATATATACATACACGTATATATATGTATATGTATAGGTACTCAAAAATCAATGCTCATGGAAGCAACAGTCAAGAAAACAATGTACTGCATTGGGCTAATCTGTGGCAAAAAAAAAAAAAAAACCTCTTAAAGTTCTAAAAAGCAAATTTGTCACTTTTATGACTAAGGTGCACCTGGCCCAAGCTATGGTCTTTTCAATCACCTCATATGCATGTGAAAGCTGGACAATGAAAAAAGAAGACAGAATAAGATTTGATGCATTTGAATTATGGTGTTGGTGAAGAATATCGAAAACACCATTAACTGCCAGAAGAATGCTCCTTAGCAGCAAAGATGGCAAGACTTTGGCTTGCTTACTTTGGGCCCATCATCAGGAAAGACCAACTGCTAGAAAAGGGCATTACATCTGCTAGAGTAGAGAGTCTGAGAAAACAAGGAAAACCACCAATGAGATGGATTGACATAATAGCCTCAACAAAGATGGTGAAGATGGCACAGGACCAGGCAATGTTTTGTTCTGTTATAGATAAGGTAACCACGAGTTAGAGCTGACTCGACGGCAACTACCAACAACAATACACACACACACACACACACACACACACACACACACACATACATCCAAACAAACCTGTTGTCGTTGAGTCGATTCCAATACATAGAGACCCCATGGGACAGAGCAGAGCTGCCTCATAGGGTTTCCAAGGAGTGGCTGGTGGATTTGAACTGCCAACCTTTTGGTTAGCAGCCGAGCTCTTAACCACTGCATCACCAGGGCTCCATATGGGTGGCATAAATGGTTAAGCACTCAACTACTAGCTGAAAGGCTGGCGGTTCAAACTCACCCTAGAGGCACCATGGAAGACAGACCAGAAGATCTGCTTCTGACAAGTCAGTCTTGAAAATCCTACGGAGCAGTTCTATTCTGAAATACATGGGGTCACCATGAGTCAGAATTGACTCAATGACAACTAACAACATATACAGAGAAAGAGAAACATAAAAATGCTTACATCCTTTGCCAAGGAATTCTGGGCCTAACTCCAATGAAAAATAAAAACGAAAAACTAAACACAAAATAGAAAAGAAAGTACTAGAAACGGGGTTATGGTGAACTTTGTTCTTTTTCTCCACAACTGGTTAAACATTGTATGTGTACAATTATATAAATATATATGTATACACACACCTACACATATATATGGCAGATGAATTTTTTTTCAAAGGAGGGAAGAGATGAAAACATTTCAGAGTTAGCATGCTAGTATTAACAAAATTTAGCAACTGTCCAATCCTCTTTGCCATAGAAAAGTCTATTCTCTAACACCTGAATTTGATTGCCAAGACTACCACCACTACATACACAGAACACATACATACACAACGAAAGTATATTGGACTTACTGAATCACCAGGATGTCACAACATTCTTGACTTCAAAAGTATCAGGAAAAAGAGCAGCCTTAGCACAAACCACCAAGGGCACAGCAGCCAACAAGGAAAACAAATGCTTTTGTTAACACATACTGGAACAGGCTTTGCCAGTATCTGGGTTTATAAATGATGCCAGAGAACCACTTTCCCTGAGGTATTTTGCTAGTGTTTTCCCTATCTCTCCTAGTCTATTTTAACTTGATTTTAACTGTAAGATAGAGTGTATCACTCAGAGGGAAAAAGCGTAAGTCTCATCCACAAAGAGTCAATACTTGACTTTTATACAAGGCAGTTAACTAATTAACTCATTAAATTAGAGACAATTACTTGGCAATGTCAGGGAGCCTGTTGCCTGAACAGACAGAAGAGGGAGTTTAGAACTGAAACTAGAATCTACCCACAGTCAGTCCAGATGCTAAAACATGCTAGGTATTATGCTAACAGAAAAAAGCAGGTACCTCAAAAAAGTGTAATATATTTAAACCAAAAGTATTTTTTATACTTTTAAAATATGGCAAACTCACTTATTTTAAATAACTTAATTAATTCTTCTTATTTTAATTGTCTGGCTAATAATACATTAAACAGATAAAAAACAAACATAGGGTAACAGATATACAGCTAGAAATAAGAAAATGCTAGCCTTAATGATGCCTCCTCTTTCTGCTAATGAAAATGGGTGATTACACTAAAAATAACAAAAACGGCAATTTAAAACAAAGTTTTTGGTTTTCCAGGCTACCACCTATGCTAAAGATTTAGTATATCAAGGAATTTAAAAGTTTCATAATATCATTTCCATTTTGTCCCTATCATTTCAAAGAATGAACTAAAGTATCTTTAAATAAATTAATCAAATATTATATTCAGACTCCAAATAACTTTAATCATTTGCCATTTCAAAGATGTCTCTTAAGTAGTTGTAAATCCCTCTTGGGCAAGAAGTCAAGGACACATGAAAGACCTTGACAAGAAGTAGTTGACAGTATCTGAGTAAAAATAGGTGGTCTATTTTCTTGATTAAACTTTTTGCAAATCCAATTCAAATATTTGGGTGTAAAAGTGTACATAGCTTTGACATTTCCAGAAATATTTACATTTACTTTGGGTATAGCTCACATGTGCTTGAAACAGCCTGGACATTCTGAAGTATGAGAAATAAAATGGATCTTATGAGAGATTAGAATCTTTATACATTTAATCAAAATCACTGCCTATAAAAGATGGCAGGGTTTCACATACAGATATATGTAGTGATGACACTGAACTACTACCTCTAGCTCCATATGAGAACATCAAGTCATCTAGAAATCTAGAAATGTTTTGCCTATCAAGCTAACAGATCAGCACATCAAGACCTCACTTGACTGGAGTAAACTGTATAGTAGTAACTCTTGCAATCTGCCAAACTTAACCTCAAGTGAAGGAGCCCTGGTGGCACGATGGTTAAGCACTCAGCTGCTAATTGAAAGGTCTGCAGTTTGATTCCACCAGAGGGAGAAAAAGCCTGGCGATCTGCTCCCGTGAAGATTACAGCCTAGGAAGCCCTATGGAGCAGTTCTACTCTGTCATATAGGGTTGCTATGAGTCAGAATCAACTTGACAGCACACAGCAACAACGTGAAGTGACTTTTAGAATGTATGCAATCTACACTATAGGTTAACCATATTAACTAGAACTTGCCAAGAGCTTATGCACACTAACCCTAAATTTCCATTGAGTAAGAAAGAAAAAAGGTTTAACTTAAAGTTCAATGACACAAATGAGTTAGAAAAAAGTCTAAATGATACAAACTGCCTTTGTTTAAATGGTTTAAGTTCAGAAACAGATTCTTTGATGTTTTGTATTCCTAAAAGATTTTCTAGAGACCATCTATAAAGTAAAATTCTGATCTGCTATGAAGAGAAGGGTGGTAGTTTTTTTTTTTTTTTTTTTAAATTACACAGTGCATCAAGGTCAAGGATTTTCAAGCATGCACAGCAAAACAGGCAATATACCTAGTACTACTTTTTAAGCAAAAAATCTGCTGAAATCAAATCTCTCCAGTTATTTTGCACTCGTTCAAAAATGTTTATTAAGCACCAACTACGTGCTGGGCACCCTGCTTGGTACTGGGGATACAGAGGACAGTAAGACATAGTTTCTGCCCTCAAGTAGCTCAGAGACAATGGCACAGTAAACACAGAAACCAGGCTCAGAAAACTTGGGTTGTCATCTCCTGTGCCATTAAATTGGACATTCTTGGGCAAAACCTCAGCTTCTCTGAGCCTCTTCTCTTACAAGGGGTTACAGGAAAATTGCTGTCCTGTTATGAGGGGGAAAATGAGATCTAGAACACCAAAGCACTTGGAAACTGTAAAGCATATGCATATTGAAATGGATACTGTGAAATGCTTAGAAACACAGAAAAGCGTAGGATCCCAGTTTCACCTTTTGCTTACTCAATTTTTCAGCTTTTACTCAAACATGAAGGAGTGATTGTTCTAACTCTTCATCTCTCTCCAAGGTTTCTTTGGCCTCATTAACACTGGTCTTACCAGATCGGTCCTGACTGGCCTAGGCAGCTTCATCTCTGCTTATCCAACATGTGGCTGTAATATGAGTCAAAACAAACTGTTCCTCCATGACTTTGTTTCAATGGAGATGAACTGACATTTTCAGATCTTAACATCCTTTCAATTTCAACAACCCAAATGACAACGTCACAAAGTGCAGTTAACTGCCGATACAACACAAAGCATTTCCCATATAGAAATATGAATTACATGAACAATGGAAGAAGATGCTATGTACCAAGGCAAGGAGCTGGGTATATGAAGCCAATCCTCTTGCTGCCCTGCACTTCTCCTGCTCTTACCTTTAACAGAAGCCAAATTTAGTCAGGAATGCATGCCCTTTTGCTGCACAAATGCTTGGCATAAGGAGTAAGAGACCACAGCAGATCTGACACACAGACCTCTTACAATGCTGCAATGTGGAATTCATCTTGCTGGCTTGATTATAATGAAAGGATAGTCTATCGCAAAGAATATTTTAATGAGAAAAAATGTTAAGCAATACAGTCACATTAATTTTTTAAAACAGAGATTTTAATTAGTAATATGAAAGTTTTCTGATATTTACTAAAATCAACTACAAGTGCATTAGGGAAAGCCAGTTTTATACATCTAATTTTAATTAGCACTTTCAGTTGCATATTTCACATACATGATGAACAAAATCTTCTATTTGATTTTGCAAAAAAATTCTCCAGAAGCCTGCCTTTCTAAGTCAGGTTGCATCCATGAAATGTTATGCGCTTGTTTTTCTTTTTACCTAATACATGTATTTTTACTGTGTCCTTTATAGTAAATCCCACTGTCAGCTACTGAACACTGTAATTCCTATTACAGGGAAGGTGTGCAGGACCCTTGTTAATCACTCAAATCAACTGAAGCTACCATTATAAACTAGATCAACCAAAACAATTTTCCTCTCAAAATGGCTAAAAATCTTGGAAATAAAATAGTAGCCCTGGAAAACTCAGTAATTGGAACTAGAATGCTTCCCAGGACATTAAGTTGAATAATTAATTTGCATTGTTCTTAAATACTTTAATTTCTTAGTCTAAGTAATCATGGGAACATACAAGGGGCATATATACTTATAAGCCTGGGCAAATCAGATCTCTTTGACAGTCAAGGTGCAGTTCCTAGGGGAACAGAATGCCTTAGTATTGCTAAGCCTTGCTTGACTACCAATATTTTTTGCCATAGAGAAAGAAGGATCTTTATCCTGGTAGGGAGTTGAAAATATTAAAATATCTAAGAGACAGATCAATCAAATGCTATGTATGAACCTTGTTTAGATTCTGATTTTAATAAAGCAATTTAAAAAAAACATTTGACACAGTCAAGGAAAGTTCAACACTGAATGGAAATTGATATTAAAGAAAAATTCTTAGGTATGATAATGGTATTTTGGTTTGTATGTTTGGTTGGTTTTTCAGAGTCCTTATCTTTTAGAGATATATGAAGTATTTACAGATGTAGTGATACGATGTCTGGGATTTGCTTCAAAATAATCCAGTGCAGCTGTGATATAGATGAAGCAAGATTAGCCATGATAATATGTGAAGGCAGATGATAGATATATGACAATTCATTACAATATTGTTTCTAGTTTTATGTTTGAAATTTTCCAAAATAAAAGATCTTTTAAAAGTCCACAGAAGAAGAACAACAAGATTATTAAGGCAAAAAGGCAAGTTGTATTAAAATACATAAAGTAATATTCCTCCATGTACTATATGAACTTGAGCAAGTTACTAACCTTTCTGGACAAGTTTCCCTGTCTGTAAAATGGGAATAATAATAGCACCTACCTTATAGAGTTGTTCTGAGGATTAAATATGTTGATCTGTATAAAGCACTTCAAATAGTACTCGATACATAATGACAACTCAGTAAGCATTAGCTATTATTACTACTTATGCTTTTAAAAACCACAAAACAGTATTTTTTCTAAGTAAATGCATGGGAAAATAGCTGGAACAAAATACAACCAAGAACAGTGGTTATCTTTTAGGAGTCAAATGAGGATTCAAACCCAGGTTAGACTGCAAAGCCTATGCAGCCTCCAGTTACACTATACTGTCTCCTGAATGAAAAGGGGTTAATTGAGGCCCAGCTCATGATGTTCTAAGAACCCTTATGAACAAGAAGAAATTAAATTGGAAGAATCAGAGTCTACTTAGGTGGCAGGGAAATACTGCAGTTTGGGGTAGAGTTCAGAAAGGACTTCTGGTCTTCGACCTTATCTAGAATTGTTCTAATATTTAACAAAAATAACGTCTTCGTGTATGAATGTGTAATTTAAGTGCCTCTGGGCTCTGAGTTTTTTAAGGACAGGGATGGTTTATTCATCTTCATACCTCTAGCACCTAGCACCATACCTGGCTCTTAGTAGGTCAATCGATACCAATCTGTGTGGAAATGAACTGCTCAAAATAATAAGCCATGGGATGAGAGGGGTAGAGAACAGAAAAGAAGATGAGGAGAGGTATCTGAAGAAAGAATAAAGTGAGGTTACCACACATTTCTTTTTCAGAGATCCTCATTTTGGTTTCTGCTATTTTTTGTCCTTTTAGTTAAGGCGTTTTTGCAGACAGCATGAAAGCAGTGCTAGAACCACACCTAGTGAATTTAACAGTGTTGATCTGGTGAAACCCTCTGGAGACACAGAATCTCTTTCTACCTCTGCTTCTCAGCTTCCCTGAGCCATCTCCAGGCTCCTAGGTTTCTCAATCTTCCATGATGTACATCTGTTGCTTTTTCCTGCCTAGCTTTCTTTCCTCCTTCTTAGGCAAATACACCCTGATCTTCCTTTTAAGAACACTCTTCCACCATTCTCAGTTCATGCACGTGGGTCAAGTGGCACTGACTCCACTCAACAGGTCCAGAGGTGAGCATGCGACTCAGGTCTGGCCAATGAGAGAACTGCATCCCTCTGGTATGCTGTGTTTAATTGGGGCGGGGGGGGAGGGGGATATGACCCAAGCTGGGCCAATCAGAACATATGAACAACAGTTCTCAGATTTAACTTAGAATTTGGGAAAAGAGCCTCTTCTTTCTGCTAAAAGTGTTAAACTGATAGGATTTTAATCTGGGGCTGCCCCACATGGGTAAGCCTTCTGAGAATGAAGCCAAAACTAAGAGAGAAGAAGTGAGCGAACCCCAGTCATATCAGTTAAGCACCTCTATCCAGCCATGGCTAAAACCAGCACACTCTGGGGCCCAAGCAAGTGTAACTGAATTTCTGTCACTTCAACTGAAATAGTTTTAACTAACATATCTTCAAAATGTGTGTTTCTTCTAGTTTTAGAAGCCTAATGCTGGCTATGGTAATAGTTGCAGTGGAAGATGTTTCAGAGATTTCAGCAGGACTAAGTGAAAAAGACCTGGACAGAGTAAGGAGATGGTATTTTAAAAGAAAAAAGTTACACACATAAGGAATGAACAAGTCTCTCTTTCAGGTCTGTCTTGGTATTTCATAGCCTATGACAACTATTCTTCCTCCTCTAGTCCAGACTGAGCAACTGAAGGTTCAGAAGAAAACTATAAATATCTTCTCTCGCAGGTTCTCTCAGCTTTAGAATTGAGAACATGGCTATACCCCTTCTAGGAGTCCCTGGGTGGTGCACATGGTTAAGCATTCAACTACTAGCTGAAAGGCTGGCAGTTTGAACCCAGCCAGAGGCGCCTCAGGCAGGCCTGGCGATCTGCTTCTAAAAGGTCACAATCTTGAAAACCCTATGGAGCAGTTCTACCCTGCACACATTCGGTTGCCATGAGTCAGAATCAACTCGACAGCAACTAATAAGAACAACAAATAACAAATACCTCTTCTTAGAACCTACAGACTTGTGGGAAATTACCACTTATGGTGGTATCTCTGAAGATGGGGGTTTGTGAAGATCACAAATGTATTTCTCAAGAATGTAAGTAGTTAACTGATTAACTGTACATAATCATAAACACATATTAACATCCTAATCACTGTCTGGGTCCAGCCCAGTCATCTGGGGAAGACAATGGACTTAGCCTGTTTAGGAAAGGAAAGTGCTTATCTCATCCTAGAAGAGAAGGAAGAAGACAAGAAACTAAGCTTTATTCAGCTCTCCATGTGTCAAGCATAGTCTACATGTTACTTCACTTAATCTCCATGATATCCCTATGTGGTAGCATAGTTATCCCTTCTCACACAAATGAGGAAACAGGCTCCAAAAGTAATATAAATACCTAAGATCACATAGCAAAAAGGGGTCAAATGAGGCTTCAAACCCAGGTTAGACTGCAAAGTCCATATAGGTTCCAACCACAGCATCTGGACTCCTGGATGAAAAGACATTAATTGAGGCCCAGCTCAAGATGTTCTAAGAATCCTTATGGACTAGAGGAAATTAAATTTGAAGAATCACAGTCTACTCAAAGCAGTCATCCATGAGAAAACACAGAAATACCTGAGAAATTGTTTACATATCAATATGATCTATTTAAAATGTAAATTGAATCATCCCACTTCCAATGTGAAAGATCTTCAATGGTTTCCACACTGTTCTTAGGGGAAAAAAATCCAAGCTCTTCTCCATGGTATACATAGCCCTTCTTGATCTGACTCTTTCAACCTCATCTCTGACTGGCCATTTACCTCCTTACTCACTGATGTTTTAGGCACACTGGTCTCCTTTCTGTTTGTCAAACATACCAGTTCTTTCACACATCTAGGCCTTTCCATATACATGCCCTCTGCCAGGAATTCTCTCTACCACCTCACCCTTACTCACCTATTAGTGAGTAGTATCTAACATAACTTTCTCAGAGGCCTTCACTGACCACCCTCTCTAAAATGGCACATGACCTTTTTCATCATTGTATTTATTTCCTTATTGGACTTGTCATAATCTGTACTTTTTTTTAATTGTCTATCTTACCACTAGAATGTGAGGTCCTAACTTCAGTGAACTCCTTTTATCTTTGAAAAGCTATATAACCTGCACAAAATGCCTGGCTTGGCACACAGTAGGCAATTAAAAATGTACTGATCAGTGGTAGAACATATCATGGCATTCAACAACAGTAATTTTCTTATCTTTCCAAGTATTCTTCAATCCTTCTGATTGATTTAGGGACAAGGTCTCACTATGGTGCTAGTATGCCCTAAACTCCTAATACTTTTTTTTTTTTTTTAATGAGAACTCTATCTAGTTTATGGTAAACACTTCAAAAACTAAAGGTTCTCATCTTCAATTCTTACACTGTGAAGAACTGGTTAAACCTCTTAATCAGTGTGGTTAAGAAAACTATAAATCCTCTTTTGTGTTTCCCATAATGGGCTTATTCAACCCAATTTATGCCTTTATCTTCAGGTTCTGAATTGTGAAGTTCTTAGTTTTTTAATTATTCATGTCCTCAAAGTTTAATACACATACACTGAGACTTTGTTTTTACTTTTCTCTTTCTCTTCCTCCAACTAAGTTAACAATCTAGTATGCATGTTTCCATATTTTTCCCAATGCTCATTAAATAATACACAAATATATATATACATATAACCACATACATGAAGTTACTTTGTTTTACCAAACTAGAACCGTGCTATATACACTTCTTTACATCTTCTTTTTCTCACTTAATAGTATGTTGGAAATTCCTCTAAACCAGCAGATATAGGCCTAAGTCATTTTTAGTATGTCCACAATTTTCAATGGTATGGTTATTCATAATTTTTCTACCACCCCCTTTGATAGCATTCACTTTGTTTCCCTTTTCTGAGGAACAATTGGTATTGCAATTAACAATCTTGTACATTTTTACAATCTTGTACATTTCAATCTTGAGCATTTTTACTTCTCTGGGATAAGTATTCCAAAAGTAGGCTTGTTTGTCAAATGATATTTTCTTTTTATTTTAAACCACTGCCAGATTGTTTTCCAAAGAGTCTTTGTTTCCACAAATACTGTATGAGAGC
This sequence comes from Dugong dugon, assembly GCA_030035585.1. NCBI lineage: Eukaryota > Metazoa > Chordata > Mammalia > Sirenia > Dugongidae > Dugong > Dugong dugon. The sequence continues at coordinate 133,750,312 of CM057461.1, forward strand.
ACCCTTTTCTCCACATTTCAGCTGCAGTAGATGTTATCACTCTTTCATACTTGATAATCTTATTGTAACTGTAATATCATGTGGAACACATTCCACACTTGTGAAAACACGACCCTAGCTCATATTTAAAGCAGGGGGCTCTCCTGCTAAAAGCCCTGCTTAATTCCCCTCAGCCCAAAGTTACTGCCAAAAATAAGTAATAAATACATAACATGTAAACAAGTATGTACTGAATAAAAGGACATTTCTGTCAATTAAAAATCAATACATTCCGTGTATATTCTCAACAACATTAAAAAAAAAGAAAAGAAAATTAATGTGTTATCATGAAAACCCTACGGAAGAATCACTCTTTACATAAGCAGCATCTTCTTCTGCTTATTCTCTAATCTAAAATAAAGAAGACAGAAAAAAATGCATTTCATAATTTTCTATGGGCTATAATCTTTGGTGTTATATAGGTGGCAAAAGAAAAAGAACAGAATCAAAATAATATTTGAGTCTAAAATTTCAGTACATTTTTAGTCTGGTATATATAGTTGGACAGTCTCAACATGTGTTGCTTTTACCATACAATACACCGACAAATAAGCAACAGAAAGTCCAGCAACCAAAAAATTTTTAATGAAAAAGAGATTTTTAAAAACTTATTAACTTAAATAGTTTTTGACAAATCCACTTTGCCACAAAGCACAAAAACAAAAACAAAACCCACCGCCACCGAGTCAATTCTGACTCACAGCAACCCTATAGGATAGAGTAGAAGTACCCAAAAGGGTTTTCAAGGAGTGGCTGGTGGAGTCAAACTGCTGACCTTTTGGTTAGCAGCTGTGCTCTTAACCACTGCACCACCAAGGCTCCCCACAAAGCACAGACCAGATTAACTCTTCATTTTGAAATCTGGCAGGCTTATAATAAACAGCATTTGACATTCCTGTTGTCTCAATCTCACCTCTCTCTTGGTTGCTTCTGTTGTCTCCTTTTCCTAGCACACTTCTGATGTAGCAAAATTGGGTCAATGATAGTGCGTGGGTAAGAGAGGTAAAAGAAGAAAGAGATGAATCAAGAAATGACAGTTGCAAAGATAGTAATAATGAAATCTTACCTTGACAACTGATTGTAAAATTATAGCACAGTCTAACACATAAGAGCTCATTTGTTGTGCTTCGATTTCATGAACTTGGGGGGCAAAAGGAAACCAGAATCCTAGTGAATACCCCTTTTTTTTAAAAAAAAACCAATAGAAAAATACAGCCCATCAAAATCTGAGAAGCAATGAAAAACATAAAAAAAAAAACCTATTTCCCTATACTCAAAATAAAAATGCTTTACTCTTGTGTGTGTGTGTGGCGGGGAGGAGGGGGTTGTGCTTTAGGTGAAGGTTTACAAAGCAAATTAGTTTCCCATTCAATAGTTTATACACAAACTGTTCCATGACATTGGTTGCAATCCCCCGCAATATCAGCACTCTTCCCGTTACCACCGTGAGTTCCCCATTTCCATTTGTTGGATTTTCCTGTCCCTTCCTGCCTTCTTATCTTTGCCTTTGGGCAGATGTTGCCCTTTTGGTCACATATAGATGACTGCTTTAAGGAGTACTTTCCTCACGTGTGTCACTGTTTATAGGTCTGTCTATTATTTGGATGAAAGATGATCTCCTGAAATGGCTTCAGTTCTAAGTTAGAAGGGTGTCTAAGGGCCATAGTCTTGGGAGTTACTCTGGTCCCTCTCAGACCAGTAAGTCTGGTCTTTTTTATGATTTGAATTTTGTTCTACTTCTTTTTCCCCCCACTCTAATTGCGACCTTCTATTGTGATCCTGGTCAGCACAATAGATAGTGGTAGCCAGGCACCACCTAGTTCTTCTGGTCTCAAGCTAATGGAGGCTGTGATTCCTGTGATCCATTAATCCTTCGGACTAACTTTTTCCTTAAGTCTTAGGTTTTCTTCACTCTCCTTTGCTCCAGACAGAAAGAGACCAATAGTTGTATCTCAGATGGCCACTTGTAAGCTTTTAAGACCTCAGATGCTACCACCAAAGTAGGGTGTAAAACCTTATCTTTATGAATCATGTTATGCCAGTTGAACTAGATGTGCCCTGAGACTATGGTCCTTAGCCTTCAAACCCAGTAACTCAGTTCCGTAAGGTGTTGGTTGTGTCTAGGACATTTCCATGACTATGCACCCTGTGTGCTCTATTATATATGAGTATACATGCAAAACATACAAATATGTATGTAGAAATATCCACAGCCAAACCTATAGATGCACGTGGGTGTACTCCCAATGCTTTACTCTTCTAAAGCCCTTCTCGAGAAAGCCTGCACATGTTAAATCCACTAAACACAGATACACTAACACTTGCAAATAGAATATTTTGTTGTTTATAAGACAAATGACTTTCTAGCTATATTGACTATGTATCAGTTTAGACAGTTAATGTCACAGATCTAAATTTTACAAAGAAGAGTTTTCCATTGTATTCTAAAATTTAAAATTAAATCTTCCCTCTGTAGTCTTTAAATAGCTCAAATGATCCTGGACCTAAATGATCCCCAAATCCTACCAAAACCAAATCATATTAATAACAGAATAATCTATATTTTAGTCTTTGACTATAGTCTCTTTATTCTCTAAACTTCCATTCTCCCTTGTTCTCCTCTTTCTCTTTCCCATTTCAATTGTGGATATCACTTATAAATCAGTCCCTGATCCTCTGCCTTATTTATTTTATATTTAATTCCCTTGACCTGTACAAATTTGTATCGTCCAGACCTGACTTTAACTTATTGGGACACACTTATTTAGCAACCAAACTTAAAAACAACAACAACAAAAAAAACCATAATCTCAAAATAGAAGCTCTATCAATTCACCTCTATCCTAAAAATGCCAGGTTCACTATTCCTTCCATTACCTCTATATTTAGTACCAAATTCAATACATTCTTCCCTTATGAAGTCCCTGGTATTGTTCTTTCTATCTATTTTCCAGCCATTAGCCACTCCCGGTCATTATCTCCCATGTGCATTATTTCAATAGCCTCTTATCTGACCACCTTCCTACTTCCAATCTCTCCACACTTTATCCAACATACACAAAGAGCTGCCAGAATTCACCACTTCAATTTACCCACTCAGAAACCCACAGTGCCTCCCCACTGTTTCAAATCCAAACTCCTTGACCAACTGTTCTAGATAGCTGCAATGTAAGGGCACTTTTTTTCATCAAGATACCAAGTGACTAGATTTTTTTTTTAACTTTTTAACAAAACACAGCTGCCATTAGCCCCTTCCAGACCTCTGTCATTTAAAAAGCACCCCGTTTCAAGATTATGCAAACAGCACAGTGTAAGGGTGAAGAGTATGTGTTTTACAGTTTGATTTGAATCTGGCCTCTGTCACTTATGGACTAAGCAACATCAACCAAGTCATTTAATCTCATCTATATAACAGGGATAATAAACCTACCTCATAAGGTTGTTATGAAAATTAATATACTACACTTAAAGCATTACACCAATTTCTGGCACACTTAATAATCAATAAATGTTAGCTGTTGTCATTATTATTACCATGCATTATTATTATCATGGCCACTCCTATTTGGGCAAGCCAATTTTCTTGCTGTACCATAGATTATGCATTTGCCCTCACTATCCTTGACCCTCTCCAACATACCGTTAAGAGTTGGAAGGAGACTCAGGTAGGAGTGAGTCTAATCACATGTCCATCACCATTCAAATCTTGGCTCAGTCATCCTCTCTCATTATTCAAAAGACCACTGGCACACAGGAAATGGTCTTCAGTAAATATGTGTTGTGTAAATATGTTAAGTGCTAAAGAAATATATAAAAACAAAAGTTTTGTTGTCGAGTTAATTTTCCAATTCATAGTGACCCTATAGGACAGGGTAGAACTGCCCCATAGGGTTTCCAAGGAGCGGCTGGCGGATTTGAACTGCCAACCTTTTGGTTTGTAGTTGAGCTCTTAACCACTGTGCCACCAGGGTTCAAAGGCATATATAGTTATTATGTATTTCTGTCTCCTATTATCTCTAAAGTATTAACACACCATACGCATTTATAATAAAATTTCAAGTAGCTATAGTTTGAAGTAATCAAGTAAGTAATCAAAATCTAATATGTTACTTGGTAACTGTTTTCAAGTTGATTCAACTAGCTATACTGTATCTTTCTAGCTGCTTTATGCCTTCCTGAAGGTAGGTATCTATGTTTAAAGATGTAGCTCTCTCTTTATCAGTAATGCCTGGGTCAATAGTTTTATAGTTAGTGCTGAATACTCAGTCATGAATTCCACAAGTTTTAATATAAAAATAAAATAAGGGCACAAAATAATGTGTAAAACATTAGATGAAAAGATAACATTTAGAAGTTTTCAAAACGCTAGTCACAGCTTGGCCTTTCTCCCAAGTTCTTCCCTCCCAAAAAAAACATACAAATCCATAGAACTTTTAAAGCTGGAAGGAGCTCAATTCCCACTTCTTTATACCTGATCATGTCACACATGAGGAGACAAAGCCCAGGAAGGTTAAATAATTAGCCTAAAAGTGCCACACCAGATAGTGGCATGGCTGGGAACTGAACCCAGTGCTCCTGACACCTAGGTTGGTGCTCTTTTCACTACATCATGCGGCATGCCTATTTAATCTAGAAAATATAATTAACTATATCACATGAACTCCTCACAAAACAATTAAGTATAATCATAAGGTATGGTTAATACTGACATGTTTTTGGCTATTCTTAAGAATACTAATGGGGAATAAAGGTTTCAAGCCATAATGGAGCATTTTTATTACAATTACTTTTGTTCTGGAAAAGATGCTTCCCGTATCAAATTTAAGATTACCACTTTCACTAATTCTTTTTCATGAATTACACATATGTATGGTCACCTATGTGGCCTCCCTTACAACAGCATAAGCACAACCACGTCTCAGATAAAAAAACGGCATCTATTCTAGGCTCATCAGCATATGATAGAATCTGTTCCTAATATAGAATCATTGACTTTCGGAGTTGGAAGGAACCTTGAAGATCACCTCTCATTTTACAGAGGAAACTAAGGCCCAGCAGGGACCTGCCCAAGGTCAAAGTGCCTATACAAAAAACCAGGTCTAGAACAGAGAGTTCTCAAAAGAAAATAACAGAGAAAAAACAACACCTTAGCTTGTCTCCCTTTAAATCTACTTCTCAAGTACAGCTTTCTAGGTAGGAAACTTTCGAAATTTAAGAAAGCAAAATAAAAGCTAAACCAACTTTTCTGGTTTTGGTTTTAAGTCTATATCCAAGTCACTAATCCTTAAAACTGGACAGAAGTCAAGGTAGATCAGGGGAAGCATTTTAGAGAGTAACACTCTGTAAAAAAAAAACCAAGGCCTATGGATTTAACGTAAGTAAGTAGAGGAGAAAAAGACACAAATTAAGAATAGCTATAATATTCTTATCTAACAAGTTACATGAAAGACTACTTAGAATCAGGAAAACTTTACAAACATGCAACTTCGAGGAAGAAACAATTTTAGTCACCATACCTATCATTTATACAAGAATGCCAACACAGTTTGAAATTTTATATTGGTATAGTGCTTAAGGAAAGCAGAAAATTGTTTTTAGTCTTAGGACATGTAAAGAAACGCAGTAATTTGAGAAAAACCTTTCATCAAACCTTAATAAAAAGGAAAACCTTTAATAAAGCTTTGATAAAATAAAAGAAGAGAATTATAAACTATATTGTCTAGCCACGTTTGTAAGAGTACATGGAAATAGTCCACTCCTCAAAGTTAAGGCCAGAAAAGGGCTAAAGACTTACACTTTTTTTTGGTCAATGAAAAGCACACTACATAAGCCAATTTACCTGTAGGAATATGTTTCTTAACTCATGAGGATCACCTCGCTTGGTTGTCTGTACCTGTAAAGGAAAAAAAAAAAAAAGGCGAGTTAATGCTTCACTAGAGACTACACAATCTCTTCGGATTAGAGTTCACATCACTAACAATCAATACTCTTATCTTTTATAAGAGCATTAAATTTAAAACATTATCTTTTATAAGGCCATTTAGTTTAAAACAAACCACAAGCACTAACTGTGATAACAACTGTCAAATTGAAGATCCGTGACTGGAAGGTCAAAACGCAGGTGTGAAAAGCCTAAGGTAGCCAAATCTACCAGACAGTGCTTCTTCTGGACAGGAAAGGGAAGGTCGTGAGGATCAACCTTTTACTTTAGCAACATAGCAGCAACCACCCATCTTCAAATCAAGAGGCCAGCAAGTGTGGGACAAAAAGAAAGTTAAGACACCCCAAATTAATCTCGGCCTGGCAGCCTTTCTTGCCGTTGAAAAGCAATCCTAGCATGTAATTACCTCCGCGCGCCCCTTTTTCCCACCCAACCTAAAATATGAAGGCTACTAGAACGTTTCCAAATGCTTTCTACATCCCGCAACCTGCGGCGCAGAAGCCAACCATTGCCCCAGGCCGCACTGACGCCCCAAATTACTCAGTGGCTCACCCCATCCCCCACCGCAATACACTGATGTCTTAGATATTCCCGGCTTTACATGCCACTTCCTCCTACCCACTTCCCGATGCCCTCTAACTCTGGTCTCACGATTCCATGCACCTATGGCAGGACATGACTCTTGCTTTCCGGACCTGTGGTCCTCACAAGCCCCTCGAACTCACAATCTTTCCTCCTTCCCCTCCCCCTCCCCCAGCCGGGCATCCTCTCCCTCCGGTCCAAACCCGTACAGCTTCCCCACCCGCGAGCTGGTGCCCAGGACACGCTATCTAAGAACGAGGCAAAGAAAGAAATGCGAAGAGCTGGGGGGGTTGGAGAGAGGGCCCCCCGTAACGCTTATGCAATAAAGGCAGCTGCAGAGAGTCACCTTGACCGCCATGCTGTGCTCGGAAGCCGGGGACGAGCGAATGAGCAAGGCCGAGCTGTCAGGGCGCGCGCGCGCCGCCTCCTCGGCCGCGCCCGCGCGCCCGCCCCCTCGCCGGCGCCGCGCGCGTCCCTATGCAAATGAACTCAGGGCTGCTGGCGTGGGCTAGAGCTCGGCAAGTGCGCCCAGAAGGGGAGCTGGCCCTCCGACCCGCGGGCGGGGCAGGCAGAGGGAGGGGACGCACTACCCACCGGGAAGACTGGCGTACGAGGCCGGGGTTCCGATGCGCTGAGTAGCTGCCGACAGCCGAGTCGCAGCCAAGGAAGCCCGGGTTTCCTAAGGCCCCTTAGTGGGTGTGGTTTTGGGCACCGTCTTCAGCCAAAGTCGTTTTCCCCAAGGCTTAAAGGACCACTTGGGGCCTACACTGAGCAAGATATTTAAGGATCAAAGAACAGGTCCTATTAATAATAATAATAAATTACTTAATGACAACTAATGGCAGATACTGGTGATAAAAAAGATTAGGAACCACCTCACTGAACTTGACAAATATGCCCCTAAACTGTCATGGACGGATACACTTAATATCTTTTTGCTGCTTGTACTATTATAAAGCTTTATATAGTAGACTCACTCCACATTTCCCATCACCGAATTCCCTTGCGCAAAGAAGTGGGGCACAAATGGATACGAGAAAATCCCCATTTGCCTTCAGGGTTGGAGCAACTTGGCCCAAATGAACAGAAAGTAATTCTCCATTCCATTTCTGTTTCTTACTACTCCCTAAGCAGAACCTCTGCTCTGAACCAAAATAATGTCTCTAAAACTGAGTCTGGCCATTATGACTACATTGAGCCACATAATCCTTCACTCAACAAACCTTTACTGGGCATCTCTTATGTGCTACAGTCCTGCTTACAAAGAATACATGCACAATACATAGTCCCTACCATCAAGGAGCTTACACATGGTCAATACTTCCCTATAACCCCAACCACATGTGAATTTTTTTTTATGTTTTTAAACCAAGCATGCTCCCTGTTAAAAAAAAAAAAAAAAGTCCAACAACTCTAAGATTTATCTAATCTCTTTCTAAAATCTCTCCATCTCACATATGCAATGTTGAATCTCATATGAGGCTTCTCTTTTCTCCAGGCTCGCTCAAGGTGATATTTGTGTTAAGTATCCAAGTTACAAAATGTGAGGAAAGAGGAGTGGTAAATGGAAATTGTTGATAAAGAGTGCTACATTACTACAAGTCTCAAGATGAGCTTTTCTACTACAGTTGCTTTAACAGTCCACCACCATTCCATCTCTCCTTAGTCTGTTCAAAGTGCTTTGAACAATGTAATTGGACATAAGGGTGGAATTTACAAAATCGTATTTAGTCCTACAAGCACCTTATGTCCCTGATACTCTCTGCCCTGTCTTGTTTTGTGAAATTTCTAAGCAGAACTCTTAAGTTATTTATTCTGTTACTACACAAGACAAGGATGTCTATCTAGCAGCTCAAGTCCCCCAGCTCAACTAAAAGTACTTGAGAAAAAGGAAGGTATTTATTTAAAATAAAGGGAATACTTTTAATACTGGAATACAGTGTTTTGGTTTTTCTGTGTGTGTGTGTGTGTGTGTGTGTGTGTGTGTGTGTGTGTGTGTGTGTGTGTGTGTGTGTTTTACCAAGCCAGTATTTTAGAGTGAAAATTAAGGGTTGGACTGGCCACTTCTAGGGAGGAAGATACTACGTTTAAACAGAGCTCACCACAATAATTCATAGCTATAGGCAATAGGCCACAGTGAAAATTTTTTTGATTAAAATATAGTTGATCTTTGAGTAAGTTCAAGAGCTTCACTGTTGTCTATCTAGTTGCAATGGAAATTATAGAGATATTTAAAACTAAATAAGGCTGTCACATGGAGAAGACAGATGATGTCAGCTAACTTAAATAAATATGATTTTTTTTTTAACTAAGTTAAGTATTTTACTATAAAAGTTACACGTCTTGCTTTCATGGAAACTTTTTTTTTTTGTACTGTAGATGAAGGTTTACGGAACAAATAGTTTCTTATTAAACAGTTAGTACACATATTGTTATATGACATTGCTTAACAACCCCACTACATGTCAACACTCTCCCTTCTCGACCCTGGGTTCCCTATTACCAGCTTTCCTGTCCCCTCCAGCCTTCTAGTTCTTGTCCTCGGCTGCTGTGTCCCATTAGTCTCCTTTTGTTTTATGGGACTGTCTAATCTTTGGCTGAACAGTGAACCTCGGGAGTGACTTCCTTACTGTCTTAGTCATCTAGTGCTGCTATAACAGAAATACCACAAGTGGATGGCTTTAACAAAGAGAAATTCATTTTCTCACACTTTAGTAGGCTAGAAGTCCAAACTCAGGGAGTCAGCTCCAGGGGAAAGCTTTCTTTCTCCATTGGCTCTGGAGGAAGGTCCTCGTCCTCATCAATCTTCCCTCAGACTAGGACGCTCTCTGCGCAGGAACTTCGGGTCCAAAGGAGGCGCTCTGCTCCAGGCACTGCTTTTTTGGTGGTATGTGGTCCCCAGTTCTCTGCTTCCTTCCCGTTCCTTTTATTTCTTGTAAGATAAAAGCTGGTGCAGGCCACACACCAGGGAAACTCCCTTTACATTGGATCAGGGATGTGACCTTAGTATGGGTGTTACAATCCCACCCTAATCCTCTTTGAAAAAAAATTACAATCACAAAACGGAGGACAACCACACAGTACTGGGAATCATAGTCCAGCCAAATTGATACACACAGTTTTTTAGGGGACATAATTCAATGCATGATGCTTACAAAGCTAAAAGGGTGTCCGGGGACAATACTTCCAGTGTTTCTCCAGTCTCTGTCAGACCAGTAAGTCTGGTCTTTTTTGGTGAGTTAGAATTTTGTTCTACATTTTTCTCCAGCTCTGTCCAGAACCCTCTGTTGTGATCCCTATCAGAGCAGTCAGTGGAGGTAGCCGGGCACCATCTAGTTGTACTGGACTCAGTCTCGTGGAGGCCATGGTAGTTGTGGTCCATTAGTCCTTTGGCTCTTTCCCTTATATCTTGTTTTCTTCATTCTCCCTTGCTCCCGAAGGGGTGAGACCAGTGGAGTATCTTAAATGGCTGCTCACAGCCTTTTAAGACCCCAGACGCTACTCACCAAGATAGAATGTAGAACATTTTCTATAAACTATGTTATACCAATTGAGCTAGATGTTCCCCGAGATCATGGTCCCCACAGCCCTCAACCCAGTAATTCAGTCCCCCAGGGAGTTTGGATGTGTCTGTTGAGCTTCAGTGACCTTGGACAAGTTGAGCTGGCTTCCCCAGTATTGGGTACTGTCTTACCCTTCACCAAAGTTACCACTTATCTATTGTCTATCTAGTGTTTTTCCATCCGCATCCTTCCCCTCCCTCGTAACCATCAAAGATTGTTTCTTTTTGTGTGTAAACCTTCTCATGAGTTTTTACAGTAGTGGTCGCACACAGTATTTGTCCTTTTGTGATTGACTTCTTTCACTCAGCATAAAATTCATCCACGTTATGAGATATGTCCCAAATTCATCATTGCTCTTTATCGTTGCATAATACTCCATTGTGTGTATGTACCGTAGTTTGTTTATCCATTCATCTGTTGATGGACATCTAGGTTGTTTCCATCTTTTTGCTATTGTGAACAATGCTGCAATAAGCATAGATGTGCATATGTCTATTCATGTGATAGCTCTTATTTCTCTAGGATATAGTCCTAGAAGTGGGATTGCTAGATCTTATGGTATTTCTATTTCTAGCTTTCTAAGGAAGCGCCATATCATTTTCCAAAATAATTGTATTATTTTGCATTCCCACTAGCAGTGCATAAGAGTTCCAATCTCCCCACAGCCTCCAACATTTGTTATTTCCAGTTTTTTTGATGCGTGCCAGTAATGCCGGGGTGAGATGGTATCTTGTTGTGATTTTGATTTGCATTTCTCAATGGCTAGTGATCATGAGCATTTCCTTGAGTGTCTGTTGGCCACTTGAATGCCTTCTTTGGTGAAGTGTCTGTTCAATTCCTTTGCCCATGTTTTAACCGGATTATTTGTCTTTTTGTTGTAGAGGTGTTGGATTTTCTTGTAGATTTTAGTGATTACAACTTTGTCTGATTTGCAATGGCAAAATTTTTTTTGCCAGTCTGTAGGTTCTCTTCTTAGTCTTTTGGTGAAATCTTTTGAAGAGCATGAGTGTTTAATTTTTAGAAGATCTCAGTTATCTAGCTTATCTTCCTGAGTTTGTGTGTTGTTGGTTATGGTTTTGTATCCTGTTAATGCTGTGTATTAGGGCCTCTAATGTTGATCCTATTTTTTCTTCTCTGAACTTTATAGTTTTTGGCTTTATATTTAGGTATGGGCCCTGTTTCATTTTTTTGCACATAGACATCCAGTTTTGCCAGCACTATTTGTTAAAAACTGTCTGATCCCCATTTGATGGACTTTGGGCCCTTGTTGAAGATCAGGTGACCGTAGGTGGATGGATTTACACCTGTGTTCTCAATTCTGTTCCATTGGTCAATGTATCTGTCCTTATACCAGTACCATGCTGTTTTGACTACCATAGCTGTAGAGTAGGTTCTGAGATCAGGTAATGTGAGTCCTCCTACTTCATTCTTCTTCTTCAATAGTGCTACACTTATCCGGGGTTTCTTCCCTTTCCATGTAAAGTTAATGATTAGTTTTTCCATCTCTTTTAAAGAATGTTGTTGGTATCTGGATTGGGATTGCATTGTATTTGCAAATTGCTTTGAGTAGAATTGTCATTTTCACAATGTTGAGTTTACCTATCCATGAGCATGGTATGCTTTTCCATTTTTGTAGATCTCTTTTGGTTTCATGCAGTAGTGTTTTGTAGTTCTCTTTGTATAGGCCTTTACATCCCTGGTTAAATTTATTTCTAAGTATTTTATTTTTTTAGGGGTTATTATAAATGGTATTGTTTTCCTGGTTTCCTCTTCATCATTCTATTGGTTTATAGGAATCCAATCATTTTTGTATGTTTATCTTGTATCCTACTACTCTGCTGAATCTTTCTATTAGTTCCAGTAGTTTTCTCGTGGAGTCTTCTGGGTTTTCTATGTATAGTATCATATTATCTGCAAATAGGGACAGCTTAACTTCTTCATTACCAATTTGGATGCCCTTTGTTTCTTTTTCTTTCCTTACCGCTCTAGCTAGCACTTCCAGCACAATGTTAAATAGGAATGGTGATAAAGGGCATCATTGTCTTGTTCCTGTTCTTAAGGGGAATGTTTTCAGCCTCTCTCTGGTAAGAATGATGTTGGCCGTTGGTTTTGCATAGATGCCCTTTATTATGTTGAGAAATTTCCCTTCTATACCTATTTTATTGAGAGTTTTTATCAGGAATGGGTGTTGGATTTTGTTGAATGCCTTTTCTGCATCAGTTGAGATGATCATGTGATTCTTTTCTTTCCTTTTATTTATGTGGTGGATTACATTGATGGATTTTCTGATGTTGAACCATCCTTGCATAACTGGTATGAATCCTACTTGTTCATGATGTATTTTTTTTTTTTATATGATGCTGAATTCTATTGGCTAGAATTTTGTTGAGAATGTTTGCATCTATATTCATGAGAGATATTGGTCTGTAATTTTCTTTTTTTGTGATATCTTTGCCTAGTTTTGGTATCAGGGTTATGCTGGCTTCACAGAATGAATTCAGAAGTGTTGCTTCCTTTTCTATATTCTGAAATAGTTTGAGTAGTACTGGTATAAGCTCTTCTCTGAATGTTTGGCAGAATTGTCCCGTGAAGCCATCTGGGCCACGGCTGTTTTTGGTTGGAAGTTTTTTTTTATTACCTTTTCAATTTTTTCTCTTGTGATGGTTCTGTTCAGGTTTTCAACATCACTTTGTGTTAATTTGGATAAGTGGTGTGTTTCTAGAAATTTATCCATTTCCTCTAGGTTTTCAAATTTGCTAGAGTATAGTTTTTCATAATACTCTGTTATGATCCTATTTCAGTTGGGTCTGTTGTAATGCCCCCCATTTCATTTCTCATTTGGGTTTTTTACGTCCTCTCCTGTTTTTCTTTTGTCAGTTTGGCCAGTGGTTTGTCGATTTTGTTGATCCTTTCAAATAAACAACTTTTGGTTTTGTTGATTCTTTCTATTGTTTTTCTATTCTCTCTTTCATTTATTTCTGCTCTGATCTTTATTATTTCCTTTCTTCTCGTGGCTGTGGGCTTTTTTTTTCCCTGTTCTCTTTCTATTTGTTTGTGTTGTGTAGTTAATGTTTTGATTTTGTTCCTTCTTTTTTTGATGTGCACATCTATTGATATAAATTGTCCTCTGAGGACTGGCTCCAGTGTATCCCAAAGGTTTTGGTATGATGTGTTTTCATTTGATTCTAGGAATTTTTTTATTCCATCCTTGATTTCTTCTATTACCCAGTGGTTTGTAAGCAGGGTGTCATTCAGTTTCCATGTAATTGATTTTTTTTCCTTGCTCTTCCTGTTGTTAATTTCTAGCTTGATGGCATTGTGGTCAGAGAAAATACTTCGTATTATCTCAATGTTTTGGATTTTGTTGAGGGTTGCTCTGTGGCCTAAGACGTGGTCTATTCTGGAGAACATTCTGTGTGCATTGGAAAAAAAAGATGTGTACTTTGCAGCTGTTGGGTGTAGTGTTCTATATATGTTCATGAAGTCAAGTTGGCTGATTGTGCCCTTTAGGTCTTCTGTATCTTTGTTGAGTTTCTTTCTAGATGTTCTGTCCTTTACCAAGAGTGGTGTGTGGAAGTCTCCTACTATTATTGTGGAACTGTTAATTTCTCTTTTCAGTTCTGTTAGAGTTTGTTTTATGTATTTGGGAGCCCTGCCATTGGGGGCATAGATGTTTATTATGGTTATGTCTTCATGATGGATTGTCCCTTTAATCATGATATAGTGCCCTTCTTTGTCTTTTATGGTGGATTTTGTTTAAAGTCTATTTTATCTGAGATTAGTATTGCCATTCCTACTCTTTTTTGGCGGCTGTTTGCTTATTTTTTTCCATCCTTTGATTTTTAATAAATTTTTGTCTTTGTTTCTAAGTTGTGTCTCTTCTAGACAGCATAGTGATGGATCCTGTTTTTTAATCCATTCTGTCACTCTCTGTCTCTTTATGGGTGCATTTAGGCCATTTACATTCAGTGTAATTACGGATAAGTGTAATTTTTTTTTTTTTTTTTTTGGTGTCATTTTGTAGTGCTTTTTTTGGTGATGTTGACGTTTTCTTTGTTCCTCTTACTCTCCTGTGCTGAATTCCTTTTGTTTGTGGGGTTTTTTTTTGTTTGTTTTTTTTTTTTTAATTTCTTTTGTTTTTGTAGGTTTTGGTTTTAGTGAGACTTTATGTTTTTCTTCTTTATTTTGATGAGTAGGTTTGTTAACTTTCTTTGTGGTTACCTTGAAATTTACCTGTACCTTCCTAGGTTTGAACCAGTCTGTTATTACTTGGTATTGCCTTGCCTTCCTCTCCATTAGAGGGTTATATACCTACATCATTTATTTCCTCTTTTATTATTCTGATGTTTTTGTCATTTACAAATTAACCTTTCCGGTTCCCTGTTGTAATTCTTTTGGTTTTGGATAGTCCTTGAGGGTTCATTTCCTAGGTTGGTATCTGGCTGGTATGATTTTGCATCCTAGATTTAGCCTGGGGTTTTATGTTGTTTGTTCTCAGACGAAGGACTCCTTTTAATAATTCCTGTAAGTTTGGTTTGGTTTTTACATAGTCCCTTAATTTCTGTTTATCTAGAAATGTCCTAATTTCACCATCATATTTGAATGAGAGTTTTGTAGTATATATTATTCTTGGCTGGCAATTTTTTCTTTCAAGGTTTTATATATGTCATCCCATTGCCTTCTTAGTTGCATGGTTTCTGCTGAATAATCTGACCTTGTCTTATTGTTTCTCTTCTGTATGTAACCTTTCTTTTTTCTTGAGCTGCTCTTAGGATTCTTTCTTTGTCTTTGGTTTTAGTGAGTGTGATTATGATATGCCTTGGTGATTTTCTTTTGGGGTCTATCCTACCTGGGGTTCATTGTTCTTGGATGGTCAGCTTTTCATCTTTCATGATATTGGAGAAGTTTTCTGTCAGCAGTTCTTCAATGATCCTGTGTTTTCTGTTTTCTCCCCCGTTCTGGAACTCTGATCACTCGAAAATTTTTTCTTTCGATTGTATCCCACATAATTCTCAGGGTTTCTTTATTTTTCTTCATTCGTTTTTCTGATTTTTCCTCGAACAGTGTTGTAGCCAGTGTTTGTCTTCAATTTTCATTTCAAACCTACTCCTCAGCCCTTATATGACACTGTCCATTTCTAAAATCTTGTTATCTTTTGGAACTTTAATTGTTGTTTTTGTATGATTTCTGGTTGCGAATTTATTTTCGAATTTTGTTCTTGTATTATTTTCCTTAATTCTTCTGTTTTTTTTGTATTTTCCATCATTTTGTCTGCCGTTTCCATGAATTTGTCTATTTTTTCCTCATTTTTGTCTGCTTTTCCCCTCAACTGTTGGATAGCTCTGAATATTAGAGATTTGAATTCCCTATCAGGTAGTTCTAGTGCCTTTTCTTTTACTGGAAGGTCATCTGGTGTTTTATTTTGGACACCTACTGGAACCATCCTGTCCTGTTTTTTTTTTTAAATATGTTTTGATATTGTCTGCAGTCATCAGGGCATTCAGTAGTTGTTTTCCTCATTTATTGATTGTAGATTTGTTTTGTCCTTTTTTTTGTTTTATTTGGTTGTGTCTGAGGAGGCGGGCTGTGCTTTCTTTGTCATTTGCTCATCTATGGGCACAACACTTTTCACCTCCTTGTCCAATGGGTCAGGGTCAGTCACTCAGCTATGGTACAGCAGGGCAGGTCCAGCTGAAGGGGAGTTGCTGGGATGGGTTGTTTGTGACACACAGTAGGGCCGACAGGGCAGGCCAGGAATCAGTGTAGGTCAGGTTCTGGCAGGCTGTGCCTGTGCAGCTTGGGGGTGTGATGTTCAGTGCACAGTGTGGGTAAGCAGGAAGGAGGGGGGATATTTGATGTGTGGAGATGGGTATGGGAAAGAGGAGAGAGAGGAGAGAGAAACAGGAGCCAAAAACAAACAAACAACAACAAAAAAAGAGCGCTAAGGGAGCAGTTGTTCGGTCTCCTGCTAGGAGCTCCATGAAGCTGCTTTCCTGTACTCCCTATTCGCTGATCCCCGATAGGAGTCCAAAATGGCAAATCTGTGCTGTGTTAGCTGATGGGGTCCTCTGCTTGTAATTCTCCTTGCTCTCTGTTCTCTGTCAGTTTCTTATTCCATTCGGTGGTTGGCTGGGTTCTTCATCACTTCATTTGATGCTTAGGGTTCCAGGATTGATGTTTGTTTCTGTTTGACTTAGTTTTTTGGGTGTTTGCTGTGGAGGGACGGCGTGGTGCTTCTGTTTATAGCGCCATGCTGCCCGGAAGTCATAAATGTGAACTTTTGCTAGATTTTTCAGCTATCCAAATATAATTAACAGCAATAAAATGGACAAAGGTTTTAAAAGTATGTGCATAGGAAATGTAGTAAGTATTGAAAAGAATACAAAAGCATATAATACACAACTCGTGCCATGAATAACTTTAGAATTTGTTATTCATTAATAATACTTGACTAATAGTATTAGCAGAAGCTAAAACAAATTAAATCTTATCTTTACCTCAATTGTACATGATCAGAGTTGGGTAAAACTTACTAGTTAATGGGATATTAAAAGATAAACCTGTGAAATAAGATGCAGAATATATTTGGGAAAAGGTGGTAGAAATGATTCAAAACTTTTCATGATTTTTAAAAATTATATGTCAATGTAGTAACTTAAAACTCTCTTTAAGCTGCAAATGATATTTGTAAACAAGAAAAAATGTTAACATTATGGAACAACAGCTTTAAGTTGAAAGCTTGCTAACTAAGACAGCCTAGAAAGAATGGCATTTCAGAAAGCAAAATTGGAAGTTAAAGGCTAAAAGACTAGTTGCAATTATATTGTATTTCATTGTTGACCCTAAATAGCAGATGTCACTAATAAATAGTCATTTTTTAGAGTTGGTTTCATTAAAGATTCAATATGAAGCTCCACTGAACTAGGAATTTGAATCTGCTTGTGAAGCTGTTGCCCACAGAAATAATATATTACCACCAGGTGCTACACAAACCCACAGAAACCATTATCCAACTCCAGGCAGGTTATATTATATTTAGTTTGAAACCAGACAGTCACCTTGTGGGTGAAAGTAAAAATTATACTAATGCCTAGTGCCCTAATAAATTAAAACAAGAGGCAATTTCCAATGACCCTATTCTGCCACAACTCCTGGCCCTCCTTCCGTATCATTTCTGTGTATCTTCTGGACTCCTCTGATTATTTTACTGACATAAATATATTTTTGTTCCTATTCCCATATCCCACACTGCTACTATGGATGTCTTCTTGCAAGAAGTAAATCGAGGTGAGGTACACTTTGCAGAGCATTAGAATGTCACTGATTAATCATACCAAGAGTGGAGCTCTTCCTAGGTTAAAGGTATACATACTGTCACTATGATGAAGAATGAGCTGGATTTTATGTCTGCCATTGAGATGAAACTCATTTAAAATATTTGCAATAAACAGCATGATCAGGACTTGGCATGAACACACAAAGGATATTCAAACATCTGGAACTTATTAAGTGTAGGTTGGTTTTGGCCTACATCTAGAATTATAAAATGATTCTATAATATTATACTGAATCAGTGCAAACCTTACAAATGAAGTTGTGCTTCTAATTCCTTCCTTGCTAAGGGTCTGTATGAAGAAACTGTGTGGAAGGGAGAGGATAGGGACGACCATAAGGGGGTTAAGTGTCCAACTTTGAGCAAATTAAGTTCTACTTGGTAGACTGACCTGGAAATCAATAAATCAGAAATTATTCACTTAGTTCCACCCAAGCCACTAACAGTTAAGACACTAGATCTATGCCACATTTAGGTCTTCTCTATACTGTACAAATATTAGGCTCCCTTTGTGAACATTTGCCCTAATTGAAATAAATTTTCATTTTGGTGGAGAAGGAAGAGAGAAGTGTCAAAAATCAGATGAAATAGTAGTACTCCTGCAATTATGTCTTTTCCTAAATGTTCTTTCTCACAGTCTAGCTCTGAGTCCTGTAAATTACATAATGAAGATGACAGGGATCTTGTTTTTTGGACCACAGACTTTTTTAGTCCCTCTAGGAGAGAATAACAGTCACTTTTCAATGGATTTTGGAATTCACAGAATGACTAGTCATGTACGAGCTCTTATTTAGTGGGAAATTGTATGATCAGAGAGAGGATGGAACTAGATGAGCTTTAATACTTCTTCCAAAACACTAATTTCATGATTTGTAATGAGCCAAATTTTAGTTAATAAACATTTATTGAGTGCCTGGTCTATTGCTCACTGTTGTAGCTATAGGAAATATAAGAGAGTTAAATAGCATGATTCTTGAAATATGGAGAACATTCTTTTTTTTAATTGAACTTTAGATGAAGGTTTACAGAACAAACTAGCTTTTCATTAAACATTACACATATTGTTTCATGACATTGGTTAACAACCCCAAGACATGTCAACACTCTCCCTTCTCCACCTTGGGTTTCCTATTAGCAGGTTTCCTGTCCCCTCCTGCCTTCTAGTCCTTGCCCCTGGGCTGGTGTGCCCCTTGAGTCTCATTTTGTTTTATGGGCCTGCCTAATCTTTGGATGAAGGGTGAACCTCAGGGGTGACTTCATTACTGTGCTAAAAGGGTGCCCAGGGCCATACTCTTGGGATTTCTCCAGTCTCTGTCAGGCCAGTAAGTTTGGTCTTTTTCTGTGGGTTAGAATTTGTTCTACATTTTTCTCCAGCTCTGTCCAGGACCCTCTGTTCTGATCCCTGTTAGAGCAGTCAGTGGTGGAGCCAGGTATCATCTAGTTGTACTGGACTCAGTCTGGTGGAGGCCATGGTAGTTGTGGTCCGTTAGTCCTTTGGACTAATCTTTCCCTTGTATCTTTAGTTTTCTTCGTTCTCCCTTGCTCCCAAAGGGGTGAGACCTGTGGAGTATCTTAGATGGCTGCTCACAGGCTTTTAAGACCCCAGACGCTACTCACCAAAGCAGAATGTAGAACATTTTCTTTATAAACTATGTTTTGCCAGTTAAGCTAGATGTTCCCCAAGACCACGATCCCCCCAGCCCCTCAGCCCAGCCATTCTGTCCCTCAGGGAGTTTGGATGTGTCTATGGAGCTTCCATGACCTTGCCCTGTACAAGTTGTGCTAGCTTCCCCAGTATTGTGTACTCTCTTACCCTTCACCAAAGTTATCACTTATCTATTGTCTATTTAGTGTTTTTCTATTCCCATCCTTCCCCCTCCCCATAACCAGCAAAGATTGTTTCTTTTTGTGTGTAAACCTTTTCATGAATTTTTATAGTAGTGGTCTCATACAATATTTGTCATTTTGTAATTGGCTTATTTTACTCAGCATAATGCCCTCCAGATTCATCCATGTTGTGAGATGCTTTGCAGATTCATCATTGCTCTTTATCGATGCATAATACTCCATTGTGTGTATGTACCATAGTTTGTTTATCCATGGGCATCTAGGTTGTTTCCATCTTATTGCCGTTGTGAACAATGCTGCAATGAACATGGGTGTGCATATGTCTATTTGTGTGACAGCTCTTATTTCTCTAGGAGATATTCCTAGAAGTGGGATTGCTAGATCGTATGGTATTTCTATTTCTAGCTTTCAAAGGAAGTACCATATTGTTTTCCAAAATGGTTGTATCATTTTGCATTCCCACTGACAGTGCATAAGAGTTACATTCTTCCTGCAACCTCTCTAACATTTGTTATTTCTGGTTTTTTTGGTTCATGCCAGTAATGCCAGGGTGAGATGACGTCTCATTGTGGTTTTGATTTGCATTCCTCTAATGGCTAGTGATCGCATTTCCTCATGTGTCTGTTAGTCGCTTGAATGTCTTCTTTGGTGAAGTGTCTGTTCACTTCTCTTGCCCATTTTTTAATTGGATTATTTGTCTTTTTGTTGCAGAGGTGTTGGATTTTCTTGTAGATGGTAGAGATTAGACCTCTGTCAGATTTCTAATAGCCAAAATTTTTTTGCCAGTCTGTAAGTTCTCTTTTCACTCTTTTGGTCAAGTCTTTTGATGAGCGTAAGTGTTTAATTTTTAGAAGATCCCAGTTATTTAGCTTATCTTCTGGAGTTTGTGTGTTGTTAGCTATGGTTTGCATCCTGTTAATGCCTTGTATTAGGGCCTCTAGCATTGATCCTATTTTTTCTTCTAAGAATTTTATAGTTTTTGGCTTTATATTTAGGTCTTTGATCCACTTTGAATTAGTCTTTGCATATGGTGTGAGGTATAGCTCCTGTTTCATTTTTTTGCAGATGGTCATCCAGTTTTGCCAGTACCATTTGTTAAAAAGACTCTTTGTTCCCCATCTGATGGGCTTTGTTCTCTTGTCGAAGATCAGCTGGCCGTAGGTGCCTGGATTTATGTCTGGGTTCTCGATTCTGTTCCACTGGTCAATGTATCTGTTGTTGTGCCAGTACCAGACTGTTTTCACTAGTGTAGCTGTATAGTAGGTTCTGAGGTTAGATAGTGTGAGTCCTCCTACTTTATGATATTCATTTTTTAATAAATAAAATTTTCATGTGCTAAAGGTCAAGGTGGCTTTGGGAAATCATGGGATAAAGACTCTATGGTCTGTCACATATTCTCCTTACAACCAAAAACAACTAGAGGAACATAAGTCCTGCCTAGTCTCTCAGCCACCCACATCTACCCTACCCTCGGTTTTAAACTTGGATCTGGTTTTTGCCCCCTTTCTACTTACAGGTCAGTAAGGAATGATGCTTTCTATCTCATCCAAAGTGAAAAAAAAGTTTCACTTTAAAAATTGTGCTGGGGCTTGACTTGGCAAATGTTTCATTATATATATTTTATCACACACACACAAAAAATTGTTCTGGGGAAAAGCAAAGGTCCCAGCATATCCAAAACAAATTTGAAAAAGAACAGACTTGGAGGACCTACAATATCTGTCTTCAAGATTTACTCTAAATCTAAAGAAATCAATATATTATACTACTGGCTGGTATAAGGATTGATAAATAGATCAATGGAACAGAATAGAGAAACCAAAAAATGTATCCAAAATTATAAAGTCACTTGATTTCTAACAAAGGTACCAAACAATTCAATGGGACAAGGCATCTTTTCAACAAATGATGCTGAAATAACTGGATATCCATGTGGGAAAATAAATAAATCTCAACCCCTATCTCACATCATGCACAAAAATTCATTTGAGATGAATCATAGACCTAAATGCAAAAGCTGAAACCATAAAGCTTTTAGTAGAAAACATAAAAGAATATCTTCTTGACTTGGAGGTAACTTTCTTAGACTGGACATAAAAAAGCAATAACCTTAAAAGAAAAAAATGATAAATTAGACTGCACTAAATTTCAAAACTTATGCTCATCAAAAGACACCATTAATTAAATGAGTAGGCTAGCCACAAACTTGTAGAAAACGTTAAATAAGTAAAACTTATATAGAGAGATATATAAAAGAACTGATAATCAGGACATAAAAACTCCTAAAATTCAATAATAAGCAAACAGCCTTATTTAAAACTGGGCAAAAGAGTTGGACACTTAACAAAAGATACATGAATAGCCAATAAGCACGTGAAAAAGGACGTATCATCAGTAGTCATGAGGGAAATGAAAATTAAAATCACAATGAGAAGATAGCCCTACTCTCCCCTAAAATTATTAAAATTAAAAAGACCAGAAACACCAGATGTTGATAAGGATGCAGAACTACCAGAACTCTAATACACCGCATCGGAAGTGTAAAATGGTATAATCACTTTGGAAAAAGTTCTAGCAGTTTCTTATAAAACTAAACATACACCTACCTTATGACCCAGAATTTTCACCTGTGGGTATTTACCCAAAAGAAATGAAAATATATGTCCATAAAAAGACTCACACAAGAATGTTCATAGCCATGTTATTAATAATAGTCCAAAATGGGAAACATCCCAGGTGCTCATCAATAGGAGAATGGATAAGCAAAGTATGGTATATTTACAGAATGGAATACTACTCAGCAATAAAAAGGAGCAAACTCCTGATATAACAGCATGGATAAATTTTAAAAAGCATTACTAAGTGAAAAATGCCTTACATGGAATCATATGATTCCATTTACGTAAACTTCTGAAAAAACAAAATTAATCTATGGTGGAAAAAATCAGAACCCTGGTTGCCTGGGTGGGATTGTGGAACAGGAATTGGCTGGAAAGACAATGAAGGAACTCTCTGGAGTAATGAAAACGGTCTATTCTTGCTTAAGGGTTGGGTTACAGGCGTATGCATTTTTCAAAACTTATTGAATATACGCTTAAGGTTTGTGCATTACATTGCATGTAAATATTTTCTCCAAAAAAATAGTGTGAGCAAATCTTGAACTCTAGCTTATGATATGCATAATAAAGTATTTAGGGAGAAGAGTGCTGGTATCTTAAGTTTACTTTTAAATGTATCAAAAAATAAGAAAGATTGATGGATGAATTCAGAGATAGACAGATATGTGATAAAGTAAGAATAGCAAAAATATTAATGGTAGAATATAACTGAGGAGTACATGGGAGTTTGGAAACCCTGGTGGTGTAGTGGTTAAGAGCTATGCCTGCTAACCAAAAGGTCTGCAGTTCAAATCCACCAGGCGCTCGTTAGAAATTCTACGGGGCATTGTTCCCTGTCCTATAGGGTCTACTATGCGTCGGAATTGACTTAATGGCAATGGGTTATATGGGAGTTCACTGTAAAATTCTTTCAACTTTTCTAAATATTTAAAAATTTTTATAATAAAATGTTGGGAAAAGTTGAGCGGAGTCTTTGTGTTACCAAAGATGTCTACCCAGCTAGATAATTCTGTTGTTTGGCTAGAGATTGTCATGGAACGTGTTTCTTAATCACTGCTAGGCCTCTGTGCATTGTTGGAGAGAAGGAAAAAGAAACTGACTCTGCTTGACAAATAATGTATTTCCATTGTGGGCAGGGGAATCTGTGAAAATTACATGGCATTGA
Source organism: Dugong dugon (assembly GCA_030035585.1). Lineage (NCBI taxonomy): Eukaryota > Metazoa > Chordata > Mammalia > Sirenia > Dugongidae > Dugong > Dugong dugon. The sequence continues at coordinate 133,773,401 of CM057461.1, forward strand.
GGAAAAAAATTGTTTTTCTTAATATATATTCAGGCAGTAATTATACATTCTCGGGAATTGTGCATGTTTATGTGTACGTTTGGTCGACTAGTTCCTGCACAAAAACTAAAGGAAGAATGTGGACAAATACTTACATAACATACTGACGGAAATCTTGGAAAGAACCAGACTTGGAATCCCAAGCCTACCCTGGAACTGTTTTACTGAAATGCCCCCAGGGTGTAATTCTGGACTAGTAACTCATACTTTGGTGGAAAATATCTTGCAATGAATCGTTATGTTTTTGGATTACTCTTTTAGGGGAAGGAGAACTGATCCTACATTGAAACCAACCCGTGAGTAGAGGGCTTCGAAAATGGGGAGGGAAAATTTGTCCTGGGAGACCTGAAAAAGAGATGCATTAAGGAAGAGAGGGCCACAAACCTCAAGACAAGGGTGCTAGGAACTGGGGTGTGCCCAGGAAGAGACTACTCTGAAGAATCATGTTAGAGGAATAATTCTAAGAAGTTTGGATTTCATCCTGAGGTCAGTAGAGAGCCAGTTGTTCCTTCAATCTGGATTCTGAGGCTTTGTGCTATTTCTTTTGCTGGAAAAATTTCACTCCACCATCTACTCCAATTTGCCTATCCTTTAAGATTCGGTTTGAGAATTTCCACCTCCCTAAAATCCCTCTCCCATCTGAGGTAGGCCCACCTCTGCGCACTCATTGTATGTTACGTGTAATTATTTATCGCACTGTTTTATAATTACCTCTTTTCCACTAGTGGCTTTCAAACTTTATTGAACCAGACCTAGACAGCAAGAAATACATTTTTCATCACAACTCTAATATACTGAAATTGAAATTTCACTGAGAAATACTTAACCTTACTACATGCAACACATTCTGGTATTTACTATTCTGCACTATTCTTTTTTTCTAATTCTCATTTCAACATACTGAATTGATTTCATGACACGCTAGTGGGTCATGACCTTTAGTTTAAAAAAATATTGCAATAGACTGTAAGCTCATAGATTCCAGAATGTAGTAGGAGCTCAATATAATCATTGAAGAACTATATGAAATAAAAATCTCTGTATCCCTAGCAATTAACACAGGGTCAGGCACATGGAAGTGGTCAATAAAAATGTCTGATGAAAGAATAAACAAACACTTTGTGGGCAGACCATCTTCATGAGTCATCTTTTCCCCCCTATTGCTTCTTTAAGAACAAGGGTTTCTTAAAGGATATTAAATGAAAGCACAGATATGTAAATACAGAGACAGATGAAATTGATGAAGGGACATTAAAAATTGTTGGAAGAGTATGATGAGATAGAGGGGCATTATTGTTGAAGAATAGGTGTTAGGTCTTCTAAAAAAGGCCTCATGTGAAGTCACTAAGGTCCAGAGTCTGGTCATCAGCTCTACAGATAAGAAATTATCTTGTAAATGGCACAAAGACAACCAAATTCACAAGAGGCTGATGAATAACCAATATGCGCTAAAATTTATTTAGTACTTACTCTCTGTCAGACACTATTCTAAGCACTTCCGTGAATTATTCACTTACCCTCAAAATAACCCTATGAAGTAAGGGTATCTCAAATTATTACTTCCATCTTAAAGATGAGGAAACTGAGATTGAGAGATTAAGCAACTTGCTCAAGCTTACACAGCTAATAAGAGGTAAGTAAAAAGGTAGTGTGTTAGTTTGCTGGGGGTATCATAACAAAGTACCATAAATTGGGTGGCTTATAAAAACAGATATTGCTTTAAAGTTCTGGAGGCTAGCAGTGTGAAATCAGGACGTTGGCCATGTTGCTTCCTTCTGAGGCTCTGAGGGAGAATAGGTTCCTTACATCTCTCCTAGCTTCTGATGACAAAGGCCAATCCTTGGCATTCCTTCTCTTGCAGCTCCAATCTGTCTGCGTCCTCACATGGCCAGCTTCCCTCTATGTGTCTCTCTCTAGCTCCTCTCCTCTTCTATAAGGATGCCACTCACACTGGAATAGGACCCACCCTGCTCCAGTATGCCCTCATGTTACCTGGTAACATCTTCAAAGGCCCTATTTGAAAACAAGTTCACATTCACAGGTACTGAGGGTTAGGACTTCAACATATTTTTGGGGGGTGCACTATTCAATCCATAGCAGGTAGGAATAAAAAAATTGAAAAAAAAACCTCGGAAAGTAATAAAGCAATAAACAAAGAAAGGTGGGAAAAGGTTACAAAATAGAGGACTAATCAAGGAGGCTCAATAATTGACTACTAGGAGTTCCAGAGGACATAGATATTTTAAATGATGGAAAAGATATCATCAAATGAATAACATAAGAGAATTTTCCATATCCAAAAGATCAGTTTCTAGTTTGTAAGTGTCCCCTGAGTACTCAGAATAATGAATGAAAAAAGTTCCACACTAAGGTTCATCATGAAATTTAAGAACATTGGAGATTAAAAAAAAAAAAAAAAAGGATCTCCCATAGACAGATGCACCCACCCATGAACCAAGAGGGGAGGTGTGAATGGCCCCTCACTATCACACACCAAATAAGCCACTGAAGAATATTTGTTTTCTTTCCCCACAACTTTGCACTCGTAGATTTTGAGATTCTAGTGCTACGAGTCGGAATTGACTTGACAGCAACAGTTTTTTGGTAGTACCCAAGGGAGAAAGGTTTCTATCATGGTTCAGATGAATTGGAAACTCAGACTGCCCCCTTAAACTGCAGAATTAAGGGCAGAAAAGGGCTACTATAGCAGTGTGGTGATTAATCCCAAACACTAAGGGGAAATTGAGCTGCTGCTATACAACGGGGACAAGGAGGACTATGACTGAAACCCAGCTGAGACAACTCGATAAAAACAGTCAACCCAACAAAGAAGATCAAAGTGGACTCAGATTATTTGGTAATTAAGATTTGGGGCACTGCACTAAATAAAGAATCCCTCTCAGTCAAGGTGCTTAAAGAGGGCAATAAAAAACACAAACCCATTGCTGTCGAGTCAATTCTGACTCATAGCGACCCTGTAGGACAGAGTAGAACTGCCCCATAGGGTTACCAAGGAGCGGCTGGTGGATTTGAACTACTGATCTTTTGTTCAGCAACCGTAGCTTACCATAGCTGTTAACCACTGCACCACCAGTGCTCCAAAGGAGGCAATAACAACAACAAAAAACCCAAATTCATCGCCGTTGAGTCGATTCCAACACATAGCAACCCTGTAGGACAGAGTAGAACTGCCCCATAGGGTTTCGAAGGAGCACCTGGAGGATTAAAACTGCTGACCTTTTGGTTAACAGCCATAGCTCTTAACAACTAGGCCACCAGGGTTTCCAAAGAAGGCAATAGGGTTTGGAAAAAGGAATTTACAATTATCACCTTGGGCCTCATGACCCACTACAAAAGTGGAGTTCAATAGCAGTCAGGTTTTATGTTAATTATTCTCACTCCCCACCCCATCCCTAACTTGAATGAAGAGCATTGGCTTGGTTAACACTTTAAATTTCAGGTGCAAGCCTGACAGAATTGACATTATCCTGTGATGATAAGATCACTGATAGGACTATGCATGTCCCTTGTGTTACAGACGCTAACTGATACACAAAGAATGATGCATGAATTTCTTACAGCCCAAGTGACACCAGGAATATATTGGGACTTGAACTGCCTCTTCAGTCTTCTACCCAAAAGGCAGGCCTACTTACTAAAGAGACCACAGCAACAAGAAGCCAGAGTTTCCTTGGCATGGAATTGGTGCAGTGTGGCTCCTTTAGGCTCCCTGTATAACTTAAGAATGCAAGCTATGTGAGAAACACAGATGGCCAGTCAATGTCAGCTAGAGAAGCAGAGATGACCAAAACAGACAGTAGTTAACTAGAAAGATTTCTTTCTCCTCTATTCCTTCTTGTAGCCCCAACACCAGAAGAGTTAGCCTTGAAAGAGAAAAAGGAAGAAACGTCCTATAACCGATACAATCCCAACCCAAGCACTTGAGAGGGACAATGAGTGAAAAAATTGACTATATTCCTTTCCCCACTTCAGGTTGTTGTGGCCAGCAATGGAGGAGGCTTTAAATAGAAGACCATAGTTTTAAACTGGGCCAGGATGGACTTTGAATATTTTTAAAGACCAGAAAACTATGGAATCTGCCTGGGGGGAAGGGTATTCAACATAGTGCAGTGGGAGTAGTGACTAGAGAAAAATAAAATAAATAAAACATTTTATGCTTGTAGCCCAACCAAGTTTAGATTTCTTAGTAAGCTGGTCACATAAACTTAAGAGTAGTATATAGTTTATGACAAAATGTTAAGTGAATGAATCAGAACTTGAAATTATAATGCATGTGGCAAGTAAAATTCTACGAGTACACTGAATATATTAAACAAAGCCTGGAACAGACAACTGAATTTTTCCTAAATCACGATTTTGCATAGGGTCAGCAACGACCATATATTAACCAAACCTACTATTATACTTTCCTTTTTATTATTTTTTTGTATTTATTTGTTTAAGATGTAAAATAAATTTAGCATGATTGCATTTCACAAACCCATGCTGGATGACAGGTACTTGGCTACCTCTGTGGATCTGTAAATTGTGGGGTTTTTTTTGGTTGTTGTTTTCTTTTTTAAAGCTTAATGCCATAGTATTTCAAAGAAGCAGACTAAACAGACTATGATCCCTCAGTTCCTCCCTTTTCCTTTAGAAATTGAGTAGTAGTTTTGACTTTTTCTATTATCTGTAATCATTTCAGTTTGCAGGGAGTCCATTCATATAATTGTTAATAGCGCAGAGATTTCAGAGTACATGTCTTTGAACATTCTAGTGAAGATTCCTTTAGGCCCACCTGATGTGAAATCATCTACCCTAACCTATTCCATCTCTAACTCCAATTTCTATAGCATCACTGGTAATATTTGTATGGAGACTATAATTTATGAGGTCTCCCTCCCATACTGGAGTGTTTTAGGACACTGGAGCAGGGTTAGACTCTCCTGGTATTATCTGTGGTATACTGATCTTATACTTAAGAATGTCATACCCCCTTTATAAATATTACCCTTCTTAACTGTTAACTTCAAGAATGCCCAAGACTGCCAAGAGATAAAAAGTTTGTGTCTATTATATTTTTACATAGACTCTTTAAAAGTAGTTTTAGGTTTACAGAAAAATTGGGCAGAAAGTACACAGTTTCCATATATCCGCCTTCCCCCTGCAGTTTCTCCTATTATTAACATCTTACATTCCTGTGCTACATTTATTACATATGATGAATCAATACTGATATTAACTAAAGTCCATAGTTTACATTAGGGTTCACTCTTTGTGTTGTAGAGTTCTATGGGCTTTAACAAATGCACAACATCATATATCCACCATTACAGTATCATACAGTATAGATTCACTCCCCTAAAAATTCCCTGTGATGTACCAATTCATCTTGGCTATTTTTTTTTTTTTAAATATCAACCTTATATGAACTCAATGGGAAATGTATATAAAATAGATTGCACCAAAATAAAGTGAGGTTCACTAAAGAATAACCCTTTCAAATCACAGCTATTTTCGCATCTGTCACAATGATGATCTAGATAAGTATTTACCTATATTTAATAAACAGAGAAGGTATTGTCATATACTAAATGTATGCCAAGGCAATTTTTATTTGTGCTTATGTATGTGATGAAATACAATTAAATCTTACAATAGTAAATAAAATTGTCATTTGGCATTTAAGTATATTATCTAATTTATTCCATTTAACAGAAAGCAAAGCAAAACCTAAGATAACTGAATCATACTGATACTACTTAAATGAATAGAATACTCCATTGTCTCCCTGCTGCAGTCCTTCTGTGTATTTTACTCAAAAGAACAATGTGAAGAACAAAATCTGAGAATAAAAGAACTTCCAAGTCTACTTGAAAACGAAAAAACAGCAAAAATCTTTATCAAATGAAAGAAACATACAATTTAGCTCAGCAAGGCTTCTACATATCCAAGGACAATGTAGATGTACAGCCACAAATTTTTTGAAAAGAAAATTTTTTCCTGGTCTTTGTGATTCTGGCTTAACAAAGCCTACATAAAACAAAATGTTACAATTATTCGTTAATATTTTAAAAGGCTTTATAAACCCCTTGAGATTTCTCTTACAACTTTTTTTAATGGAAGTTTTCATTTCTTGAATTATTAATTCTTAAATAAGAATATTAATTACTACATGCTTTTTTAAAGTTACTTTCAGAGTTTTAGATAAGATTCCATAAAATATGGATATAACCTATTTCAGTAAATAGTTAATTTCATTTATATAGGAACTGTTGTTAAGGGCCAGACAAGGAGAGAAGGGGGATGTACAAACCTAAGAGAGTGAGCCTCAGAAGACAGGATACAGGCAAGCTGAAATACTAATGTATTGGCTACAACAAGGGAACCCTGGTGGTGCAGTGGTTAAAGCGCTAGACTGGTAACCAAAAGGTCGGTGGTTCAAAACCACCAGTGGTTCCTTGGGAGAAAGGTGTAACAGTCTGCTTACATAAAGATTTACAGCTTTGGAAACCTTGTGGGTTGTATAAGTTAGAATTGACGGGATGGCAGTGGGTTTGGTTTGGCTATAACAGTTAATCTGACTAAAAATCCTCAGTAAATGTTAGTTAAGGAAATTTGTTCTCACTTCAAGTGAGAACTAAGGGATGAAGATGACATAGTCCCAGCCCTGGAGCAGTTATCAATAAGGGGTAAATAAGTTTAAGAGTGGAGAAGGTGATGATTCATAATTATCCTATAGGAGGACAGATCAGAAAGTGAGGCAATCCTTCTGTGATAAGCCAATCTACCTTGGTAAGTGAACTCAGCAGGCCCCAGATATAGCAGACCTCAATGAAGCCAACTGGAGTACAGTGAGAAAGGGGTATAAAAACCTCACTGGGGGTGAAATTTGGGACTGCTGCAGAGAACTGCATGGGCTTGCTCCTGTTTGTTGTGGGAAACCCAGTGAGAAGAGCAGGAAGGATGTTATATCCACTCAAGCAGGGACGGATTACCCAATAGGCAAGGTACGCACGGATTTACTTACTAATCTGTAGTGCACAATTTCACCTGTTTTCACCAAAAAAGGTGAAATTGTGCACTACAGATAAGTAAACACAATTAAGCCCTTGCTACCTTGCTCACTGTAAACTCGTGCATAGCTTGCTTACTGGTTAATCTGCCCCTGATCCACTGTACCAATTACATATTACCTCTCCTGGACTCCATAAACCTGTTGCTGTTGAGTTGATTCTGACTTGTAGCGACCCTACAGGAGCGGCTAGTGGATTTGAACTGCTGACCTTTTGGTTAGCAGCCAAACACTTAACCACTGCACCACCAGAGTCCCCAATAGCTTACACTTAGTGTTTGAATGTTTGGGCTTTAGTGATTGAGGGATAGAGAAGGAGGATAAGCTCCTGATGGGGAATAGCTAGGCCATTTTAGAGATCCATAAGAAGGCTAGAAGTTAATTTGAGTTAAAATTCTCCAGAGAAACCCAGGGCTACTGGAGATCTAAGGAGCACTGGTGGTGCAGTGGTTAAGTGCTCAGCTGTTAACTGAAAAGTCGGCAGTTGGAACCCACCAGCCACTCTGCCAGAGAAAGTTCACTTCCGTAAAGATTACAGCCTTGGAAACCCTATGGAGCAGTTCTACTCTGTCCTAAAGGGTAGCTATAAGTTGGAATCGACTGGACAGCAATGGGTTTGGTTTTGGGTTTTTCTTCTGTAATACACAGATGAGCTACTGGGGCAGAAAATAATTAAAAGTTAACAATAGTAATATTTAATATATGAATTAACAATAGTAAAAAGCCATAACATATATATTTATAGGGAGATATGAACAAAAGTTTTTGTTCATATGTATATCAAATAAAAAAGTATGACTAGATTACTTGATCTCTAAAATTACTTCACTCTAAAATTCATGAGTTTATATTATTCATAGTACATCAGTTTCTCTTAAACTATATAAAAAATAAAACTATGTCTTAGTAATATTAATTTCCTAATGTACAATAAAATTTTACAAAAATATGAAAAAGCAAACCTTTTATTCTTTAAATGGATCCTAACCCTACTGATACACCCTTCTTATCTGATGAAGCCAGTCCTCTTTGTATTATATGGTGCCAGCTGGCATGACCCTTTCTTCCTCTTTACTCATTCAAGAGACTGGCAACGGGATTCTCTGAGAGCTCTGTGTTGACGAGCTTACTGACAATGAACTTAAAGTCTGGATCCTCCTAGCAAAACTTTAAGAAAAAATCCCTTTATTTTCTCTCATCTGCACAGTGATTTGAACCTGGTTGCTTTAGCTTGCTGGCTACTTTATACATTTCTTCAAAATTCTGATCTTTAAAAAAATTAGAAAAACCACTATCATAAGCCTAAGTTTTATGTTATTGTATTTTATGATTCTTTTAAGGAACAGACTTATAAACTAAACACTAAACTAACAGCATTATGTAGCTGTTATAAAAACTTGTTACTTTGTGGGTCCAGATTGTGGGAAGTAAAGAATCTTGCTACATACAGTGATAGAGGTAAATAGGTTACAAAGGAATTGGCTAAAAACCAATCAATTAAAATGACAGATTGACAAACAATATACCAGTTTAAAACAAGTATTTCTAGTTGCTATTTTCACCACTTTTTAGTCTTATTTCTTTAATATCTAAGTAGCTTTAATTGTTTTCTTCATTCCACTCCCCCCCACCCTGCAGCTCCTCTACATTAAAAAAGTGGGAAAGGACCAATTGATGCATCTTAGATGGCTGCTCTCAAGCTTTTAAGACCCCAAATGCCGCTCATCAAAGTGGGATGCATGTTCTATGACATTTTTATAAATATGTGTCAACTGTTCTAAAGCAAGAACAATTTAAAACTGTAACCTCAATTCTGGAAGCAGACCATACTAAATGCTAGTTACACAATGTATCAATAGGTTCCATCATATTTCTTTCCTGTAACTAACCATATCTTCACAGGACTAATTATTTCAGGTTTGGGGCAGTTAAGGAATAAATTCCTCTCGATTTCTTACTTAAACCAAAAAACCCACTGCCATCTAGTCAATTCCAACTCACAGGGACCTTTAGGACAGAGTAGAACTGCCCCATAGGGTTTCCAAGGCTGTAATCTTTAGGGAAGCAGACTGTTCGAATCAACTCGACGGCAGTGGGTTTTGTTTTTTTTTTTTTTGGTGGTAAATAGTGACTTATCCTCTGGAAGAAGCAGTTTCAACAGTTACTAAATATTAATAAACACTATAGCCAAAATAAGGTAGTATCATGTGATGTGGTTCAGGTCACTAGGGCTTGAGACATACAGAACGGAATCAGGCCACTTGAGGTTCTACTAGGTAGTGACTTTGGTGTACTCAATGGTTGCTAGAACCTCAACAGTAAAAGCAGAGTGCCTAAATATCACACTGTATATTGTTAAAATATACAACTTTATATTAGAAATACAATAAACCAAAAAAAAAGCTCGTTGCCATCAAGTGAATTCCAACTCATATATAAAATACTATATTGCATATAAAATATACAATATAAAATATTATTAAAATATGGACTGCCAGAAGAAGGAACAAATCTGTCTCGGAAGAAGTACAGTCAGAATGCTCCTTAGAAGTGAAGATGGTGAGACTTCATCTCACTTACTTTGGACATGTTATCAAGAGGGACCAGTCCCAGGAGGACATCACGCTTGGTAGAGGGTCAGCAAAAAAGAAGACCTTTAATGAGATGGACTGACACAGTGGCTGCAACAATGGGCTCAACAATTGTGAGGATGCCGCAGGACCGGGCAGCGTTTCATTTTGTTGCACGTAGGGTCGCCTGGAGTCAGAACTGATACAATGGCACCTAACAACAACAAATATTGTTAAAAACATGAGAGAAAAGGAAACAGTGTTTAAAAATATTTATGGCAAAAGTAGAAACAAGGAAAATAAAGCTGAAAATTTCTCCCTCAACTGCAATTAAGTCTTCAAAATTTACGTACGTAAAACTAGGACTCAAGCATTTAATCTACTATCCAGGCCAAGGGGAAAGCTTTTCAACAAGTCCCCAAAACATGCCTGTGAGAAAAGAGAAAATGGCCATAGAGTGTATTAATCAAATTATTCTAGAAGAAATTCTTCTCGGGCCAGCAAGGCTGTATACATTGAAGATTCCAAATATAGCCTCCTCCTCCTGTTCCCAACACATTGCTGTCCAGTCGATGCCGACTCATAGCAACCCTATAGGACAGAGTAGAACTGCCCCATAGAGTTCCCAAACTGTAATCTTTACAGATGAGGAATGTCACATCTTTCTCCCTCCAAAGCGCCTGGTGGATTGAACCGCTGACCTTCTAGTTAGCCGCTGAATGTTTAACCACTGTGCCATGGTTAGCAGCCTAGAGCTTAACCAGTGTGCCACCAGGGCTTCTCCTGCTCCGGCCTGCAGAACGAGGAGGTCCACAGCACTTGCAGTTGCTAGGCAACGGACCGAGCATTCCCAACTGTGGTAGCTAGCCTCTTGAAGCACTTCCGCTAACGCGCGCCTTGATCGTTCTTCTCTCACTGGTTAGCGTCACGCCGAGGGTGGGCGGGGGAAATGCGTTAGATAGTGCGCTCACTTCCGGCCAGGGAGCGCGCGGGTTGATTTGTCCTTCCTCAGCCGCGGGTCCTCGCAGCTCGGAAATGGCGGGTAAGTTCCCGGGAAAAGTTTACCAAGGGGAGGGGCGGGCGGGGCTGGGAAGAGACGCTGAGACAGTGGTGGCAGTGCCCGTCTGGAACTTTCGCGCTCTAGCCTTAGTTCCAGAAGGCCTTCTTTGGCCAGAAAGCGCAGAACTTTCAGCCTAGCACCCTGTTGGCCGCATTCCGCGCCCCCACCCCCACCCGCTCGGGATTCTGCGCCTTCAGAGAGGAATCCAGCCTCCTGCGGAAGGCTGAAGAACGCGGGAGAAAGCGTCACAGTCTGAGCTCGAAAGGTGCCGGATGTTCTCTAGACCTCGCCTCTTTTGGGGCCTCTTTCTCTTCCCGTTCTTTTTGCCCCACTGCCTCAGCTATACCACAGCTAGTTCTGTTCCCGCCAGCTGATTTAGTGCTCAGGTCCTTCGCTGCCGGTCTCCCTCCAATTTCCACCACAGTCAACTGCTGAGCTAGCGCATTACTGTCTTGACCTGCACCAGGGCTCTCACTTGAATCTTGACTGACTTCGTAATGGTTTCCATAATCTCTCACACTTCAGTATTCCTAGTATCGTATTTAGCTTTCCTTTGGAAGAGAGTTTGTTCCCGCCCTCTAACTTCATCCTAACTTTTCTTTTAGAGTAGTCTGTAATTCTGTTGTGTTCATTCTACTCTGCGCTCTCCTTTACTGAGTCGCTTCAGTTTGCAGCATTTAAAATTGTTATCACTTTGTAAGTGTATTAAGGCTGTTTTGGTGGGAGTATATCCTTTTTTCCAATTATATATCTTCTGAAGTGATGGGTAGTTTGGATATTTCTTCATCTTTTCCCACTGCCTTCATATTAGTCTTACTGTACGTTAAACATTCCATTTTTATGAATGTGCTTGATAGACAAGTCATAGCTTGAGCTTTACAGATGTTTAAGGAAGGACTCTTCTGCCAGATAGAGACTGTGATTTTAGGGTACACAGGTACCATAAAAGAGTGGGACACATGTACCGTAGAGAGTACATATTTTAAGAATTACACCTAAATTCGAATCTCAGTTCCATTATTTAATAGTTGGATGTTCTTAAGCAAGTTACTAAATGTCTTACAAACCTCTAAGTTTTTAAATCGGAAACGGGACTTGATATAGGTAGTACTTGCATGTTTTATAGAATTGTAGAAATTAAGTAAGCTAATGTATGATTTCACACGTTAAATTTAGTTGCTTAGGTTATTCATAAATTTATTGAGATGAGTTCTTCTACCTCCTGTTTTATAGATGAGGATCAGAAGGTTAAGTAATGTGCTATAGTTCACAGAGCTAGTAAGTAAATGATTAAGCCTGGATTTAAATCCAGGAATTCTGACTTCAAACCATTACTCTATACTTTCTCAGGTCTTTCCTGTTTTCTGTGTATGTGTGTTTTAACCACCTTTTGAAGTTTATGGCATGTAATTGTACCCCTTTTTTCCTGCTGCTTGTTTTTTTTTTTTTTTTTTTGCTAAATTTTTATTTTCATTTTGTCAGGAAATTGTCGTCATATTTACCTGGAAGTTTCTGTTGATAATGGTGTCTTCTGGTGTTAATTGTCGTATGTAGTATGACTTTTATGCATGTGTGGTAGGACAAAAATTAATACAGCGAAAAGAATTTTCCTTGCTACCCCACCCCTGTTTCCTGTAATTCTTCCAGAGGTAATCTATGCATTATCTGTTGATGGTTTTTTAATAATCGATCTAAAGCACTCTAGGTAGAAATTTTCTAGTAGCAGAAATGAAATGCTACTGAAATTATTAAAGGACTTTCTCACTTTGCTTCTTATACCTAATGGTGGTAGCAGTGGTATCCTTTAACATTATATTTCTTTAAGAAAGAAATATGTTTTATTTATACCTGGGTATAAATCCTGGCAGGTAATTGGTATTAATATTAAGTGTTCAGAAATGTCAGTAGTCTGTCATATTAATTTTTAGGCTTACTCATTTATGTAAAGCAGGCCTAGTTTGTAAGCCACTATCTCAAAAGTGATTTTTTTTGTTTTATAATGAGGCAGTGATAACTCGATACATTAATTTAGGAGTATATGGAGAATGGCCTGTACTTTTATGACCTGTTAGCGTATTTTAAATTTTACCTTTATCCCACTTCTACAAGTAATCCTATTTGTGGGTTTAACTATTTAAACCAAACCTTTTAAAAACCTTTTCTTCTAGGATTTGGTGCTATGGAGAAATTTTTGGTTGAATATAAGAGTGCAGTGGAGAAGAAACTGGCAGAGTACAAATGTAACACCAACACAGCAATTGAACTAAAATTAGGTATGTACTGTATGTATATAATCTTTTTTTTTTTAATTTGAAGTAGGATTTTATGTAACAGCAGTTTATATAAACGTATAGTTCTGCGCTTATTGAACACATTCAGATTTTATTCAGTCTTGCTTTACATCATGGAGTAGGTAGATGTTTGAGAGGTGGCAGTTTCACCTATAGGAAATATAATGTGGAAAAAGTGACAGGTATATGTGGTCTCAGCCTCTTATAAATATTTGCCTTGATTCAGTTATGCTTATAAGAAAAAGTGTTGATGAGGATATGCAAAACTGGAACATTCATGTATTACCAATGGGAATGTGAAATGATCAGCTGCTTTGGAAAACAATTCAGCAGTTTCTTAAAAAGTTAAACATAATTTACCATATGACCCAGCAATTCTACTTCTAGATATCTACCCAAGAGAAATGAAAACATATCTACACAACAGTTGGTAGATGAATGTTCATAGCAGTATTGTTTATAGTAGCTGAAAAATGGAAACAACCCAGATATCCATCAGTTGATGAGTGGGTAAACAAAATGTGGCCTATCCATATGATGGAATATAATTTGACGTTAAGAAGGAATGAAGTACTGATACATGCTACAACATGGATGAACCTCAAAAGACGTTACACTAAATGAAAGAAGCCAGACACAGAAGACCACATATTGTATAATTCCATTTTGTTGAAAAGCTCAGAAAAGGCAATCTATGGAGACAGAAAATAGATTATAGTTACCTGGGGCTAGATGTGGAAATGGAAAGTGAGTGCACGTGGGCAGGAAGTTTCTTTTTGGGGTGATGGAAATGTTTTAAAATTAAATTGTGGCAATAGTTGCAAAACTGTAGATTTACCAAAAAATCATTGAATTGTATACTTAACTGAATTTTATCATATGTAAATTATACCTCAATAAAGCTGTTTAAAAAAGTAATACATGCTCATGAATTCTGGCTCCATCATTTTCCGTGCCTCAGTTTTCTCATCTGTAAAATAGAGTTGATAGTACTTCATAGTAGTGGTCAAGATTAAATATGATGTTACATACAAGGAAAGTAATTAAACAAATTGAACATACAGAAAATAGTAAGTGTTAGCTTCTGTTATTGAAAACAATGCAAATATAACAAAAATACAAAGAATGTGACAGTCCCCTGAACCCTTACTACAAGGATGATACTAAGATTCTTTTTCTTGTTCATACATTAGGTTGTTTTTCTAAAACCAAGATGCTATTGTACACGATGTATTGTTAATTGTTTTGCTTAACCATGTCTTAAATATCGTTTCCTGTACCTACATGTAGATCTACCTCATTTTTTAAAATTAGGTAATACAGTATGACTATATCACTGTTCACCAGTTAATAGACATTCAGGTTTCTAATTTTGGTCGTTATAAGTAATTCTGCTAAGAATGTTCTTGTACAAGTCTTTTTGTGAACATAGGATTTTATTTTGGATAAATTCCTAGAAGTAGATTTGCTGAGTCATAGTGTAATTGTATATTAAGCTTTATGGGATACTGCCAAACTGATTTCCAAAGTACATTTATACTCCACCAGCAATGCATTAGAATTCTGGTTGCTGTACATCCTCACCAACATTTGTCAGTTTTTAGAATTCCAGGCATTATAGTGGGTATGTAGTGGTATCTCACTGTGGTTTTAATTTGCTTTTCTCTGATGGCTTCTGCTGTTAAGCATTATTTTTTTCGTGTGCGCATTGGCCATTTGTATATCTTTTGTGAACTTTCTATTCAGATCTTTTGTCCATTTTTTAATTGGGTTATTTGTCTTTTTGTTAGTAAGTTGAAGATGTTTTTTGTGCCAGATAAATGTTTTGTACATATTTCCTCTCATGTTTGTCTATTCATATTCTAATCAATATCTTATAAACAGAAGTTTTTTATTTTGAGGAAGTCTGGTTTATTAATTTTTTTCATTTATGTTAATGCTTTCTAATTCTTACCTAAACTCTTTGCCTACCCCAAGGATGTGAAGATCTGTGTTTTCTTCTGGAAGCTTTGTAGTTTTAGCTTCTTACAATTAGGTTTATGATCCACCTCAAATTATGTCTATGGTATGAGGAAGGAGATGAAGTCCCCCCCCCCCATATCCATTCCAAATGGCTATGTTCTTGTACACGATGGATATGGATAGCTATTTGTTCCAATACCTTCTGTGTTAATGCTTTGGTGCCTCTGACAAAAATAAATTGACTTTATAAGTGTGGATCTATTTCTAGACTCTGATCTCTTCCATTGAGTTATTTGTCTATCCTTCTGCCAATATCATACTGTCTTGATTATTGTAGCTTTATAGTGAGTCTTGAAACTGGGTAGGAGAGTCTCCCACCTTTGTTCTTTTTTCAAGATTGTTTTGACTATTCTTGACCTTGTCATTTCTGTATACATTCTTGAATCAGGTTTCCAGATTCTATTAAAAAAACTCTGGGATTTTCATTTGTATTACATTAAATCTATAAATGAATGTCAGGAGAATTGTTATTTTAATGACATTGAGTCTTCAATCCATGAACGTGGCATATCTTTGCATTTATTTAGGTCTTCCAGAAGTGTTTTAAGTTTTCAGTCTTGTATATATTTTGTTAAATTTATCTCTAAATATATCTAAGTATTTTGTTTTCTGATGCTGTTGAAAATGGTATGGTTTTTAAATTTCCTTTTCCAGTTGTTTCTAATGTGTGTGTGTCTGTGTGTGCATAGTTGCACAATTTGTATAATTGTCTTGGATCCTACAACCTTGCTAAATTCACTTATTCTAGTTTTTTTTTAATATAGATTCCTTAGGGTTTCCTACACACACGATCATTTTGCCTATTATTAAAGACATTTTCAGTTCTTCCTTTCCAGTCTATGCCTTGTATTTCATTTTCTTGCCTTATTGTCCTGGTTACAACCTCTAGGATAATGTTGAATGGAAGTGGTGGGAGCAGACATCCTTGTCTTATTCCCCATCTAAATAGGAACATGTTGAACCTTTTACCACTAAGTATGATATCAGTTGTAGGTTTTTCACGTGTGCCCTTTATCAAGTTGAGAAAGTTTCCTTCTATTCCTAACTTGGTAAGAGTTTTTTGTCATGAATGAATATTACATTTTGACTAATGATTTTCTTCATCTATTGAGATGGTCGTATGATTTTTCTTTTTTAATTCTCTTAATGTAGTGAGTTACATTGATAGATTTTTTTATATATACATATGTATATACACACATATATATAAATCTTGTATACCCATATATTGTCCCTTTTCTGCTTTGCTGAATTTGATTTGATAATATTGAGTTAAAGATATTTGCAAGTATGTACATGAGCTATAGTGGATTTTTTTCCTTGTTCTTGTTGGATTTTGGTATCTGGGTTTTGCTGGTCTCATAAAATGAGATGGGAAGTGTTTCTTCTTTATTTTCTGAATTTGTGAAAGATTGGATTTATTCTTTCTTTAAATATTTGATAAAATTCACCAATGAAGCTTTATGTGCCTGGCATTTTCTTTGTTGGAAAGCTTTTAACTACAACTGTAGTGAATAGATAAGAGTTCTATTCTGATTTTCTGTTTCTTATGTCAGTTTTGGTAATTTTTGTCTTAAGGAATTTATCACTTCATGTAACTTTCTTAACAGAAAGTTGTTCAGTCTCTTTTTAATAACTGTAGAGTCAGTAGTACTTTCTTGTGGATATTGGTAATTTGCATTTTTTCTCTTTTCCATGATAAGTCTGGCTATGAGTTTACCAGTCTTATCAATCTTTTCAGTAATTTCTTTTCTCTATTATCTATTTCCCATGCTTAAGCTTTATAATTTTCTTTATTCTTCTTATTTTGGGTTTAATTTGCTCTTTTTTATGTCTCTTCTTAATGTAGAGGCTAATATCTTTGATTTTAGACATTTCTAATACTAGCATAAAGTTATAAATTTACCTCTAAATACTGATTTTGTTACATCCCACTAATTCTGATATGTTATTTTTATTATTCAATTCAAAATATTTTCTCATTTCCCTTGTGATTTCTTCCTTGGCCCATGAGTTATACAGAAAAGTGTTAATTAATTTTCAAAGCATTTGGGGCTTTTCTAGCTATGTTGTTGTACTAATTTCTGATTTAATTCCATCGAGGTCAGAAAACATACTTATGATTTCAGTCCTTTGAAGTTTATCGAGACTTGCTTTACAGCCCAGCATATGGTCTGTTTTGGTGAATGTGCCAGGTACACTGGGGAAAAAATTTGTATTATACAGTTTTTTGTATAGTATTCTATAAATGTCAATTGGCTTAATAGTTTTGTTCAAGTTTTCAATATTTTTACTGATTATCTACTTTTATCAATTGGAACAGTTGAGAGAGGACTGTTGAAATCTCCAGCTAATTGTGGATTTGTTTCTATGTCTTCAGCTGTCAGTTTTTGCTTCATATGTTTTGAAGCTCTGATATTATGTGTGTGCAAGTTTATTAGACTTGTGTCTTCTTGATGAATTGACCCTTTAATTGTTATGAAACATTCCCTCTTCTGATAATATTCCTTATCTTGAAGTCTACTTTGTCAGATATTAGTATGGCAGTGAAAAAAACCTGTTGGCATCAAGTCAATTCCGACTCATAGTGACCCTATAGGACACAGTAGAACTGCCCCATAGAGTTTCCAAGGCGCACCTGGTGGATTTGAACTGCCAGCCTTTTGGTTAGCAGCCATAGCACTTAACCACTAGGCCATCAGGGTTTCCAATACGGCAATGAGAGTTTTTTAAACATAGGAGCAATAACAGCATGTTTATATACTAATGTCGGGGATCTATCAGAGAAGGGGAAAAGTGGTGCAGGAGAGAAAGGGGATTATTGGTGAAATGACATCCCTGAGAATATGAGCAAGAAAAAGATCTCATTCACCAGTAGAGGAATTAACTTTAGCTAGGAGCATGGAGAATTTCTCAACCATAACAAGAGGAAAGGAGAGAATATGGAAATAGCTGCAATGAGTTAGGTGTAGAGGTAGCAGTCTGAACAGGTTGTCTTCTGAACACTTTTATTTCCTAAATGAACAGTCAGTAAGGTCATCAAGGGAGAATTTGAGTGTAGAAGAAAGGTGTTGGAGGTTTGAGGAAATAGTCATGTAAGCGAGTGGGAGGAGTGAATGGACTTGAAAAAAATATGGTATAATTGCCAAGCAGCACAAAGAGACCACTTGAAGATAATGATGAATATAAAGTGAGGTTGGCCACATCCAGATGCAAGGATGTAGCATGGAGGGACCGTATAGTTGGATTTAACTAGCGTTTTACCAGACTGGTACGACAAAGACTGGGGCACAGGAGTTGAGGATGTTTATGAGGGAATAGTAATATTGACAGACCATGAAATTCTGTGCTGGAAAGGGACGAAAATGAGGGTATAAAAGAGGAGAGGGAAGTGAATTGGTGACAGAATCAATACATGGTAAGTTCCTGTGGGGGGGTTGGGTTGAATTGTTGGAACTGGGTTAACAGAGTAAGCTAGGACTGTAAAAGTTTACAGTGTTTGAAATTGAGATTAAGGGGGTATAGTTATTGATAATAAAGGATAGGGTATGTCATGGGAATAAGTAGCTAAGATACAGTGAAGACAAGATTCTTAAAAGGAGGAATCAAGGAACTGAGAGGGGCTGGATTAGAAGATTAATTTTCATGAATTTTGAAGTCACCAAGAATTAAGTCTAATGTAATGTTAGAAACAGTGACAGTGAACCAGGAGCTAAATTCTTCAAGGAATGATGAAGAGATATCTAGCATAAGCTTCCGAGCTAGATATTCTTGAGGTATATATAGAGAGAGATTAGTCTGAAAGAGTTGTCCCGGCAGTGTAAAGGTATGGAGAAAGAGAAAAGCAGCCACTACTTGAGACAGCTGTAAGAAAAGCAGTGTCCTGGAGGAGAGCACTGTTGTTAATGAACTGTTGGAGCCAGAAGGCATAGGGGAACATTCAAGAAGAAGTTGGAGATGTGGAGAATTTTGCTGATAATTGACTTGGGAATTTCACGGTGGTTACAGGGAGATGCAGAGGAGTGGGAGATGGCATCAGATTAATGGTTTTACACTGTTATGTAGGGTGAGAATCCAGGTGATAAGGGATAACCTAGGAACTTGAGTGAAGTTTGAATAAACAGTATGATGAGATTAATTATGATGGTCTTAAGTATTTTGTTTTATAATTTATTTTTGTTGTTGTTGAGAATATTCATAGCAGAACATACACCAATTCAACAATATCTGCATATACAGTTCAGTGGCACTGATTACACTCTTCAAGTTGTGCAGCCATTCTCACTCTCCTTTTCTGAGTTGTTCCTCCTCCATGAACACAAACTCACTGCCCTTTAAACTTACTTTCTTAACCTTCCTATTTGATGTTGTCGATTGATCCCATATAGGTAGACCTTAAAAGAGCACAATGCTCAAGGCAGACATTCTTTACTAGTTAGGTTTGGTTTTAAGAAGACTTCAGGGGATAGTCTGGGTTAAAGGATTAAAGATTAGAACAATAGTTTCAGGGTCTCAAAATTATTTTGTAATGTTGAGAACTCTAATGTTGCAGGTTGGTAGTGCATGCTGATGGGAGTCTTGCCAGGAGCACACTGGGGCCCTTTCATTTTGCTTAATGTTTTCAAGGTCCACATCCGTGCTGTAACATGTATCAGTACTTCGTACCTTTTAGTGGCTGAATAATATTCCATTTTATGGATATACTATGTTTTGTTTATACATTTATTAGTTAACGGACGTTTGCGTTGTTGCCACTTTTTGGGCTACCGTAAATAATGCTGCTACGAACATATACAAGTTTTTGTGTGAACACTGAGTATACTTTTAAGAAACAGTCACACACAAAACAGTATGTTATTTACAATATTATTAGTTGTCAACTGAACATTTACTGTGTGCCGGACAACGTGCTATGGATTTTGTAAACATTATTGCAGTTAATCCTTAGAAAAGTCATTAAAGGTAGGCACCATTGTTACCTCTCCTTATAGATGAAAAATGCAAAAAAAGATTATTGGTAAACAGTGGCTTTAAGACTGAATCAGTGTAATATATACACACCTACATTAGAATATGCACAAAGTGAGAACTCTCTCCTGGATATCACAAACATTAAATTTTTTTTTAAAGATTATAATTTATTTTTTCCAAATAATATTTTTTTATTGTTGTAGTTTAAGTGAAAGTTTATAATTCAAGTTAGTCTCTCATACAAAAATTTATACATGCATTGTTATGTGACCCTAATTGCTCTCCTTATGCTGTGACGGCACACTCTTCATTTCTACCTGGTTTCCCGTGTCCATTCAACCAGCTCCTAACCCTCTCTGCCTTCCCATCTCACCTCCAGACAGAAGCTGCCCATTTAGTCTCATGTATCTACTTGAGCTAAGAAGCACATCCTTCACGAGTGTCCTTTTATGTCCCATGGTCCAGTCCAATCTTTGTCTGAAGAGTTGGCCTCGGGAATTGTTTCAGTTCTGGATTGACAAAGAGTCCGGAGGCCATGCTTTCTGGGGTCCCTCCAGTCTCAGTCAGACCATTAAGTCTGGTCTTTTTACTAGAATTTGAGTTCTGCACCCCACCCTTCCCCTGTTTCATCAAGCACTGTCTGTTGTGTTCCCTGTCAGTGCAGTCACTGGTGGTAGCCAGGCACCATCCAGTTCTGTTCTCAGGCTGATGAAGTCTCTGGTCTGTGTGGCCCTTTCTGTCTCCTGGGCTAATATTTTCCTTATGTCTTTGGTGTTCTTTGTTCTCCTTTACTCCAGGTGGTTGGGACCAACTGATGCATCTTAGATGGCCGCTTGCTAGCTTTTAAGACCCCAGACGCAACCCACCAAAGTAGGATGCAGAATATTTTCTTAATAAACTTTGTTATGCCAGTTGACCTAGATGTCCCCTGAAAGCATGGTCCCCAGACTCGCACCCCTGCTACTCTGTCCCTCGAAGTGTTTGATTGTATTCAGGAAACTTCTTAGCTTTGGTTGAGTCCAGTTGTGCTGACTTCCTTTGTAGTGTGTGTTCTTTATGTCCTTAACATCAGTTGTTGGTTTCTTTAGGTCTAGAATTTTTGCCTTAACCACACTTTTTTGAGGAGAGAGCTTTCATTCTAATCTCTATCAAATACCACCCTTGATATCTTCTGATCCCAGGAGGTTTTTGGCAGCTTCTTTAGAAATCTGCCCAGTTAGGTTGAAGGTTGGACAGTAAGTGAGTTTCACATAATACAGTGACTAATATAAAAAATTACAGTCATTGGATATTAAGAGAATCCTTTATAAAATACATCGCATTGGTTTTAAAGTGTTTCTGTTGGATTCTTGAATTTATAGTCTCAAATTCATCAAATCCAAACATTAAATATTTAATCTAATTAAACTACATTTGCCTTAAGCTATTTAAGTTTTACTTCATTTCAACTAAGACTCTTTTTTTTTTTTAATTGTACTTTAGGTGAAGGCTTACAGAACAAATAGTTTCTCATGAAACAGTAGTACAGGTTTTGTTACATTGGTTAACAACCCCACAACACGTCAACCCTCTCCCTTCTTGACCTTTTTTTTTTTTTGGTGAAAATATACATAGCCAAAGATACACCATTTCAAAAATTTCTACATGCACAGTTCAGTGACATCGACTATGCTCTTCCAATTGTGCTGCTATTCTCGCTTTAGATGAAGGCTTACAGAACAAAATCGTTTCTTATTTAACAGTACACATGTTGCCCTGTGACAGTGGTTAACAACCTCACGACACATCAACACGATCCTTACTCAACCTTGGGTTCCCTATCACCAGCTTCCTTGTCCCCTTCTGCCTTCTGGCCCTTGTCAGTGGACTCCTATACCTCGTTAGTCTCATTTGGTTTTACGGATCTGCCCACTCCCCGGCTGAACGGTGAACCTCGGAAGTGACTTCACCACTGAGCTAAAAGGGTTTCTGGGGGCCATACTCTCGGAGTTTCTCCAGTCTTCTTTAGGCCAGTAAATCTGGTCTTTTTATTGTGAGTTAGAATTTTGTTCTACATCCTTCTCCAGCTCTGTCCAGAACCCTCTGTTGTGATCCTGGTCAGAACAGTCAGTGGTGATAGCCGGGCACCATCTAGCTGTACTGGACTCAGTCTGGTGGAGGCCTTGGTAGCTGTGGTCCATTAGTCATTCGGACTAATCTTTTCCTTGTATCCTGTTCTCTTCATTCTTCCTTGCTCCCGAAGGGATGAGACCATTGGAGTACCTTAGATGGCTGCTCATAGGCTTTTAAGACCCCAGACGCTGCTCACCAAGGTGGAATGTAGAACATTGTCTTTATAAACTGTTATGCCAGTTGAGCTAGATGTTCCCCAAGACCATGGTCCCAACAGTCCTGCACCAAGGAATTCAGTCCCTCAGGGAGTTTGGATGTGTCTTTGGAGCTTCCATGACCTTTCCTTGTAGAAGTTGTGCTGGTTTCCCCTGTATTGTGTACTGTCTCACCCTCCACCCAAGATACCACTTATCTGTTGCCTATTTAGTATTTCCCCCCCACCCCTCCCATCCCTGGTAACCAACAAAGATTGTTACATTTTGTGTGTGAACTTTTTCATGGCTTTTTACAGTAGAGGTCTCATACAATATTTGTCCTTTTGTGATTGACTTATTTCACTCAGCATAATGTGATAATGTAATATTCTTGTTCTTAGAATGTTTTTTATACTAGATGCTGTACCTTTTCTTACCTCAAAGTGCACCCTCCTTTTTTTTTTAACTTTTTGCACTGTGTTTAAATATATAGAAAAATAGAAACTAAATCAGGTGGTGCCTTCATCATACCTAGTTGTCTTAGACTCAGTGGGGTTTTGAAACCAAAGCACTCAAAATGATATTCTAATTTTCATTATTCATTAGTCTCATGAAAACCAGTGTAAATCATATAATAGAGAAGTGACATTTTAAGTGAGAAAAGTGTTGGCTGTGTCTTATAGTGAAATTCTTGAAATGGAAGTGTCTGTCGTCTTAATATCTTTAATATCTATATATTTCTTATACTTTTTTTTTTTTCCCCCTTTTAAACAGTTCGTTTTCCTGAAGATCTTGAGAATGACATTAGAACTTTCTTTCCTGAATATACCCACCAACTCTTTGGGGATGAGTAAGTAACTTAGTAAAATGTTTGCCAAATGAGTATGGCATAAAAAAATAACATTCTTTAGATTTAGATATTAGATATTCTTTCCTGTTATTTTTCATGTAGTTTAATTTTAAATGTATTGAAATGGAATTTTTTATATCATGACACCAAATCTAATATAGAATACCCATCATTTAGTGCTGTAATGGATTATCACTTAATTTTCACAACATTACTGTCTGATGGTATTATTCATTACATCGTACATTGATGGCATTGGATAATTGCCTAAGGACATATGAATAGTTGGCATTCAGATTCAGGCAATCTGATTCCAGAGCCCATATACATACATACATACATACGTACGTGTGTGTATATATATATACACACATATATATGTAATTACTGCTACTTTTTTCTGCCTCCCATTTTGCTATAGGATCACTATGAGTCAGAATTGACTTGATCGCAGCGGGTTTGATTTTATTTTGCTATATTGCTTCTAGTACCAAAAACCAAACCTGTTGCAGTCAGGTCATTTCTGACTCAGGGTGATCCCATGTGTTGCAGAGTAGAACTGCTCTCCATAGAGTTTTCATGGCTCTATGATCACCAGGCTTTTCTTCCAAGGAGCCTGTGGGTGGGTTTGAACTGCCAACCTTTTGGTTAGTAGCTGCAAGCTAACCGTTTGTGCCACTCAGGGACTCTACTTCAAGTACAGCATATATTATTTTCTTTTTTAAAAACTTTATTTTGAAAAAAAATTCAAATTTGCAAACAAGTTTCAAGACTAGTACAGTGAACCCCGTTACCTAGATTCACCAGTTCTTAATGTTTAGCCATATTTGCTTTAATCACTCACTCTTCTTGTATAAATGTATTGTTGTTGTTATTGAACCCTTTGAGAGTAGGTTGCAGATACATCCTGATACCTTCCTCCTAAATTTTTCAGCGTGTCTGCTAAAGACAAGGATAATAACCGTGGTAGAATTATCATAACTCAGGGAACTTAACATTGTTACACATATTTCAGATTTTGACAGTTGTCCCAGTAATTTCTTTTATAGCAGTTTTTCCCCATCCAGAATCCAGTCCAGAATCACATAGTGTATTTAGTTGTAATATCTCTTCAGTCTCCTTTAATCTGAAACAGTTCTTCAGCCTTTCTTTGTTTTTCATGACATTGACATTTTTGTGGAGTATAGGTGGGTTTTGTAGAACCCTCGTTTTGAATTGATCTGGTTATGTCTTCATGATTAAAGTCAGGTAAAATGTTTTTTTTTTTTTCAGTACCACCAAAGAAGTGGTATTGTGTCCTTCTCAGTGTATCACATTAGGAAGTCCAGGTCAGTTTGTCCCATTGTTGGTTAACTAGTATCACTTAGTTTTAGAGGTGTCTGCCAGGTTTCTCCACTTTAAGGTTAGTATGTTTCCTTTTGTGATTTATAAGTCATCTGTGGGAGGTACTCCAAAACTGAAAGTAACCTGTTTCCTATTAAACTTACACTCAGTAGTTTTGGCATGTATTAGTGATTCTTGCCTCTATCAGTTTTTTACTGTGATGGTTGTAAAATGGTGATTTTCTAACTCTTATTCCTTCCATGTTTATTACTTGGCATTCTACTATAGCGAAGTCTTCCCTTCCCCCTTTCTTTCTTTCTTTGTACCAGAATGGACTCAGGAATTCTTTTTTTAATTCAGTGGGCTACAATCTGTTATTGTTGGTAATTTCTTAAAATTTTATTGTGATAAAATGTATATGATAAAACATTTGACATTTTAACCATTTTTAAGTGTACAGTTCAGTGACACTAATTACGTTTACCGTGTTGTGCAACCATCACCACTGTGCATTTCCAAATGTTTTTCATTACTCCAAACAGAAACTTGGTACCCCTAAAGCAGTAACTCCTCACTCCCCCCTCCCCTAGCCTCTGGTAACCACTAATAAACTTTCATCTGTATACATTTGCCTCTTCTAGATATTTCATTTAAGTGGAATCCTATAGTATTTGTCCTTTTGTATCTGGATTATTTCACTCCGCGCAGTGTTTTCAAGGCTTATCCACGTGCCAGAACTTCATTTCTTTTTATGGCTGAAAAATATTCCATTGCAGTGCGGTTGTTAAGTGCTTGGCTGCTAACTGAAAGGTCAGCGGTTCAAACCTACCAGGTGCTCTGCAGGAGAAAGATGCGGCAGTCTTCTCCCATAAAGATTTCAGCCTTTGAAACCCTATAGGGCAGTTTTACCCTGTCCTGTAGGCTTGCTATGAGTCAGAATTCGACTCGACAGCAGTGGGTTTGATTTTGAGTTTTGGTATGGATATACCACATTTTGTTTATTCATTCAACTGTTGGTGGACACTTGGGTTGTTTCCACCTATTGGCTATTGTGAACATTGCTGCAGTGGACATTGGTGTACAGGTATCTGAGTCCCTGCTTTCAGTTCTTTTGGATATATGCCTAGGAGTGAAATTGCTGGGTCACGTGGTAATTCTATGTTTAACTTTTTTGTTTTTTTATTGTTGTACTGTAAGTGAAAGTTTACAATTCAAGTTAGTCTCTCATACAAAAATTTATACATGTATTGTTATGTGACCCTAATTCCTCTCCCTATACTGTGACAGCACACTCGTCCTTTCCACGCCTGATTTCCTGTGTCCATTCAACCAGCTCCAGACCCTCTCTGCCCTCTCTCTGCATTCTCATCTCACCTCCGGACAGAAGCTACCCATTTAGTCTCATGTATCTGCTGGAGCTAAGAAGCACACTCTTCACGAGTATCCTTTTATGTCCCATAGTCCAGTCTAATCTTTGTCTGAAGAGTTGGCCTCGGGAATGGTTTTAGTTCTGGGTTGACGGAGAGTCCGGGGGCCATGCTTTCTGGGGTACCTGCAGTCTCAGTCAGACCATTAAGTCTGGTCTTCTTACTAGAATTTGAGTTCTGCACCCCACCTTTCTCCTGCTCCATCCGGGACTCTCTGTTTTGTTCCCTGTCAGGGTGGTCATTGGTGGTAGCCAGGCACCATCTAGTTCTTCTGGTCTCAGGCTGATGAAGTCTCTGGTTTACGTGGCCCTTTCTGTCTTTTGGGCTAATACTTTCCTTGTGTCTTTGTTGTTCTTTGTTCTCCTTTACTGCAGGTGGGTTGGGACCAATTGATGCATCTTAGATGGCTGCTTGCTAGCTTTTAAGACCCCAGACACCACTCACTCTATGTTTAACTTTTTGAGGACCACCAAACTATTTTCCACAGACTTGTATCATTTTACATTTCTGCCAGCAGTGCACAAGGGTTCCAGTTTCTCCACAACCTCTCCAACACTAGTCATTTTTTGTTTTTTTGATAATAGCCATCCTATTGGTGGAAAGTGGTACCTCATTG
Source organism: Dugong dugon (assembly GCA_030035585.1). Lineage (NCBI taxonomy): Eukaryota > Metazoa > Chordata > Mammalia > Sirenia > Dugongidae > Dugong > Dugong dugon. The sequence goes on from CM057461.1 coordinate 133,799,951, forward strand.
TGGTTTTGATTTTTGTTTCTCTAATGACTGATGACTGTTGAGCATCTGTTCATGTGTTTGTTGACCATATGCTTATATATCTTCTTAGGAGAAATATCTGTTCAAGTCTTTGCCCATTTTTTAATTGAGTTGTTTGTCTTTTTGTTGTTGAGTTGTGGAGTTCTTTATATATTCCAGATAGTAAACTCTTACCAGATTGGGGTTACCAAATATTTTTTCCTGTTGTGTGGATTGTCTCTTCACTTTATTGATAAAGTCTTCTGATGCACAGAAGTTTTTAATTTTGATGAAATCCGACTTACCTATTTTGTTTTTTGTTGCTCATGCTTTTGGTGTCATAGCTAAGAATTCATTGTCAAAAACTAGACCCAAAGCTTTATCTCTCTGTTTTCTTTTAAGAGTTTTATGATTCTAGTTTTTATATTTAAGTGACTCATCCATTTTGAGTTGATTTTTATATATGATGTGAGGCATGGGCCCAACTTCATTCTTTTGCATGTGGAGATACAGTTGTCCCAGCACCATTTATTGAAGAGACTGTTCTTTTCCCATTGAATGGACTTGACGCCCTTGTCAGTTATCCCAGATTTTGCAAGTGACTACCCTTTCAAGCTAACTTCTGAGTCCTGTTGATAATTCCCTCATCATTTGGGGGACACTTTAATTTCTGATATAAAGTGCTTCAGATTAATTTTGTAGTTTGCCTACTAGTTCTGGAATCAACCATTTTCCCAAAGAACAGTTGATGTTTAAAATAATCTTTTCATGGCTTCTTTTCTGTACATTATTTTAATATCACATTTATTTAATGTGCTTTTAAAATGATAAATGTCTCTTCATGAAACAAACTTCCTGAGAATTTCTCATTTTTAATGTATTAGATAAGGGATTTTATGAGCTTTTAAATATTTATAATTACATTTTGTTATATATAGATTCATATAAAAATTTGAACCTTTCCTATTTTAAATAGCTTTTATTATAAAAATGAGAATATTTTCTCTTTGGATTTCTATCTCTAATGGGATATTTATTGTTTTCCTCTTAACTACTTTTTAAAATAGTTTCTTGTGGTAATATCTTCATGGATAAGATCTAGTCTTACAGGTACTGCTTCTTAACAGCATTTTGCACATGCACCTGTCTGTTTTGCACAGTATCACTGTAAGTGCTGACCTTGCATGCCACTCTTTTAAGGTAGGCAGTTGGCAGTCACATAATCATGATAAAACTGTATTTCATGACCCAAGCATGACATTGGTCTTGATCTTGGTATCATTGCTACTTTTTTCTGCTGTACACAACTTCGTTGTACGTGGTTTACATTTTTTTTTAACTTATTTAACCCAAACAACCCTAAGGTAAGTACTATTACTTGCTCCATTTTATAAATGAGGAAAACTTAGGCATAGTTTCATTACAAATACGTGTTTCCTTTTTTTTTTTTTTTTTAAATAAGTATAGTTTAAAATCTTGAAACTGCTCATTCAGTTAAAATTATTTATACACAGGGTTAATACTTTGTAATGACTTTGCAAAAATTCATTTTGCTGGTTTTTTCCCTTTTAGTGAAACTGCTTTTGGTTACAAGGGTCTGAAGATCCTTTTATACTATATTGCTGGTAGCCTGTCAACAATGTTCCGTGTTGAATATGCATCTAAAGTTGATGAGAACTTTGATTGTGTGGAGGTAAGAAGAAATTTATTTTAAACTATTTTCCAGTTGAGTTTAAAACAGGCTTTAAAATGCAGAGATTTGAGGGAGGAGATAATCTGTTATGTAGTGCTCATAAAATCGTATATCAATATTTAGTTATGTAGGCAATTGCGTTCCTGTCATTTCAGTTAACCCAGGGATCATAATCCATAGCCTGTTCTGTTTCCTAGGTGGATCTTCTCCATAAAAACCTTTGCTCTTATGATCCAAATTGTATTTTCTTTTAAATTCAGTTTATCGACTTTGTTTTTTATTGTGGATATGAAAATTATTTCTTTTCCTAGAAGTTGAAGAAGATGAAGGGAAATATTTAAGTTTTTTACTTTTATTTCATGCAGAATTTGCTTATTTAAATTGTTCTCGCTGTACTTCAAATTCCACAAATTTTGTAGTATATCCTTTATGAACATGGATAAATAAGCTGATTATAAAAGTATTTGAAACGAATGGACCAAAGAGAGTGAAGGCAAAGAGAGGAATTGAAGAGTATATACCTGAGTATGTAGCCTAAATAATGTTCCAGAAGATATTCACATCCTAAGCCCTAGAACCTGTGAATGTTAACTTATATAGCAAAAAAGGACTTTGCAGCTATTATTAGGTTATGGATCTTGAGATGGGGAAGATTATCCTAGATTATCTGGGTGGACCCTGAATACAGTCATATGCACTCTTACAAGAGGGAGGCAGAAAGAGATCTGACAACAGACAGAAGAGAAGGCAATGTGACCACAGAGGCAGAGATTGGAGTTATGTGGTCATAAGCCAAGGAATGCCAGTAGCCACCTGAAGCTGGAAGAGGCAAGGAACAGATTCTTCCCTAGAGTCTCTAGAGGGAGTGCAATCTTGCTGACGCCTTGATTTTGGCTCAGTGATAATGATTTCAGACTTTGCCTCTGGAACTGTGAGATAATTTCTATTATTTTAAACCACTAAGTTTGTGGTAATTTGTTATAGCAGCCACAGGAAACTAACAGATTTTGGTACCAGCTAGTGGGGTGCTGCTGTAACAAATAACTAAAAATGTGGAAGTGGCTTTGGAATTGGAAAATGGGTAGAGAGGCTGGGAGAATTTTGAGGCTTATGTTAGAAAAAGCCTACATTGCCTTGAATAGAGATAGAAATATGGATGTTATGGTGAGAGCCTAGAAGGAAATGTGGAGCATGGGAGAGAAAGCCTATATCATTTTAGAGATTACATATATCATCATAAACAGAATGTTGCTAGAAATATGAATGTTAAAGACACTGCTGGGCGGGGGGGGGCTCAGAACGAAATGAGGAGCATGTTGTTAGAAACCGGAGGAAAAGTGATCCTTGTTTATAGTGGCAGGAAAGCCTAGCTGAATTGTATCCTGCAGAACTTGTAAATGATGAACTTGGATATTTAGCTGAGAGATTTCCAAGCAATGTGTTGAAAGTGTAGCCTTGTTTGCGCTTGCTGCTTATAGTAAAATTTGAGAGGAAAGAGTTAAATTGAGGGAATAACTCTGAAGCAAAAAAGGCTTGATGATTTGGGAAATTCTCAGCCTATGCAGATTGCAGAAGATGTGAATATTATGAGATTCACCTTCAGGAAAGTGTGCTCTGGAGAGAAATCCAAGGATGTGGCTGGACAACCTTTTGGAAGTGCTAAAGAGATTAGCTGAGTGACTCATGGATTCCCTTAATCACTTCAGCAAAGGGCAGGGATAAAGATGGAATAGAGATTCAGGAAAGATCTGTGGAGGACCCTCTTGTCTAATGGTGTGAATCCCAGTAACATATATGGGAGACCCACAGGGGTTTTGAGAATGTCACATCAGTAGAAACACTGCCAGCTTGGACTGAAAGTGACAGGGATAGGACAAAATGAAGGGATACTTCTGGACTCACAAAATTCTATAGGCAGGAAACAGGCTCATAAAACTCAGCTTTGAACAGGTGTTGCCCTTCAAAAAAAGGAAGAATGACTCAGATGGTGGAACCTTGGCCCAGAGGATGGAGCTCAGGCCACAGAGAATTATTCCTAGGCCTTGAAACCTAGTGAGTTTGCCCTGCTGGATTTTCAGATTGCTTGGGACAGGTGACTCCTTTCTTCCTTCCATTTTCTCCTTTCTGGGATGGGAATGTCTATAACTATTTTCCTATTCCTGCCGTACCATTGTATTTTGGAAGCGGTAGTTTGTTTTCTAGTTTCACAGGTCCACAGATGGAAAGGAATTTTGCCCCAGGATGGATCATTCATTCTCACTTACACCTGATTTAGATGATTGAGATGATGAGATTTGTGAAATTTTGAGCTGATCTTAACTAGATGAGATTTGGGAGTTGAGTTACTGCTGTAATGAGTTGAGAGTTTTGGGGATGTTAGGATGGGGATTCATGTGAGATGAGTGTGAATCTTTGGAGGCCTTAAATTTTTGTTTTAGACTTGTTATGTTTCTGGGTATTTCTCATTTAAAAGTATTGAAACTTTTTATAAAGAATTGCTTCACAGAGTTGATTTCTTTTAAACAAAATGCCATTTTTGTTGGTGAATTTGTAAAATCTCCAAGTTGGAAATTTCATTCTTTCAGTAAACTCTCTTGTCTTCTAGACTTAAGAATCCAGCAAATTCTATCAAATCAAATATGTCGTATTATTGACAGTACTGTGATACACACAACTAGGCACAGAATTAAAATATGGAAAATGAAGATGTTAGATGTTATGTATTACCACATACTGTATAACTTTTTTCTTCTGTAGAAGTAGCAGTTCCTTGAAAGAGGCCAACTTTTTCACAACTTTAAACTGATTTTAGACTCTGACTTTACATTTTTTTCCCAACTCTCTTTTTGTTAAAACTTTCTCTCAATACTTGAAGTGACTTTTTTCTAGACATCTTATCTAGGAATGGAGCCCTGGTGGTTAAGAGCTACGGCTGCTATCCAAAAGGTTGGCAGTTTGAATCCACCAGCTGTTCCTTGGAAACACTATGGGGCAGTTCTCCTCTGTCCTGTAGGGTCGCTGTGAGTTGGAATTGACTCAACAGCAAGTGGTTTTTGTTGTTGTAATCTAGGAACACTAGTGTACATTCTCCAGTGATTTCTAGGGATAGGATGTTTGTAGTTGCTAATGCTAATAAATCAACCAATTATGTCAACCTTTATGTTCCAAATTTAGTAATTTGGCTGGTTGACTGAATGAACTGAGACTTATCTATTATCTGCTATAGCAGGTAACCATAGTGTATGCTTTTATTTTTAGATACATAGCTGCCATTAGTCCTCTACTTCACCAAACATCCATCATGTCCTCCTCCAGCGATAGATCCCTCCGGATGTTGTGTCCAAAACTAGCAAGTTGGACAGTGTTCTGTTGCAATCCATAAGGTTTTCATTGGCTAATTTTCATAAGTAGATTACCAGGCCTTTCTTCCAGGACTTCAAACTGATTTATTCTGGTTCAAACCCCTGCTGAGAATTTGCCTTTACACCCCAGATATACGGAATCAGAATCTACATTTTCACAAGTAATTCTTATGTATAATAAATTTTGATAAGCACTGGTCTACTGGTGGTTCTCAGAATTGGTCCTAACCAGCAACATTAGCATTGCCTAGGAACTTGTTAGAAGTGCAGATTCTCAGCAGGGGTTCTAAGCCCTGCTTGCTTTTCTTCTAGTCTGTCTTAGTCTGAAAGCTCTGCTGAAACCTGTCTACCATGGATGACCCTGCTGGTATTTGAAATATCAGTGGCATAACTTCCCTCATCACAGCATCACGCAAGCCACCACGATAGGACAAACTGACGGATGGGTGGTGGCTCTTACTTATACTGACTCTTTAATCCCCACAACAATCCCATAGGATAGGAATTATTACCCATATGTGTTGTTTTGTGTTCTTCTTAATAAGGGAATAGAGGCTTAGGAAACAAGAGGCAAGTTGCTTTAAGACTCCCCAAATGGTGGAGCTTACATTGTTTCAGATTTGTGTGACTCCTAAACATTTTCTTTTTTTGGAGGTTCAAGTCTTTTTTTTTAAATTTTTTTATTGTTGTAGTTAATTGAAGTTTACATTTCAAGTTAGTCTCCCATAAAAAATACAAAATTTTATACATACATTGTTATGTGACCCTAATTGCTCACCCCATTCTGCGACAGCACACTCCTCCTTTCCACCCTTGATTCCCCATGTCCATTCAACCAGCTCCTAACCGTCTCTGCCTTCCCATCTCACCTCTGGACAGAAGCTGCCCCTTTGTTCTCTTGTATCTACTTGACTAAGAGGCACACTCTTCATGAGAATCACTTGATGTCCCACAGTCCAGTCCAATACCTGTTTGAATAGTTGGCCTTGGAAATTGTTTTATTTCTGGGCTGATAGAGAGTCCAGGGGCCATGCTTTCCGGGGTACCCCCAGTCTCAGTCAGACCATTAAGTCTGGTCTTCTTACTAGAATTTGAGTTCTGCACCCCATCTTTCTGCTGCTCCATCAGGGACTTTCTGTTGTGTTCCCTGTCAGGGCGGTCATTAGTGGTAGCCAGGCACCATCTAGTTCTTCTGGTCTCAGGCTGATGGAGTCTCTGGTTTACGTGGCCCTTTCTGTCTCTTGGGCTACTACTTTCCTTGTGTCTTTGGTTTTCTTTGTTCTCCTTTCCTCCAGGTGTTTGGGACCAATTGATGCATCTTAGATGGCTGCTTGCAAGCTTTTAAGACCCCAGACGCCACTCACCAAAGTAGGATGCAGAACATTTTCCTAATAAGCTTTGTTATGCCAGTTGACCTAGATGTCCCCTGAAAGCATGGTTCCCAGACCCCTACCCCTGCTACTCTGACTCTCAAAGTATTTGATTGTATTCAGGAAACTTCTTACCTTTGGTTTAGTGCAGTTGTGCTGACTTCCCCTGTAGTGTGTGCTGTCCTTCCCTTCGCCTAAGATGATTCTTATCTACTATCTAGTTAGTAAATAACCCTCACCCTCCCTCCTCATCCCCGTAACCATCAAAGAATGCCTAAACATTTTCTTAACCCATGCTATACTGGCTGTAATGCCATTTGCAGTCATCTTTTGGATCTCTTCAGTAGAACAGAGATGTCTGTCAGCTGGTCAAAATGAGAAGGATGGATGGTAGTACTTTTTTTATTGAGATTTCTTTGAAATGATAGTTTAAAGAAAATTAAAAATGTACATACAATTAATGGTGTTTTAGTTACATGGATTGGCATGTAGAATATCTGGATAGCCTGTCTTGAGCAGGATTATAATATCAAGGAAATTTATCGTTGACACATTTTTTTCCTGATGGGGTCTTTTCCTCTTCTGTTTTAGCCATCCCTCCCCTAGTTCTTATTCTGTGCTCCATTCTAGCTCTCAGAAACCTGTGGCCTCCTCAGTGAGCCTTTTCTGATCTCTTTATCTAAAATATGGTTCCTACTCTAACACTTTACCTTTCTTTGTTTTTCTTTGTAGCAAGTATCTTTTCCTAAAATATATTTCCATGTTTGTCCATCTCTCCAGCTATACTGTAAGCTCCATGAGGACAGGGACTTTGTTTATTGCTTCATCGTAAATGCCTAGAATGTCTGAAACAAAGTAGTTTCTCAATAGATACTTGTTAATTTAATAAATTTCAGGTGACTTGTCAGTTCATTTTTGTTAGAGTGATAGCTGATTGCAGTCTAAGGGAAATTTATGTTAAGATACTTGCATTTTGAAAGGAGACTCTTCAAGACTGTAAAGCTTTAAAGAGCTAAAGAAACTAAAATATAATTGAATGACCTAGTATGCTGGTAATACATAGGAGCTCCCTACTTAGAAGCCTAACTTAGGACTCAGCATCTAAGGTTTTAAAGAAAAGTGTGCATGGATATCTATGAAGATTCTCAGAGTTCAGCTGTGTACAACTTCTTTCAGTGTATGGGGCATGGTAACTTAGAGAAGCCACTGTTTATTTCCTATTCAAGTCAACCTCTGTAAGGTTCCCAGTTGCTGGTGTAGACATGCTCTGTTCTTTGAGTTGGTAGTCATATTTAGAGACGACTCCACTGATCCATTTATGAAGTAAATGTTTGTTGAGTGCTCTCTAGTAATCAAACCCTATGGATATAAATCTAAGATAGCACACGGTCGCACCCTTCAGATGTCTGGTGTCTGGTGGGAGAGATCAGCATTCAATCAAATACAGTGTGGTCAGTGGTATAAAAGAGATGGCTGTGGTAGCAAAGAGATGGGATCTCTGTCTAGGATGGGTAGAGAAAACATTATGGAGGAGTTTATGCAAAACCTTGAAGCCTATTCCTTGCAGACAGGAAGGGGTGAGGAAGGAATTCCAGGCAGGGAAGTATGGTTTGGAGGTTTAGGGTCATGGTTTCATGGGACATCCCAGTTAATTGGTCTAATAATGTGTTTAGTGCTTCTGTTCTATCTTCTAGTTCATTGTGTAGTGCCTGGGATCTTAAAAGCTTGCAAGTACCATCCAAGGCACAACAGTTGGGCTCTATTACCTGGAGTAAAATAAAGGGAGGAGCGAATTGTTTGATATGCCTGTAGCAAGTTCTAAATATAGCAGATTGTGAGATACAAGGCAAGAAACGTGCTGGGCAGAAGTTAAATTATGAAAGGCTTTTGTGCTATGCCAACTATTTTGGAAGGAGCCTGGTGGTGCATTGGTTAAGTGCTTGGCTGTTAAATGAAAGGTCAGAGGTCCAAACCCACCAACCGATCCATGGGGGAAAGACGTGGCAGTCTGCTTCCGTAAAGATTACAGCCTTGGAAACCCGATGGGACAGTTCTACTCTGATGTATAGGGTCGCTGTGAGTCAGAATCGACTCAAGGGCAATAGAATCAATTTTGTTTTTTCTGTTTTAAATATTTTGGAGTTTTATCTTGTTAGTAATGTGAGCCATGGAAGGAGTTTTAAGTAGTAGAACGAAATGATCAGACCTATATTCACAAAAACTACTCTGGCTAGAGTGTGAAGAATTGATTTGAGGGGAGAAAGAGAAAAATAAAAGAGGCTACTGCAATAGTTAAAGCAAGAAGGCCAGTAAAAGAGAATGGTGCAGACTCAATTGGATTTGTGGAATGAGTAATAGAAGAAACAGAGACGGTAAAAATCTGTGTAATGGTTCATTTAGTTATTAACTCCAACCCAAAGCAAAGAAACTTGATGTCTTAGTGTTGACTGATGTATTTTGGGTAACTGCATTGTTTCTGCTGGATTTTTTTTGAAATTATGTGTGTAGAGGGGGAGCTTGTGGACCCCCATGTCCTACCTTCTGAGACTTCCCTAACAGTGTGGGCTATTGTAAATAGCAGAATACAACAGAAAAGCTTAGAGACTGCCTGAAATACCCTTAAGTGATTGTCAACTCATTTAGTTATTTGAGAGGGCAGTTCTGCTCAGAATAAAATAGTCCACAGGCTTCTTATTTTGGTAGTGGTGAGGCAGCACTTGGTAATTCCTGCACACAGAATGTTCTAGGCTAAATTACATGTTTTCCATGGTAGATGGGGGGAATTTAGGGTCTTTAATTGATTCTGTATTCAAATATTTGAGCTACTCTTTGAGAAAAATCTTTACAATGCCTATATGTATTCTTGCACATTTTTTGCAGAGATGTGATAGTCTTCCATTTGAGCAAGACTGCAAGTTAGGGTCTTTCATTTTCATAATAAACTGTTAATGAAACTGATATGAAGCAGATGAATCAAGAAACAAGGAGGACTTCAGAGAACGAGGTTACAATTTTGGCTGTGTATCTTGTTTAACTGGGCAACTTTGGGTAATATAGTACTTAATCTCTTAAATTTGTTTCATCAGAGGGTAACAGTCGTAGGACGTTATGAATAGTAAATGAGACAGCATGCAGTATATAAAAGTGCCCAGTATAGTGTCTGGAACTGGAACTAGAACTAGTTACATCTGAATCTACCAGAAGGGCTAGATTGTTGTTTAATGTGACTTGCATAAAAGATCCATGTAACGTACTTCTGATAATTTAATATGAAGGAAAGGTTTTTTTTTTTTAAACATATAACCTGGCTTTTTATTAGAAGAAAACTCTGTAATCCCTCATGTTTTACCTTTTTTGTCTTGGCTGTCAGAAATTTCAGTTAAGTTTTGAGCTCAATTGTAACAAGCTAGGTTTTTCTGGTGTATCTGACTCCCTATTGAATTTTCTTGGCTCTGTTTTATCGTAAAGGACTTGCCCAAAGTCACATAACTAGTAAGTAATTGCGACTGTACTAGATGATCACTTAGTGGTATTCTGCGTAGTATGTAGTAATGCCCTGATTAAAAGATGTTAGGACTGTTTATGACATTTTCTAAATGGGCCTGAACTCTTGTGCTTATTAGTTTTTATTTCTTCTTTTTACCGTGTGCATTTCATTCATTTTCTTCCCCCTCTCCTATGCTGGCATGGTATTAGCTTTCAATTTACTGCTGTCATTATGAGAGGCCTCCCTCTTGCAGATAATCTCCTTATGTCTTATGTGTTAAAAAAAAATCTCACTAAGCTTAGTGGTATCATGTATAACATAAATTGTGAACAGCATGAAAAAAGTCTGTGAACAGTCTCTTTTGTTCATTACTCAACTTCAGTGTCAGAAATATTTTGAATACCTAGTTTGTTTTTGGTTGTTTTGCTCCCAGTTCCCAGCCGTGCTTGAGATGACTAAGCTTGCCAGATAAATATGTAACTGCACTTAATGTTTGTTTTATTCAGTTGTTTGCATCCTTTGGGAATTTTTGAAATTTTGCAGATATAAAAGTGATTCTGAGTGACACTGTAGTTGTGGTGATTTAATGTTTGAAAAGATTTAATCTTAGATAAACCAGCATTTAACATAGATTTATTAAAATGGAATTTTTCCTTAATTGAATACTTCTTATTAGATTATTAAATTGTTCAGTCCGAAATTCAACTAGCTTTCTTATTAAAACTACAGGTAGTATTTTCCCTTGTATTGTATAAAATTCACTGTTGTTTGAGGTTTTTCTATTTTGTCTTTTGGCTGAGGCCCATAGAGCAGAATTGATTTCTTCCAAAGGAACTATTGGCTTATTATTGATAGATCTGTCAAATGCCGTATGCAGTGAAAATAGCTATGTATTTGCATTGACTTCTAGAATCATTCCACTCTTGAAAACCAGGTGTTACCATTTTAGAAATACTGTGTTAGGAGTAAGGAATCAATATTTTATACTGTCATTTTGTAGGGTTAATTATTTGCTTGGTGGTCAAAGATCATTTTTGTTAAATGTTCAAGTAGAGACTTTTTTTCCTTTATATAAAAAAGACTGGGTAGTGGATGGGGGGCATATGTGTGAGTGTTCATTCCACAGTGCCTTCTGTGTTCTTGATGCCGATGATACAGTGGCAAACAAAATAGTCACTGCTCTCATGCAGCTTACTTTCTAGCCACGAGGAAGAGTCAATAAAGAAATAGTAAGCAAGTTAAATTCAGATAGTATTAAATGTTATGAAGAAACATGTTAGGGTAATAGAGTGACTGGGGAGAGGGACTTACTTTTAACAGAGTGGTCAGGGAAGGTATCTTTGAGGAATTCATGTTTTTGCTGATTTATTAATGATGAAGAGGAGCCAGACATGTAATAATTGGGGGGTGGGAGGGAGCTGAGGAGTTTATTAAGCAGAAGGACCAGCAAATGCAAAGACCCTGAAATAAGAACACTCTTGGCATTTTTGTAGTGCAGAAAGGTCACTATGATTAAAAATTATTGTGGTGGTGGAGAGAGAGATAGGAGATGTTGAAAGAGTTGGCATAGCTAGATCATGTAGGGTCTTGTATGCCATAATAAGGTGTTTGGAAAAGATAAGAATAGTTGGCAGCCTTTAGAGATTTTAAGCAGGTTGGGGGTGGGTGGTCACATGATGTGATTTACATTTTAAAAAGATAATTCAGGCTGCTATGAAGAGAACACACTATAGGTGGCAAAAGTTAAAGAATGGAGACCAGAACATTGCAGTAATATAGGAGACATTGAATTCAGTTGTCAGATTGAGAATATGTTTTGGAGGTAGAGCCAGTAGGATTTGCTGTTAGATGTGATGGATGAGGGCAAGATGAACAAGGGGGACCTCACTGCATAAGCAATAGTGGTACTACTAACTGAGATAGGAAAGATTGGAGAAGTAGGTTAAAAGTGGGAAAAATCAAGAATTTTGTTGGGAAAATTGCATTGATTAAGGGTAGGGTTACACAGCAGATTAATGTAATTGCTGTCAATAAATTATACACCTGTAAAAAGTAGAATTGGCAAAAGCCATGTGATATATTTATAACAGGACCAAAAAAAAAAAAAAAAAGAGTAGCTGCTGAGGCTGCTTGTGCACTACCAAATACCTCATGGGATTTGGTTCCTTGGTTTGGAGGTTTAGGGTCATGGTTTCATGGGACATCCCAGTTAATAATAATGTGTTTAGTGCTTCTGTTCTATCTCCTAGTTCATTGTGTAGTGCCTGGGGTTTTAAAAGCTTGCAAGTACCATCCAAGGCACAACAGTTGGTCTCTACTACCTGGAGTAACAGAGGACGGAGTCAGGAGTAAGAGAAGGAAGTGGAATGTGTGGCTAATTGCCCCCATGAACAACTGCCTCCTTGCCATGAGACCAGAAGAACTAGATGATGCCTAACTACCATTATTGAGGAATCCTGATCAGAAGGGGGTAAATGCAGAACAGAATTTCAAATTCTCATGGAATCCAGACTTTCTGGAGCCATGGAGGCTGCATGAAACTATTTCCCTAAGATAATCTTTAAACCGTAAGACAAAAATATCCCCTGAAAGTCTTCCTAAAACTAAATAGCTTAGCTTAACTAGGAAAGAATGTCCTTGAGCATTATGCTCTTTTAAGATCTGTCTATATGGGATCAGATTGACAACAGCAACTTGGAAAAGGAGAATGAGAATGTTTGCACAACTTGAAGAATGTAGTCAATGTCACTGAATTGTACATGTAGAAATTGTTGAATTGCTGTATGTTCTGAGTATATTCCCACCAACAAAATAAAATAAAATATTTTTTTAAAAACAGAATTTGTTTGGATATGTTAAGTTTGACTATTATGTAACACCATATTTGAGTTTTGACAGACCACATCATGTAGTATTATTTCTGTGTATGAAAAATATGCCCACTTAGGTGGTCAGAAGCCATCGCAAATCTGTTTAGAAGTTAATTTGCTTGTTAGAATTTTGTCATTAAATTAATCCTTCATCATCCATTCTCTTTCTTTCCAAGCTGAATTTTCCAATTGCACAAAAAATTCTTGAGACACAAGATGTTTGTAAAATCTCTCCACTAGCAACCATCCTTAAAGGCAACATAAATATTCTGAATTTTACAGTACAATGAACTTTTGATTATTCAACATTGCAGACCCATCTTATGTTTGTCCCTGATCTTTGCTTTTATTAATACCTCCTGTCTTCTCTTGAGGTAATTACATTGCTTTTCAGTGAAAGTGTGTATAACTAAGATTGTTTAATCTTGGTAATTCTGGGAAAGGTTTGGTAGAGAAAGCTGAAATACATAGATAAGGTCTTGTATTATCTGTGAATTTCAATAGTCTGTTTTATCTTTGTCTCCCATTAAGGTGATTGAGTTTCAGAGTAGATTATAGAGCAAATTTTAAAAATTTTCTAGATTCTTTAGCCTCTTTATAGCAAAATTCTGTGCACTTATAAAAATTTAATCTCAAGGAAATGAAATAATAATTGGTAGACTACTAATATTTCACTATACTCTTTATGATACTTGTGACAGTTTTCTTTATGGGTAGTACTTTTTATGAAATATCAAAGCTTTAAAATTATGTATTTAAATTTTTATCTTGGAATTTGGTTTGTGAGTTTAGATAGTAAAACACTGTTGTTGTTATTGTTGTTAGGTACTTTTCGAGTCTACTCTTTGCTGTCGAGTCAATTCCAACTCATAGTGACCCTATAGGACAGAGTAGAACTGCCCCATAGGGTTCCCAAGGAGCAGCTGGTGGATTCGAACTGCCGACCTTTTGGTTAGTAGCAGAACACTTAACCACTGCACCACCAGGACTCCAGTGCAGTATAAATAAATATAATATGGCCTTATGTTTTTCCAGTAGTGAAAAGATTTGCACTTAAAAAAGTTTTCATTTCTAACAGTACTCACAATTTGTACAGTTAAAGCTTAAATATTGTCAGATTGAACAAATTAACTAGATATGGATTTTTTTTGCGTGTTTTTGTAGCATATCTTAGTTATTCTTTGAATTATAGTTAATGTTAAGTCCATGTGCCACTTTAGCCAGGTAAAGGACAACATGTATCACTTACCTAACATGCCTTTGATTGCTACCTCAAAAATAACTCACCATAGACAAATGGTGCTATTTAGGATAAGAAATTAAAGACTGTTACTGGGTTTTTAGATGTGTATAAATATAGATGAGTGTAAACATATTTATATTATAACAGATTACCAGTTATTCTTAGGCACCTTTTTATGCAGTGAGGAGGAAAAGCAAAAATTGTTTCATATGAACATCTTCATGTGTAACAAAGTATAGAATATGGGAACTTGACCATAGCGAAAGTATACAGTTCAAAACATTTAATTGTGACCTACCTAAGACTTAACTAGAGTAGTTATTTTATTTTTTAAATAAATAGCCACATATTAGGAAAACATTTGTAAGGGATGTCTTTATGAGCTAAATATATCAGGTTGCATTCTGGATTCTTGATTTAGTCAGCTTAATTTTTTATCCTTTTTATATTTTTATATAATCTTAATTGAAGTTTAGATCGATGTTCTTGAAGATAGGGAATTTTTCACTGATCTTCAGAAAGTAGAATTTAAAGACTTTTAGCTACAAGCATCGAAACGAAAAAGTTTCAGTTGACCTGTAACTCTACATTCAATTAAAAATTGATTAGATGGGGTTTTTCTCTAATGATGATTTTATTACCTGGTGAATTACCTAATTTGAAAATGGGTATTTAAAAAAGTTTTTTTTTTAGAAAATAGTGCAGATCTCTAAGACATGGTGGCTAAAGGGTTTTGTTTTGTTTTTTAAAGCAGAATCCATTTAATAGAGAAATACAGGCATTTTTCCCTTAGAGAAGCAAGGTCCTCAATTCTAGGTTTGAGGAGATACTTGGTCTTAATGTGTTTTATTATGTAAGTAAATCAGATACACGTTTTTTCTAGTCTATACATATGTAACAGATTCCTTCCTTTTTATTCCCCTATAAAATATTTCTTAATATGTAAACTTTCCAGAAGCAAAATATTTGAAGATATTTATTACAGTAAATATATCCTCTTAAGGCCAAATGTTAAACATTAACTCTCCTTCAACTTTGTTGAGTTCAGATGTTTGGGTTGCTCTGTCTTCCACCAGAACTGCCAGTTGAAGCTTAGTTTCTGAGAAATGTGTGAAGTAGTTTCAATGCAAGGAATGTAAAGTGATTTGGTCATGTTTTGCAGTGCCTTATTGAGAAAATGGGACATAGGGAAAGTTTGCAAAAGTTAAAATTATACATGCTATAAATGTCTTGAAGTGATTTTTTTAAATTGATAAATTATAAACCTGTTTATTTAAGTGTAGTTTTTCTTAACTTTTTAAAAAACTGAACAAAAATTCTACTACTTTATTCATCAGCATTTTGGATTTTATTACCACACAACAGGCCTATTAAAACTATCCCTCATTATTATAATTTCCCCTGTTATTGAAATTGTACTAATTCTATAAAATATGCTTAAGATGGTCTCTTCACATTAGATAGCAATTTCAGGGGAAAATATTTATCAAATAGTTACTCTTAAAATAAGCAAAGATAGACCTATCAAATGTAGTTTATTTGATCTTGGGGGTGAATGGATTGCAAGGACCTGGTGAATGTATGTTGGGCAAAATGTTGAAGAGCTATATTTTAAATAAAAGCTCTTTTTTATAGCTGTAAACAAGTTATATATAAATGTTGGTGGTACCAGAACATTGAGAATAGAACTTGTTTGTGATAAACTCCATCCCTGGTTCTATATCCTAAAATGTAACTGAATGATAATAAAGTGCTATTCATCTGCAGGTGCATTGCTTCTACTTAGTTAAAGGATGGTTGAAAGGACAGGAATTAGTAGCATGTTGTATTAGCCTTTTGTAGTGTATTTTGTCCTAAGCATCTTAATTTCCCTGTTTTGAATGCTAAGTAGTAAGGGTCTTGGTTTAGAACTAATACCCATCATGCATGTAAACGGTATGAAAGAGCTGCTTAGTAAGTTAACACAAAGTGTTCTTGTGTCAGTCCTTGTGGAAATAGATACAATACAAACATTACAGCTGAACTCACGGCAAACTCTATTAAGTAAAAACCTGGCTCCATTGTTCAGGGAAAAGTTCGAATAGAATGCAAGCTCATTTTGTTGAATGTAATGTCAGGCTTTTAGGGGACTGTATTGAGGGATAAGGTTTTGTTAAGTTGAGACCAATTCATTAAGTTTTATTGCCTGGTGAGAAGCAGTAATACTTTATTGTAGGACTTCATCAAATATTCATGGTTAAAGAGAAGTAGTAAATGTATTCAATCAAGTGGTCTTTTGGGGTTTTGAAAAGGATTATGAAGTCTGCTCAGCCGATAGTTTTAACATTCATCAAGGTTGTTTAACAAGGGTAATTTTAATCTCTGAGCTTAATTTCGTTGTCCGGACATGTCTCTTTTTACCTTCACAAATTCAAGTCTATAAAAACTGTGCTACATTATAGGAATGAGTGGATAATGTAGCCATTCATATAATTTATGTATTTCCTAAGTGGGTATATTATAAAAACTATCTTCTTAATTTTGAGTTTGCATTATGAAGGAGTTGTGACCTGCCTGCATGTTCATTGGGAGGTTGCTATTCATTACTCAGACTCAAGCCCCACCTCACTACCGCTGGTGATCTTTTCATGTTTTGGATAATATGATCTCTTTGACACATATAAAATAACAAGCAGCCTTTTGTTTTGGCTAGTTCAAATTGTTGTGAAGGGGTATAGTCAGCATTTTCTATATAATATGAATTTCGATAGTGCTGCCCTTATTCTTATACTTGATATCAGGCTACTTGCCTCTTCTTATTTTTTTTTATATTTTAGCTTATTTCAAATTTGTGTGGCAGTGTAGTTTTATGCACATGTAACTTATCTTTTCCTAGTTCACTGTATGTTCACTTCTTTAGTTTGTTAGCTGGAGTTTTGTGATTTTGTGCATTTTGTACATTTCAAAGAAGTTGAGCATAGTCAACTAAAAGCCAAATTTGCTATTAATTTTATGTCTTTTAAATCTCCATTCCTTAGGCGGATGATGTTGAGGGCAAAATTAGACAGATCATTCCACCTGGATTTTGCACAAACACAAATGACTTTCTTTCTTTGCTGGAAAAGGAAGTTGATTTCAAGCCATTTGGAACCTTACTCCATACCTACTCTGTTCCCAGTCCAACAGGAGGAGAAAACTTTACCTTTCAGATTTACAAGGTAAAGATAAGAGTAAATATTTGTTGGGTAAAGTTATTCCATTTGCCTGAAACCTGTATGCTGTTTTGTGGTGTTATTTTAGTGATCTGTTCTAACTTCAGGAAATGAGTTATTATTGGCATTGAAAACAGGGATCTATTTTCTTTGTGTGTGTTTGTGTGTGTGCTTGTCTGTGTGTGTGTGTACACATCTTAATCTGAGACTTCTAAACATTTTCCATAGGATAGTTTTATATTTTGCAGACTTTACCTTACCTCTGTGATGAGTTTCACCTGACTTTTTCCTGGCTTTTTCCCTAGGCTGAGATGACATGTAGAGGCTTTCGAGAATATCATGAAAGGCTCCAGACCTTTTTGATGTGGTTTATTGAAACTGCTAGCTTTATTGACGTGGATGATGAAAGATGGCACTACTTTCTAGTGTAAGTATAGTTCTAAAGCAACAGTAGACCTTATTACCTCCACAAAGCCAGCATTTTAATTGTGGCAGCCCAATTATTTGGACAGTATAATGATAATTTTCCCAGGAAAGAAAAACTATTGTTTATGAGGCTTGAGTTTTCCTTCATTATGCTTTGGGAGACCTTGAGAATAGAGTTGAATTAAATGCTGTTGTCCGTTAGGACTCTGAATGTAGGCTTAAACAGTAAAATGAGCTTTGCCTGTGTTTTCTTTTATTTGCCACCTATTCATCTTTATAATAGGCAAGTGCACTGAAGTGATGTAAAGAGGTCTGATTTATCCAAGTTGCTGCACACCAATTAAGTGAATTGTACATTCAGAACATAGCAGGTGTACCCATTGGGCCCTCACAGAGTAGCTTGCTGACACTGAAAATTCAGTCAGAGAATGGAAAAGAAAATGGACACTGCATGGGAGCGCGACTGTAATTGACCTGCTTGGCTTTCTGTTTTATCTGCAGATTTGAGAAGTATAATAAGGATGGCGCTACGCTCTTTGCGACCGTAGGCTACATGACAGTCTATAATTACTATGTGTACCCAGACAAAACTCGGCCACGTGTAAGGTAATTGGCAGTATAACACGTGCCTTGTCTTTTATTTCAGAAGAAGGAACTGCTGAAGTTTCCAATACTTGTTATAATAGTGTTGATTTGTTTAAAAAAATTACCATTGTTTACTGGCTATGTACTAATTTATTTCATTGTTCCCTTTGAAACTGTGGAATATTAAACCAATTTTGAGTATCTCAATAATATTTTGACTTCTTGAAGGTTGATTTAAAAAAATCACACAACTTTAAAATTGTTCATAATATGTTAGAGATTTGTATTTTTTAAATTTACAATATTTTCATTTTAAAATAATTTTTTACTGTAGTCAGATGCTGATACTGACTCCATTTCAAGGTCAAGGCCATGGTGCTCAACTTCTTGAAACAGTTCATAGATACTACATTGACTCTCCTTCAGTTCTTGATATTACAGGTATGTAAAACTTGATTTGTTGCTGAAAAAGTCTTAAAAATGTCTTCTTTCCTGGCTGATATTGTTCTTGTCAGAAATAACTATTCTGTTTTAGCCAGCAGCAATCTCCTGGGGTCTTTTTGGAGCTGTCTAAAGATGGTTTAAGGTTAACATTTTAGACCATAAACCTTTATGGGGATTGGATTGCATGTCTAACTATAAAGTGTTTAATTGAACAAATTGAGGATGATAAGCTGAATATCTGCTGGAAAAACCTTGGTCAGGCATAAGTACATTGAAACTATGATAGAACTTTTATTTTTTCAGTTTATTTGACAAACTGTTGTAGTATTCAGAGGCTGCCCATGCTCTAATTTCCATGTAGTCTTTCTTAAAGAGGGGCAAAATATTCTAAACCCACTGAGAAAAAAAATTCAAGGTATATAGTTCCTAAGTAGAATACACATTTATACTCTCTAAATGCATGCTTTGACAACAGTAGTAAATAGATGAAATGTAGGCCCATTTGTTTTGAAAATGGCTTTCAGTATAGATTAGCGATAGAAGTAATATTATGAAGGGGATGCTTAGGAGAGGAAAAGAGACTCTACCCTTTAAAAAGAGAACCATCATAAAATGAAGTTACAAGTGACAGTATGTTAATATGTGAACCACCAAAGAACAAAGTGGCCCAAGAAACATTTATGTTGGCATCGTTTTCTTCCCCCCTGAGAAAGACAGTTTCAGATTTATTACTCACAAAGTTGTTGAATCACCTTTTTTCTTCACGAAAAATACTATACCAGCTATTCACATCCAAATAGATATTAAATTTTATTAATTCTGTGTTTGAATACACCTTTGTTTTTAAAACTACAATATTTAACATACAGTAAAATTTTAACTTTAAAATGCTATTTTGTAACTTTATTTTATCAATTTTTTTAGAAACATATACCAAAAAAAACAAAAAAGTACTAGATGTGGGACTAGTAAAGAATATAAATAGGTTACAAAAAACCAAACCCCTTGCCACTGAGTCAATTCTGATTCACAGCAACCCTATAGGACAGAGTAGAACTGCTCCACGGAGTTTCCAAGGAGTGGCTGGCAGATTCGAACTGCCAGCCTTTTGGTTAGCAGCCATAGCTCTTAACCACTCTGCTACCAGGGCTCCATAAATAGGTTAGTAATTACATTATCAGCATTCTCCTTTTCTCATATAGTATAGTGGTTTTTTATGTCGAGGTTAAAGTAAGTTGCTCCAAAACAGATTTTGAATTACTCCTGTAGACCGATAAGCTGGAGAGAAAGCATGCTGTTTTTAAAGAGGAGTTCCACATTTATAGAGTTGAATTATCTTTTCATCTGACTCTCCTGCTATGGTTAAATGGGTTTGAAACTTGGGAGATAAAGAAGTGTTAATAAAGTTCATTGATATCAAAAGTTATAAATTGTTTAAGTGACACCTTTGCCAGTTTGGTGACTTGTAAAATTATAGAAGCAGCACAAACTATATCACTTCCTTTAGTAGAGCTGAAAATTGTTTAGCTTCTGTTTATTTTTAGAGCTTGAATTTGGTGCTACATGAAGGGACTTTTTGGTGATTTTAATCTGGAGATTTAGAGTTCACATCAGTAGTCTTTGTCTTTTCTAGTGGGTAATGTGCCAGCAGGGGTTGTTTCTGTGAAGCCTCTTAACCACTTTCTTCTGTCTACCCCAACTAATAAAGTCCTTGATACTTAGCACCAATTAGCAGATAAAGAATTTTATTTCTTAAATCTCAGTGAAGAGTCATCAATAATGGTAGCCTTTATTCATTGCAAGCTAAAGTCTTTAAAGAGAAAAGGCTAAACATGCTAAAGTACTTCTGAATTTGACAACTGTGTATCAGCCTTTATTTCTAGCATTGACATTTGTCAGCATTATAAAACACTCAGAATGTCTTATCAACTGTTTTCCTTAAGATAGTCTAGATTTTGATACTGAGTCCTTATTTAAAAAATGTATACAGAATTTTCCACTCTGGTTGTCTATTGTCTAAGCTTGTTTTTTGGTTTTTGTCTTTTTTAACTTCATGGATCTTTAGCAGGCTCTGGATCTCCCTTTACAATCCAGGATATTCTTTATGTTCAGATGGCCTTTTGCTTACTTGACGTATAACCGGATATAGTAATAATTAAAACTTAGTGTTGATGACTTAGGTGGTATCTTACTACTGATGGATAGGTGTTTGTGGTGTAATTGCCACCTATTTTCTTTTTTTAACACTCAATTTGAAAAGTAAAATACTGGAAGATGGTTCTTTATATTATGTACTATCTTCTTTTTGAGGATGTCAGCCTTTTAAGATACATATATTTAAATGCACCTCAGTTTTGTGACTTTTATAAATAGTATCAACAACTGTTTCCTCTAGAAATGTGAAGAAAGTTGTATTTGCGAATAGAAATTGATCCTGGGCTAGAACATATATCAGTATTGTGAATCTGTCAGAGTTAAATATGTTTTCATCTAAATGCCCCTTATTGTTCTGGAATATGTTACATAGCTTTTTAGAATATTTCTTATGCTTAGGTGATTAGGAAACCCTGATGGCATAGTGGTTAAGAGCTACGGCTGCTAACCAACAGGTCAGCAGTTCGAATCTACCAGATGCTCGTTGGAAACCCTGTGAGGCAGTTATGCTCTGTCCTGTAGGGTCGCTATGAGTCAGAATCGACTTGACAGCAACTGGTTTGGGTTTAGTTTTTTTTTTTAAGGTGATTTGTGCTATCATCTCATTTCCTTTCTTCAGAGTATTATTTTTCTATCTCTAATATAGCTCATTAATATGGAGAGGCTTTTTTAAAACGATGGAGGAGCACTTAGGTTGTTAGATGATGTATTTAACTTCGAAAAAACTCCATTTTTGACCTTGCATATCACTATAGATTTATTTTCAGGCACATTTATATGATTTTTGTAACATAGAAATGAAGGAATAGAAGGACATGACAAATTATTGGGTGTCATCATTCTAAGTTCATTTTCAGACTGATACTTTTACTCCTAATTGAAGAGCTTAAAGATTGAGTGGTGACTTGGCCCTTTATATTCAGCTGCAAATAAAATATTATCAGTCTATAATGGCTTATTTAAAGCTAAATGGAATTTTTTGGCATGGCTTTTTGATTTATGTGAGAATTTCAGATAAGAATGTGACATGGATTTTTAGATTTTCTCAACTGTAATTTCATTTTTTTTTTTGTTTTTTCCTAAATTCCTCTGAGGGCATTTAAGTTACTTAAGCTTTTACTTATACTAAATTTTACTTTAAATCAATGTTAGCAATGCTGTTCTTTTTTCTAAACTAGTTTAGAAATAGGTAGACTTGGAAAACTAATGCTGGATAAGCTGTGCTTTATCTGTTAATATGTACAGAAAAAGTTTTTAAGGAGATGCTTGCCTTAAGAATTCATCACATAGTAGAGTTTTTATTAAAACAGCTTTATAGAGATAATTTATGGGCCATAAAATTCACCCATTTTAGGTGTACAATTTGATAATTTTTAGTAAATCTGCAAAATTCTACAGCTGTCACCACCACAGTCCATCACCCTATAAAGATCCCTTTGCCTATTTGTAGCAGTTCTCTCTTGTTGATTTCTAATGTAATCCTATTGTTGTCAGAGAACATACTTTGTATGATTTCAGACCTTTTTCACTTACTGAGGTTTGCTTTATGGCCTAGCTTAGAGGCCAGTAAACTTTTTCTTCTAAGGGCTAGACAGTAAATATTTTATGCTTTGCAATCCACATATAATCCCTGCTGCATATTCTTAATGTTTTGTTATTTTTTTCCTTTTATCACTCTTTTAAACTGTAAGCGCCATTCTTAGTTCAAAGGCCATACAGAAATAGGCCATGGGCCAGATTTTGCCCATGGGCTATATAGTTTGTTGCCCCTTGGCCTAGCGTATGGTCTGTCCTGGAGAAGGTTCCATATGTGCTTGAAAATATGTATATTCTGCCATTGTCAGATGGAATGTTCTGTAAGTGAAGTCAAGTTGGTTGATAGTATTCGTCTTCTGTATTTTTGCTGTTTTTCTTTCTTTCTAGTTGAGAGTGCAATACTGAAATTCCCAGCTATTTTTGTTGAATTGTCTATTTCTCCTTTCAATTTTGTCAGTGTCTGCTGCTTGGATTTTAGAGCTCTGTTGTTAGTTGTGCATGTTTATAATTGTAATATCTTCCTGGTGAGTTAACCTTTTTGTCATTAGAAAATGTGTCCTTTTTTTCTCTTATGCCTGGTATGTAGCCACTCCAGCCCTTGTACTGTTTGCATAGTGTATCTTCTTCAGTCTTTGACTTTGAACTTGTTAATCTAAAATACTTCTCTTATAGATGGTATGTAGTTGGATCTTGTTTTTTGAATCCTGTCTGACCATCTTTGCCTTTTGATTGGAGTGTTTAATACATTTACATTTGATGTAATCGTTGCTGTGGTTGGAATTAACGTCTGTCATTTTTTTTTATACGTATTTCACTTTTTTTTGTTGTTCTTCTTCTTTTAGCCCTTAGCTATCAGAAAATACTTGTTTCTGGAATTGTTCATACAAACTTGAATCTTTCATTTATATAGCTACTCTAATTGAAATTAAAACTAAGATGCATGTGATAACATCCCAGTCAAAATGTTTAAATTTGAAAGGCTCAGCTCTAATGTCACATGTAATATTAAAGGTATTTGCAAAAAGTTTGCACCTACAATTTTGACAAAGATGGTAGTTCTATTATTTTATTTATAAGAAATAACTTTTTCATATTTTAACTTTTATGTATTTTTATTCTAAGAATATTTGCCTTTCTTTCCTAGTATGTATATTTAGATTGCAAATGATGAAAAAATTAGATTGAGTAAGGGAAATGTCACTCTGACTTTATTTCTTTAGCGGAAGATCCATCTAAAAGCTACGTGAAATTAAGAGACTTTGTGCTTGTGAAGCTTTGTCAAGATTTGCCTTGTTTTTCCCGGGAAAAGTTAATGCAAGGATTCAATGAAGACATGGCAATAGAAGTACAAAAGAAGTTCAAAATCAATAAGGTATTTTTATTCTGAGGAAAACAGATGTAAATTTTAAGTTTTTTGTTTGTTTGCTTTTTAAGTACATAGCTTAACTAACATATTTTAAGTACACTCAGAATACATTTGTGGGAGGCAGTAGGGGTTAAGAGTACAGGCTCTGAAGCCAGATTGCCTGGGTTCAGTTCTGACTCCACCACTTATTCTGTGACTTAGTGCAATTTAGTTTACTCTGTATGTCTCAGTTTCTTCATCTATACAATGGGAAGATAATACGTTGCATGGATACATTTAAGTGTGTCAAAGAGAACACAGATGGATAGTAAGATCTTATATTTGCCTTTTTTTTTTTAATATATCTAAACTGGTTATACCACTGGAGACAGTATTGGTGGGAGAGGGGTTGGAATAAAATACATAACTTTCACTTAATATATACCTGTATATATTAAAAAATATGTACACACACACATATAAAGATATGTACAGAAAAAGTAATACGGGAGTTTAGAGGAGGGCGTTTATTACATTTACGTAAGCACGGGAATCAGAGTATTTCATGTGAGGGATGGCAATTGATCTGAGCCTTGAAGAATGGGTAGGATTTGGATTGTGAGGGTATGTGGGTTGAAGGGTATTCCGATAATAAGGACAAGCATTTGATACTGTTGACCACCAGTCGCTTAGCTTCTAAGACACTGTATTCCCTGGTTTTCTGTCTGCCACTGTGATCATCTTTCTCAGGATTCTTTCACTGGTTTCTACTCTTCTATATGCCCCTTAAGTGTAACTCCTCCCGAAGGTTCTTTACTCATTTTTTATTTTGTCTCATTCTACTTATTTTGGAAGATCTCATTTAAATCAGGGCTTTGAACCAGTTCTAACAAGTTCCCTGGTGATGCTAATACTGCTGGTTAGGGACCAGTTCTGAGAACCACTAGTAGAGCAGTGATTCTCAAAATTTATAATACATAAGAATCACCTGGGGATCTTGTTAAACTATAGATTCTGATTCAGTGTATCTGGAGTGGAAGTGCAGATTCTCAGCAGGGGTTAGAACCAAATGAACCGGTCAAAGCCCTGTTTTAAATCTCCAATCCATGTAACCTTCCTGAGCTCCAAATCTGTACATCTAAAAGTTTGCTGGTCACCTTCAGCAAAGTACTTAACTTTCCCATCTGCTGCATTAAAACACTTTAATGATTTCTTGACAGTAAGATAAAAATCTATATATTTTAGAAGCAGTTTACATCTCCAGACTGTATTAAACCTATATTTATTGAGAACTTATTTAATAGCTCAGCTTTTAAAAGAAAGAGAACATGAAAAGGAACACATTTTTTAAAATCATGCTGCTTTGTTTTTGTTTTTGTTTTTAAATCCAAACTTCTTAATGTGGCACACGGGGCCCATCATAACAATCTGGACCCTGTCTACCTCACTAACCTCAGCTTCCTACCATTTGCCTAAATGGTGTGGTTTTACTGAATCTCTTGTCATTTTCCAGCTATGCCATAATCTTTCTTCCTTTTGTGTACCTTTATATGTACTATTCCCTTTGCCCAGTCCCCCATCCTTGCCAGATCAGATAGTACTCTTTTTTTTTAGATTTAGCTCAGTGTTCCTTCCAGGAAGTTTAAATATTATCTTCCCAACTTGCCTATACCCCTAAAGTAAATAAGTGAAACAATACAAATAGAAAAACTATGGGTTACTCTTTTGGCTTCAGTGATAACAAACTTTCCTGATTCTTCTTGTACCTCTTTGACTGTTCTTCTCTGTCCTCTATCTGCCCTTTAACTGTCACTAAACTATAGGGTTCTGACCTCTCCCCTGTTATCACTGTGCATGCTTTCGCTGGGTGATCTTAACCAGTCTTATGGTTTTAACTCTTTCCTGTATACTGATATCACTTAAATCTTCACCCTTAACCTAGAATTTTCTTCTGAGCTTCATACTTCTGTTCTGTCATTTCACACTCTCCTTCACAGCCAGTCTTCTCTCTTTGTATTTCTAGAATCCTTGCCCCATTAGTATTCTTGCTTGGGTTACCTCAGTTCATGCTTTCATCATTTTTTCTGATTTAGTACCTCAGATTCGTAATTGGTCTCTTTGCCCTTTCTCTCTTCCCATTTCCATGTAACTGAAAGAATGCTTTACTTAAAACTCAAGATTTGTGTATATCGCTCACTTCCCCAGTTAAAACCTATGACCCACTAGATAAAAGTCCAGCTCTTTAACCAGTATATAAAGCTCTCTGCCATTTGGTTCCATCACCAGTCTCCTCCTGCTCCTTCTAATTTCGTGTTCTAGCATTGCCAAGCTGACACACACACACACACACACACACACACACACACACACACACACACACACACACACACACACACACACACACACACACACACACACACACACACACACACACACACACACACACACACACACACACACACACACACACACACACACACACACACACACACACACACACACACACACACACACACACACACACACACACACACACACACCCTACCCCTCTTTCTAGAATGGCACACTCCCTTCCCTTTAAGTCCAACTCAGATTTTATTATCCCAGGAATCCTAATATCACTCCCATTGTCAGGCTATGCTACCATAATACCCTATGAATATATTTCTGTCATTAAATTGACCAAACCTCAATAATTTGTATTACCCCCTACATTACTAACTCCTTGAGGACAATGTCTTTTATTGCTTTTTCTCTGGTACCTAGCACAATTCCTGGCCCATAGCAGATATTCAGTATATCCTGTGTTCTTTTGAAAAAGTGTCACTATTACTTAATTTGAAATTTTTCTTTTTTTTTTATTAGCAACACGCTAGACGGGTTTATGAAATTCTTCGACTACTGGTAACTGACATGAGTGATGCTGAACAATACAGAAGCTATAGGCTGGATATTAAAAGAAGACTAATTAGCCCATACAAGGTAACACCTTCAAGAGTCTTAACCACTGTATTCTTGTCAGTGTTTAAAATGGGAAGAAAAGCTGGGAAATGCTAGTGTATGGGTGAGTGAAAATCATTTTTCTATGTTAACTTTTATGAAAGTCAAAATACTCTTCCAGTTGGTTAGTAAGCATTCTCACTGTCATATTTTGTAATTTAAGTTGTAAATCTGTTTTGTTTAAATGCTAATCCCAAGGATAGTCTACCCATTCACTTGTATGCATCTTTTAAAAATCTGAATGCCCAGGCTTTTCCTCCCATAGATTATCTTTTTTGTTTCTTTTCCCCCGCAAGTTTCTCCTCTTCCCATGTGTCATATTTATTCTCTCTTTGCCTTAGCTCTCTTCTTCCTAAATACGGCCTTGGTTGTCCTTTGTAACCTCTATACTGTACCACAGCTGAAATTGCAACTTAATATTCTTTACCTTATTCTCTTTAAACATTCCTCTTTCACTTTTTCCTTCTTTTTCATTTCCCGTATTTTCCTCTTTTTCTTTTAACTCAACAGTTTCCCTACTAGCTCAGATTTGCCCTCACCATCATTTGGCCATTGTTAGAATGGATATTATCCATGCCAACTTGTGTGAATGAGGAGTTGCTGTGCTAGTTGTAGCTGGGGAGTGAACTGATTGTAGAGAATATTTGTTAATTTATTCAACACATAATTATTAAGCACCTGCTATATGGTTGCTAGAGGAGCCCTGGTGGCCTGGTGGTTAAGCGCTTGGCTGCTGACTGAAAGGTGGGTGGTTTGAACCCACCAGCTGTTCTGTGGGAAAGAGATGTGCCAGTCTGCTTCCATAAAGATTTACAGCCTTGGAAACCCTGTGGGGCAGTTCTGCTCTATCCTGTGGGGTGGCTGTGAGTTGGAACTGACTCAACATCACTGGGTTTGGTTTTTTGGTTTATATGGTTCCTACATTTATATACACTGTACCTGTAGGCTTACACAGTAGAATAGCTGGGAACATAAATGACCAAGGCAAATCTCTTAAAATTTAAGGTGAAAATAAAGGAAATAACTAACAAGTAATTAATATATCAAGTACACATGGTTCTGATTTTCCCACATAACTTCAAAGAAAACTCAAGTTTTATTTGCCATGGATTTTCCTTTTACAGAGCCATTCTTTTCAATGTTAGTAGTTTATTGGGTCACACTACTCCTTGCTGTATCTCAGCTATTTTTCTTTATAACATCTTACTACTTTGCAGTGAAGCTGTATTTCCTAATTTGTCATTCAAAAATGTCACATTCTGAACATAAAAATAATTGCCTATGACTGTAAAACATTTTATTTTAAATCATATATACACATAGTTCTTCATACTGTCATTTCATTAAGCAATTCAGTGGATTTATTTTCTATCTTATGAACCACTGTCTGCATATAACAGTTTGTATAAATTACAGTGGTCTTTCACCTCAAAAATTGTCCAAAGTCACATTTTATTCTTTAATGTTTATCAATTCAGAAACATCAGAAAATAGGTAACGATGTTACTTTCCAAAGATTTTGATCTTTAATATTTAGTTTGTTAGCTAGAAAATTTCTTTATGATGAATTCAGGCATACAGAACAGTGTAAATAGATCTTACTAGGACAGCATTTAAGAGTACACCCACTCCTCACTGACACGGTTAGGTTCCAAAGATCAGGTGATTATGCAAAAATCAGCATTATGTGAAAATGGAGTAAGACCACATCAGATCACAAAATGGAGGATGATGACATCATTACATAACCGCCAAACCACTGAGAATCATCTCGTAGGCAAATTGACACATAACCTTAACCATCACAGCCAGCGTTATTCTTGCCTTGCACCTTGGCATTTCTTACTGCCAGGTGTACATTGTTAATGCACAAAATAGTACGATAGTAGATTTTTTACTGTTGTCATAAATGTGAAATATTGGCTAACAAGATAGTTGATAACTGAGGAGTAGGTGTACTAAAACTGTTTTAAGAAAGTAAAATGACTAAATTATTGAAATATGGCTCTCAAATATTTTAAATGATAATGATTTTTAATGTTTTTATTAAATACCCTCCCCTCAGTTAAATTTTAAAACAAGTTCTATAGGAATGGAAGAAGCAGTAAGATTTCTCCATTGAATGTAAGCAAGTAATTATCTCCAATTTGTCATTTTAAGCTGATATTCATATACTTTGTTGTATTATCACAACATTCTCAAATGTAAAATCAGATTTAAAAATAAAGTAACATTTCTTAATAATCAAGCATGGTTTGGAATGCTCTTTAGGTCTTTAAAATGTATGCCTAATGGTGAACATTTGGAGTATAAAAAAAATTTCAGTTTAACACATTTTATGAAAAGAAACTCTGGAATTTTGCTCATTTCTAAATTATTACTGAGGTATGAGATAATTTATTGATATCAAAGTCCACCAATTTTGTACTGCCTTGGTTTGAGGGATCAGGTTTACATATCAGCTGAAACAAACTTAACTCTCCCTCTAAGAAACTATTTCTAAGTACTTCTACCTGACTTTAAAAGTTCTTTAAACACTGGTAACTCATTTTTATCGGTACCAAGAAGGGAGAAAATTGCCTATATTAAAGAGACTCATAAAAACGAAGCACAAATAGAGAGATCATATCTAGCACAGAAATAATTTTCAGGTGTTCAGGAAAAGGTAAATTTGAACAGTTTGGCCAAAAAAAGGAAACTTGATGCAGCTACTTATTTTTAGCATTAAAGCTTTTGTATTGCTTCACAGGCACATTTTAATTCATAATTGGTTTACAAATAACAGAATTTAGAATCAGTTTTATAATAGTGGATTTGGAAAGAGGAAACTCAGTTTTGAGGTCTAGTTCTGCCTTTTACAAATTGTGTGACCATGGAAAACGTATTAACGTCTAGGTATAAGGCTCCTGTTTATAAAATGGAAATGATAGTACTATTTTATCTCACAGGCTAGATGTGAGAATCAGGTCAGCCCTTTGCAAAATATAATACGTTGTATAATCTTCCAGAGTACAAGCTGATTGTAATATAATCTTGAACACTGACTATCTTCTAAGTACTTTACATGTTTTATTTGACCCATACAATTGTCCTATGAAGTAGGAATTATTATGAGGAAACACTCTTATAAGTTAGTCTGCTTCAAACCTCCAGGTCTTCTGGACTTCTGAGCCCACGTTGTTTTCCTCACACTTTGCCTCCATAGTAGTGAGGAACTGAACAGAAAGAAAGTATATTTCATTGTGCATGTTTTCAAAGATGTCTTTTGAGAAGTCTTTGGAATTTATATGCCTTATAACATCATTATTGTTTTAAAATTCT
This sequence comes from Dugong dugon, assembly GCA_030035585.1. Classification (NCBI taxonomy): domain Eukaryota; kingdom Metazoa; phylum Chordata; class Mammalia; order Sirenia; family Dugongidae; genus Dugong; species Dugong dugon. Next base: position 133,829,975 of record CM057461.1, read on the forward strand.
TATTAAAGAACCTTATCTCTGTACTTCACAAGAGAGACTTGTTTAGTGGATAGAAATCAAGGAGACCTTAGAGGTGGTGGCATTTTTGAGATTATGTTTGTAAACTCTCTTGGACCTGTGAAAACTAGGAAAGAAGAAAGGATTATTTTCTGGATGTGAATTCACATGAGTCAAATATAAAAAATATTGACATTAATACCATCTTAATTTATCTGTATTAATTGAGCAATATCAACAGTCCTAATCTATGAAAGAATTAAGTTTTTGTTTGTTTCTGTGGAGAGAGACATATTCTGTAGAATATGTCTTTAGAAAGTTCAGTGTGGTCCCCAGCCATTCCAATCTTAAGAAGTTTTACCTTTTAGTATTTCATTTATACTCCCAGTGTATGTCATTTTATTGGATAAAGGTGTTCCTCAAATCGGTTTTTATCCCCCTAGTTCTTTTTCTAAAAAACTTTTAATATACATATGCAAAGCAGTATGTACAGTGTTTACAGTTTAAGGAATATTAAAGGTTAAAAAACATACTTCAAATTAGTCATTTTCAATTGAGTCATATCTTAAATGCTCATGAGGAACTTATATCATTTTATATTTTTTCCATGGAGCTGTTTGTTACATGTATTTTTTATTCCTGGGTACTTAGAGCTCTTTAATTATATATTCACTGCCATGCCAATAAAATCTACAATATAGATTAATTCTAACATACATATAAAGAAAATTGACAATGAAAAAATTGAAGATGGTAAGGAGAGAGAAATTGGGAAAGTAAGCTCTAGAGAGAGATTTTAAAACAACATAATAATTTAAAACAGTATGTTACTGGTACCTGACTCATTCCATAGGTTATTTGGAACAGAACTGATAGTCTAAAAATATTTAAGAATTTAATATGATTGGAGGCATCTTCAAGCCATGGGGATAGATTATTCAATAAATGTTATAACTGATTAGCAGTTTAGAAAAATAGCTTATATTCCTATTGTACACCACAATTTCCTGATGAATTAATTAACCCTTTAAACTGTTTCCTTAAGTTAGATCTTTTTATATAGGGCAGTCATGACTCTTGGCAGAAAAATAACTTTTACAACATAAATAAAGCATGATCATCCACATTATTGAAGTGTAAGAAATACAGTATCGTTCTGGCCTTAAAATCAGTTAGCCTGAATTTTCTCTAGAACTAATACTCAAAGTGTGATTGGTAAATCAGCAACATTAGCATCCCTTCAGAGCTTGTTAGAAATGCAGAATCTCAGGCCATACACTAGATCTACAGAATCAGAATCTGCATTTTAATAAGGTCCCCAAGTGACCTGTATGCACACTCAAATTTGAGAAGCACTGCTTTAGAGAGGCTACTTTTACTAATGAAGTTAATTTTTCCTCTCTGATTATAGTAGTAGCAGCCTCATTTATTTAGCCCTCCCAGTTCAGACCTAGGATCAACTTAATTTTTTGTAGTGTCAGATAGCTTATTTCAATAAAGATTTTATTCAGTACTTTATTAGTTGTTAACCTCGTTTTAGAACTGTTTGTGTGACTGTAGCTTAATTTTGAGCTTCTTAAGTGGTAATCATACTTGCCTAGTATTCCAAAATTATTAGGGTCCCTTTTAAGGGACATTTATTAGTTTTTAGGATGGATTTAAGGTATTGTTTTTAGGATTGTGTTTTATTTTGGGAGAGTTATCTTTTGAGAGCTAGTTTAATGTAGAGACTAAGAATACAGACTCCCAACTGGACTGTTAGGTTTTAAACCTTGGCTTCTCAGTTTACTTGCTCTGTAACTGTGGGCAAGTTATTTAACTTCTCTGTCCATTTTCTTCATCTATAAACATTAGGAGTATATGAGTTAATATATGTGATTTCTAATCTCTATATAAAGTCAGATCTTCATTATATGCTCTAATAAGAGAAAAAAATTGATATAATCTAGAACAGTTAATCCAAAATGTATGACAATTTTTTCATTTATCTTTCTGAAATTTTTCCAACAGTTTTTGTTAACATTAGTATGTGATCCACAAATACACTGGGTAAGGGAACCTAGAAATGAGCATAGTGGTAGTTAAAAAAATGATTGAATAGTAGTGCTTAATCTTAATTGCCTTTCTTCAGTTAATATATTTTATTTATTGAAGAAATGTTTGAGCGTCTATACCGGCCAGGGTTCCTTTATTATGCTTTGGAGTGGGCTGCTGGTCACATACTATATTTACCATCAACTGATGAAAAATATCAGGTCTCTTGGTTAACACCTTTTAGAGGGTTTTCAGTTCATGGTTAACCTTAAGTTTAGGGTTCCTTAAGAATAAAACTGTGTGAAACAAATTTAGGCATATTCCTGCTACTGTTTTTTGACATTGTAGACTTACAGTTAGAAGAAAACAAAAATATCTCTGCTTTCTAACAAACAATTGTGTTTGTTGCTTAGAAAAAGCAGAGAGATCTTGCTAAGATGAGAAAATGTCTCAGACCAGAAGAACTGACAAACCAGATGAACCAAATAGAAATAAGCATGCAACATGAACAGCTGGAAGAAAGTTTTCAGGAACTTGTGGAAGATTACCGACGTGTTATTGAACGACTTGCTCAAGAGTAAAGATTCTACTACTCTGTACAGGAAGTTTGCAGATTTCTGTACATTGTGCTGTGAAAAATCCCATGATGACTATAATTTTAATATCTTGAAACATTTTACTTACATTAAAATTATCTATCTTTAGTTGAATATTTTCTTTTGGAGAGATTGTATATTTTAAAATACTGTTTAGAGTCTATAAGCATATATTGCATTAAAAAATATATATAGCTTCTGAAATACCACTGTAATTGCTTCCCATGTTAAACAGTATAATAAATGCTTAGTTGTGATATGTTAATGTGTGATGATATGATTCTTAAATACTGATGATAAACTTTTTCAGTTGTTAAAAATCTTAGGTTTTAAGCTTTTATTCCTCCCATACTTTGCTTCTGTATTCTGGCACCTTTAAAACACATTTCTTCAAGGTCTTCCTGATGACCAACTGTTTTTTCCTATAGGAGTTTTCAAAATAGGAAATGTTCCTAATAGAGGTTTGGCTTTTTTTGTTTGTTCATTTTTTAAGAAACTCCTAGTAACTGCTTGGTGGGGCTTGGACAGGTGAGGGAGAAGGGAAATTTGATAGATACAGCCTGAAACCTAAAGGTTGGGCATCGGATACTAATTGAAGATAAATGTAGAATTTGGTATAAACATTGTATAAATACTGTAAGATAATAAGATAGAAATGAGTTCACAAAAAGATAATTTATATACCATTATGGAAATATATCTTGTGTAAAATGAGATGCATATTTGTTATGATTTGCTATAAGGTGGTGAAGTCCAAGGAAAAACGAGAATAATGCTAAATTGCTTAATACAGTCTTATTCTATTTTAATGTAGAGTATAAAATAACTGCTAGACAGAGAATCATTAAAAGTAAAAGCTTTATGTTTACAATGTGTAAACCAGGTATTACATAACATCTAAAACTGGATGTAAGTTCGACTTTTAAAAATCTCACTTGTTCAATGCTGAAGGCAGAATCCCAGCTTGGACAAGCACTGTCTTATCATTAAACTAATTCTCCATCAGTAAAACATGTCAAACATAGCAGAAGCCAAGTAACTGGTAGCCTGTGTACATAAAGCAGCTGTGACTGGCAGCATACCAAACAAGCTGTCCTCTTAAAACGAGAGTGCTGCGAAAACCTCAGACCATCTCATCTCAGAAATTTGAGTATAGATAAAACTTGATTTCCAAGAGATCTTGTGTGCGTGTGTACACACACACATAATTTGTTACAGACAGAACAAGCCACTTCAGTTAAAATTCTTCCTCAAACTATACAAAAGCAATTTGTTTTCTATCTGAATTAGCTAATAATAATTTTTTAATTTTTTATTGAAAATTCACAATTGATACCTAAAGATGAGCTCTAAGGGAAAAAAAGAACAACACAAATCTAAACGAATTTTCTTTTAAACTTCTTGTAGAATCCAGAAAAGGCGTATGTGATACCAATTTTCGTAATTTTTTTTAGCAAGTGTTCCTAAGTTCAATTCATGGATAAAGATACGGTTTAGCATTAATCTTCAACTTGAAAGGGGTTAGAGAGTAAACGCCTGATATTTAGACCTGCACTTTGTGTGAGCAATTAAATACCAGAAAAGCTATACAACCACGTTTGAAACCCAACACAGCCACTCTAGGGCCTACCTAGTAGTCACCTGTCACACCCTAGTCTTAGCCTTCACCTGAGCTATCATCCACATACACATCCATTGTTTTTACTTTTGCCTTTACATTCTTTTTCACTGCCCTTCCTCCCTGCACCACCCTTAAGTTACTTTTTTCTTATCCTCCTCTCTAAATTGTATTTTCTCTACATCTATTAGTATGTTTTCTTTCTGAGCATCAGTTTTTTCAGATCTCTAGGCTCCTTCCCTGTTCTAAGATCCATGCTTATCCTTTTCACTTCTTTTCTCCTCCTCACCCTGGTGCTTTTATACTCAGGTGTGTGTGTAAACGTCTGAAATAAGACATAAGAAAATTCGTAGTTTATATGTGAGCTAGTTTGTGTGTGAGAGAAAAAAATGTTTGTTTCTTGATTTGTCTCCAAATTGCAGGGCCCCAGTTTGCTGCTGCACCAAAGCTTAGTCTGTTTTGAAGATTTATCTGTTTCACCCCAGTCCTTGCCTACTAGAGAAGAGCTGGCAACAAAGCATCCAAAACCGTATCAGGAATAGTTAAGACTCAGACCTTAGAGGTCATCTGATTTAATTTCTTAAATTCATAAATTCTTTGCAAGGTTACCTATTAAATACTGATTTAAAAGTTACCTGTAGTTCTTCTAAATAAAATTATTTTCACAGGTCACATACATAATATGTATATAAATTTTTGTATGAGAAACTAGAATTGTAAACTTTCACTTAAAGCACAATAAAAATTGTTACATTTGCATATTATCCCTATGTATATACATGGAACATAGTTGTATCTTATTCTTCGTATTTCTAGTGTTCAAAATGATTCTTGTCATAGATGTACAGTACTTCATGTTGATGTGCCCCGTATTAAACCATTTACCTAGGATGCTTTTGTTTTTTTACTACTACAGATGATATTCAAATGAATTAGTATATCTTTGTGTATATATATTTTTGTATCTGTTAAATAATTTTGTTAAGATAAATTCCTAGGAAATGCAATCACTGAGTCAGTGTTAGGAATATCTTTATGACTCAGAATGTAAACATTCCATGTTTTTTTTTCAGAATGATTGGTAAAGTATTACCAGATATGAATGTGTATACTGGTATTAATAGAATGTCAATGGCACAGAATATTGATTTGTTGTTTTTATAGGTATAAAATCTGCAGTTTATATTCATTTTGCCTCTTGGACAGTCTGGATATTTTCCCATGTTTTTGTGAAAAAATTTTTCCCTGACATGAATCTTTTTATTTTTGCAAGCGGGAAGGGGCATTTCTCTTTGGGGATTTACACTTCAATTTATAGATTAAAATGTCCAGAAGTTAAATAACTTGCTTAAGGGCACACTATGAGTTAGTCGCAAAGCCCAGACTATACTAGACTCCTGACCTCAATTCCTCCATCTCCTTATCTTTCATCAAGCAGGCCAACCAAGTCTTTTTTTTTATTGTTGTAAATATATATATACAACACACATTCATATGAATTTCTTTATTCCTTTTAATGTGTTTGCCAGTTTAATGTTTTTCATGTGTGCAATTTAGTGACATCAATTATATTGTGCAGCCATCACCAATATCGGTTGCCAAATTTTCCATCACCATACTAACGGAGTCTTAAACATGTCAGCCCCCTAGGCTCTTCCTAAACCAAAAAACCAAACCCACTGCCATCAAGCCAATTCCAGCTCATGGTGACCCCATGTGTTAACAGACTAGATCTACTCCATAGTTTTCTTGATGGTAGTCTTTAGGGAAGCAGATCTTCTGTGGCACCACTGGGTGGGTTTGAACAGCCAACCTTTAGGTTAAGTGCAAACTGTACCACCTGGGGACCTTAGGCTCTTCCTAGAGAGGCTTTTTTCTCTTCATCACCTGGAAAATGCTTCATTTGCATTATATTTACCCTAGTCACCAGACAAATACCCCAACTGCCCTCTTGTTTTTGTAACCTTAGAGAAGCAAGTGTTAGGAAAAAATATTTGACAGCAATGACTAAAAGTACTAGTGCCTCTTGAAATATAGATTGAAGTTACTCATTTTAACATTTAATTACAATTTTACTGTGTTCCCATATTCCTCTGTATCTCTTGTAATACATCATTCACCTTGAATTAAGTACAGTAGAATTATATAGTGCACTTAATTTACTCATTGAGAGGAGCTGTCTTTATGTATGGGTGTTTTCAATAGGTACGTTGAACAAAGATGTGAAAGAGCATACAGTGAAAAGTTCCTTGCTCCAATTCTCCAGAAACAACTGCTGTTACTGATACCTTGTGTATCTTCATATGTGCGTATATGAACATAAATGTATATATCTTTTCTAACTTACAACACATACTGTTCTCTTTTTTTCACTTAATATATCTTGGAGATCATTAGAGCTACCTTGTTTTGTTTAATGGCTTTGTGGTATTCCATTGTATGGATGTACCATAAGTTATTCAACCAGTCCCCTATTTAGGTTGTTTCTGATATTTTCATTACAAACAATGTAATGTACTGTACATACATGTAGAAGTAAACCTATAGATTAAAGCCTTGAAATCAATAATTTTAATCTAACTTCATTCTTAGAGTGACTACTCAAACTAAACCAAACCCACTGCCATTGAGTCAATTCCAACTTATGTACCTCAATGTGCTACAGACTATAAACTGAGCTCCATAGGGTTTTCTTGGCTTTAATCTTTACAGAAGCAGATCTCCAGGGCTTCAGCGGTACTGCTAGGGTGGGTTTTAACCACCAACTTCTCAGTAGCCCAGGGCAAACTTTAAAATTATTAACATGAACTCAGGCTAAAGAAGCTTAATAATATTTAATAAGCTCTGTAGGCCAACAGAAGCATAATGTACTTCACCCATCTCCTTTCCCAGCTAGAAATTTGAATTATCTTAAAGGCACAATGATTTGAATGCCTAGACATATGCATATGATTTTTTTTTATTCCTTTAGTCTTGTTTAGCACTTCTGAAACCTTAGCATCCATAAGAATTGCTCTACAGCAGAGTTTCTCAATCTCAGCACTACTGATATTTTGAGCCATATAATGCTTTGTCGTGCATGGCTGTCCTGTGTATTGTAGAATGTTGAACAGCATCCCTGGCCTCTACCCACTAGATACCAGTAGCACCCATCCTCGTTGTGACAACCATTTTCTCCAGACATTTCCACATGCCCCCTGGGAGCAAAATCACCCTTAGTTAAGAACCACTGTTCTGTGAGATTGAATATCCACTTCAAGCAGTGACTACTATTGATTTTTATCATGTAATGTCATTTTAACTCTTTAAAGTGTTAAAGAGCAAAGATGTCACTTTAAGGAGTAAGGTGCACCTGATCCAAGCCATGGTGTTTTCAGTTGCCTCACATACATGTGAAAGCTGGACAATGAATAAGGAAGACTGAAGAATTGATGCCTTTGAATTATGGTGTTGGCAAAGAATATTAACTATACCATGGACTGCCAGAAGAATAAACTAATATGTTTTGGAAGAAGTACAGCTAGAATGCTCCTTAGAAGCAAGGATGGCAAGACTTTGTCCCATGTACTTTGGACATGTTATCAGGAGGGTCCAGTTCCTGGAGAAGGACATCATGCTTGGTGTGGCAGAGGGTCAGCGAAAAAGAGGAAGACCCTCAATGGGATGGATTGACACAGTGGCTCCAACAATGGGCTCAAACAAAGCGATTGTGAGGATGGCACAGGAGCAGGCAGTGTTTCGTTCTGTTGTACACAATGTCATTATGAGTCCGAACTGACTCTACAGCACCTAGCAACGACAACATGCATTTTATTCAAAATGAATAAAAGAGTATTTGATGAGAAATTGCTCTGTCCTTCTGTCCAGGCACCCAGTTCACTTTTCTTTCCAAAGGCAATTAACTTTTACCAGTTTCTCTTTTATTCCTTAGAGTTAATTATCAGTCTGCAAATATGCATAATTTGTTTAAAACATAAATGGTGATACACTATATGCAGTACCCTGACTCTTACCTTTTTCAATTGAATTTAACTCATATCTTGATTAATACATATTAGAATACCTTAATTCTAAACAGCTGTATAATATTTCATAGTTTAATTTTAATGCATTTAACCCAATCCCATATTAATGAACATTTAGGTGGTTTCCTATCTTTTGCTATTACAAGCAATGCTGCAGTGAATATCCTTTTGTAAACACCATTTTGTACATGTGTGGGGGTGTGTATGTGGGATAGTGATAGAATTGCTAAGTGAAAGGGTATGAACATTTTACATTTTGGTAGAGCTTGCCATTTTGCACACATTTGAGACAATAGGGAAATTTGACTATAGATATTAGATAATATGGAATTTTGTTAATTTTTATACTGTGATAATGGTACTGTGATTGTGTAAGAGAATTTCTTTTGTTGAACTATTTAGGAGCAGTGTCATGATGTCTGCTGCTTATATTCAAATAGTTCAGAAAAAAGAATGTTGTGTGAGTGGGGATATACACACATATATATGGACACACAGAAGTAAAGCAAATGTGACAAAATTTTAATAATTGTTGAGTCTAGCTGGAAGTTATATACAGGTGTCATTGTATGACTCAACTTTTCTGTATGTTTTCAATTTTTCAAAATAAAAATTGGGAAAAGACATTGCGTATATAAAACAAAAACAGAATACTATGAAAAAAAGGAACAATCAGTATATAATAAAAGGCTTTTACAAATTTAAAATGATTGATCTAATTAATGCAATAGAAAGACTGGGATATAAAGTTGAGAATTACCTAGAACATCAAAAAGAGAAAATATGAAAGATAAAAGATACAGGATCAATGTGGGAAATCCTATAGCTAACTAATTTTGGTTTCAGGGAGGAAAAGCAAACAGAAGTACATTATCACAGAAAGGAAGGGTAATTTCTCAGTTGAAGAAATTAGTCTTCAGATTAGAAGACCTCAGTGAAAGCTGAGCAAGATGAAATCATCATCACTAACATTTATTGAGCATCTACTCTCTTCTAAGTAGTTACATCAGTTATCTCAATTCTCACAACAACCCTACAAGGTAGACAGATGGCACTTTCCTCAAGTGAGGCCTAGGGAGGTTATCTTGCCCAATATCACATAGCTAGTCAAGTGGCAGACATAGGATTTTAACCCAGGCAGTATGAGTCTCCTGGATTCTTAAGCACTATATCATTTACCCGAAAAAGAGCCACTCCAAGGCTATTTTAAAAAATGTCAGAACATTGAGGATAAGGGGAACCTGTTGGTGGCAGGGGTGGATTAGAATAGCATTAGACTTATCAGCCATACTGCAATGAAACAGTATCTTCAAAGTTCTGATGCTAAAATTATTTTGAATCTAGAATCTTATACCCAAACTATCAATCAAGTGTGAGTGCAAAATAGGTGGTTTTATAAATCTAAGAAACCAGAAAACTTAAAGCTCTAACTTTCTGATGAAAATACTTGTAGATCTATTTCAATAACATGAAGATGAAATTCAAAAGCATGAAGATTTAGAGTACAAGAAATAGTAAAACTAATCTGCATCCAATAAAAAGGAATCTCAAGATGGCCACTGAATAACATGTATAAGAAAGTCATTTGTCCAAATCAGAACAGGAAATTATACACTCCAGAAAAAAAAGTCTGTACAAGAAGAATCCATATATAATAAACTATAGCTGGCATGGCTTTGAGTAGTAACTAAAAAGAAAAATAGTTCAAAGTGCTTGAATATGGAATCAGACCGGGAAAGGGTAGGATGGAAGACTATTGTTTTTCATTTTAAGACTTGTAATATTTGCATGTTTTTTTAACTATATGCACATTACTTTGATATAAAATTTTGTTTAAATAATTACTGTTTTGTTCAACAACTGATGCTCTATATAATTGTCAAATAAAATACAACTGTAAAGCAATGAAACTTTTAAAACAAAAGTTATACCTGAAGCAGACAAGTGGCACCTTTCAACAGTGAGAATGTGAGCAGCCCGACTTCCACAAACAAAGCAGAAAGAAAAGGTAGTGAACAGGCTTGCTTTACCAAAAAAAAAAAAAAAAAAAAAGAGCAATACTCAATCCTTTTATTTGGAAACGAATTTTCAAAGGACTCATGGTTTATTGTGCACTTTATTTGGCAAAGGACTAATTTGGGGAAAATTTGCTACCAAAAGTACATTATCTCCATCTTTGACAACCTCTGGTTCTATGAATCAACAGACAGTAAATATACAACCAGAGCTTTGAAAATTTACATGTCATAATTTTTGGGGCTTTTCATTAACCCTGGGGAGAAACGTAATGCAATAAAAGTATAATGCCATCCATTATGAAAATCTAAAGAGCTATTCTGTGTATGAGGCTACAAGTAATGCCTTATGTCTTGTAAAAAATATATCTTAAAGTCTCCAGCGTTATATAATAACGTTTACAAGGTTGAAAAGGGATGAATCTTTCCTCCTACGGCCTTTCTGGGCCTTACTGTCTTAATCTTAAAATTGGAAGGGGTAGGTGTCTTAGTTATCTAGTGCTGCTATAACAGAAATACCATAAATGAGTGGCTTTAACAAACAAACTTATTTTCTCACAGTTCAGGAGGCTAGAACTCCAAATTCAGGGTGCCAGCTGTAGGGAAAGGCTCTCTCTCTTGGCTTTGGAGGAGGGTCCTTGTCTCTTTGAGCTTCTGCTCCTGGGCAGTCTTCATGTGGCTTGCATCTCTCCTCTCCTATCTCTGCTTCTCTTGCTTGTTTTAATCTCTTTTATATCTCAAAAGAGATCTACTCAAAATACACCCTACACTAATCCTGACTCATTAAAATGACAAAGACAACCTATTCCCAAACGGGATTATAACCACAGGCATAGGTTGGGATTTACAACACATATTTTGGGGGGACACAATTCAGTTCACAACAATAGGATTAGAGTTAGATCAGGTGATTTTTGAAGTCCTTTCCGGTTCTTCAACTCTATTCTCTCTCCACATTCTTAATAAAAGACCCGTTGGGGAAATGTGCTTGGTTAGACTCTGAGTTCACCCGATAGTTCTTTAAATGTTTAATTAATAATTCTGGCAGGTGAGTCTGTGCCCAAGTCTTGGGTTGTACATGTTTGTTTGCCCGGCTCTCTGAATCCCTCTTTGTGAAGGCCGTGGGGGCCACCAGAGTGAGGCTTGTTTGCTGTCTGCTCCCAGAGCAGCTGCAGCTTTTCTTCCTTTATCCTTTATCAAGCAAAAGAAAATGCAGTGATGTTTGTGCGTGCTTCAGATGAGGAGAATGCTCTCCAGATAGGTTATTCTCTGGTTAAAGTGGACTGGGGTGAGCACAGAGGAGCTCAGCGCAATGAAAAGAGAGGTCGTGGCAGCATCTGCCCTCTTGTTTGTTTCAACATTCTCGGTCTTGAATATAGAATTTGTTGAGTGAGAGAGAGAGGAGCAGAAGAAGAAATGCACTACTGCTTAGTTTGTCAGCCAGTCTGGGGAGTGGAGGTGGAGAGTGGGAGGGGAGAAAGGGATGCACAGCTCATTTTTTCTATTATTAAACCCATTCTTATTTCATAATCTCCACTTTGGAGATTCTTGCTGCAGTCTATTTTGTAAAACTGTTAACTGACCAAGGAGTACTGTTTCACACTTATAGGTAGGAAATGTCAAAAATCACAAAATTTTCAACTTCTGATGTTAATGATCCAACCGTTCTCCATATGGACTGGCCTCACACAATCCTACAGGACCATATACTTTTAGTTAAACACACTAAGAATTAAGCAGCAAACAGAACCATAAATCTAGCAAAAGAATCAGATGGAAAAAAGATGAGAAAATAACCAGGAATATACCATCACTTCAGGAGAGAAAGGAAAAGAACAAACAAAAATGGCAAAATAATTAACTCATACAAGGGAGGAAAAAAAGGGAGAAACAAGTGAGAGTGAAGGTAGAAGGAAAAGAGAGACACATATAAAGACAGGTAACGGTGCGCTTATTGTCCTTCTTCATGGGATCTCTCTGCTCTGCTGCCTTTTATTCTACGTAGATGTGTGACCAGTCATGGTAAAAATGGGTACCTTCCCCTAGAAAGCCCAGCAAATGTATATGCATAGAAACAAAAGTCTTGCTAACAGGGGCTAGCTGGGGGAGTTTTTTCTGGGGAGACTTCTACTCTATATTATACATTTCTGTATTTTTGGAATATTCTTCACAGAATGTGTACACATGTGTCTAAAGGAATAGACAGAAAATAAAAACCATCCACCAGACTGAGTCCAGTACAGCTAGATGGTGCCTGGCTACCACCACTGACTGCTCTGACCAGGATCACAACAGAGGGTTCTGGACAGAGCTGGAGAAGGATGTAGAACAAAATTCTAACTTCCAAAAAAAGACCAGACGTACTGGCCTGATAGAGACTAGAGAAACCCCGAGAGTATGGCCCCCAGACACCCTTTTAGCTCAGGGGTGAAGTCACTCCTGAGGTTCACCGTTCAGCCGGGGATTGGACAGCCCCATAAAACAAAATGGGACTAATGAGGCACAGTGTCCAGGGACAAGGACTAGAAGGCAGGAGGGGACAGGACAACTGGTGACAGCAAACCCAAGGTTGAGAAGGGACAGTGTTGACATGTAGTGGGGTTGTTAACCATTGTCAGAGGGCAATATGTGTACTTACTGTTTAATGAGAAACTATTTGTTCTGTAAACCTTCATCTAAAGTACAAAAATTGACAACAGCAACTGAGGGGTTTGATGGGAAGCCTAGGCGGCAGTGAGTTGAAGATAATGGTGATAGAATAATTTGGAAAGGGATAGTGAGAATGGCAGCACAACTGGAAGAATGTAATCGATGTCACTGAAGCGTACATGTAGAAATTTTTGAAATGGTGTATCTCTGGCTATGAATATTTTCACCAAAAAAATAAAAAAAAAGGTCCTCCAAGGTCGAGAAGGGAGAGTGTTGACATGTCACGGGGTTGTTAACCAATGTCATAAAACCATATGTATACCGACTGTTTAACGAGAAACTATTTGCTCTGTAAACCTTCATCTAAAGTACAATAAAAAAAAAGAAAAGCCAAAGATTTTTTTTTTTTATTCCAACAAGATCAAGACAGCATTTTCCTTTCTCTTACAAGAGCAGATTAGAGATGCATTATTTCCCTTTCTCTTGTCTTCACCTTTGCAGAAAGTGGAGGAGATTAAACAGGTACAATTTCCTGGGAATTTATATAATTTAAGCTCATTATTTTTCTCAGTTCTTGGCAGCCAGGAATGGGCAGAATCTGACCTCTAACACCTGGTGTTGCCCCAAAGGGCCTTATAGTCTCAAGGGTATAGTTTAGTCCATCCTCACGGACAATTTTGTGAGCATGTAAATCTCAGCTTTCCAGTTCGTTTCTTAAGAACAAAGACAATACCGTATCTCCTTGAAGCATAAAGTTGGCACTTACATATGTATTGATTAGTTGATTGATCGCTAAATTCTCTTGGAAACTTTTTGCCTTTCTGCCCTAATGTGAATGGAGCCACCCTCCTCCTCCTCCCTTTTGGGATTGCTACTGCTATAGATCAAGGAAACAGGGCAGGGCAGCAAAGAGAAATCCACTGATTTCTCACAAACTGCCTCACGCATGACATTACTTTTCCTCACCAAACATGGGGTATTTACACATTTTCTCTCCGAGTACCCCTAGATTATCTAGTAACATGTCTATGATTGTCTCAAATGATTGGTATAGGAAACGTGATATTCTGCAAGTAAACTGGCTAAGAAAGCGTCCTAGAAACTATCTGCCTAAACATATAATCATTTGAAGCTGGACCCTAACTTTAACAATCAGTTACTGAGACAGGTCCTTGTTGTATGTGCAAACTACATTTATGCAAGACTCCTAGCTCATGGAAAGAATGTTCATTTGACTTAAAAAAAACTGTAAATAAATAAAAGCATCTCCTCACAATAAAATTGGACAAATTATAGGATAAGACTGGGAATATTCTTCTCAAGCCACAGAGTAAAATTCTAATAAATAATCCTGAAATCAAATCAAAAGGCTAATTTTTCTGATTTAGATAGCAAAATCAAGACGCAAGGTCAGGAAGAGAGAATGAAGCCACCCCAGTTAAGATAACAACCCTTCCAGACTTACTGGACCCATAGCACTGGAAGAGTGCCCAAGACTATTACCCTGAGATACTCTTTAAACCTTGAACGGAAACTATCCCCTGAAATCACCTTTTAACTAGATAGCAGGTTAGCTCAAAAAGTAAAGAATTTCACCCTTGAGAACCGGGTTCTTTTAAAAATCATCCATGAGACCAAATGGAAACAGTTACTCTAAAGCATAGATGAAAAGTTTGGTGGCAGTGACACTAAATTAATGGGAATGGAAAAACGACAATGGAAATAATGAGACTGTTGATACAATGTGAAGAATGTACCCAATGTCACTGAACATTATGTGTAGAAATTATGCCTCCTGAAGCTATGCAGGTCCTATCGCACCACTTTCCCCAGCAGGCTGTGGAACCTGCCTTGTGCCCAGTAGGAAATGCCATGTTATTTCAGTTATTTTTACAACGGGTTCATATATAACAATATTTTTCTATAGATACTTAAGCATCTTAGTTTTTATTTTATAGCCTATGTTTTTAAGTATGTTTCATTATAGGCCATCCCAATAAATACATAAAAATCTAAACTTGTGAAACAAATTACAGGATGATGCATTACAAAACACAATTTATTTTCAAAGGGATTTACTTCATGTCACAAAATCCCTTATGGCATCTTGAAAACGTGAATATTGAATTAAAATGCAATATATGCATGATAGAAACCTATATAATTTAAATACAACTTTTGAAAAACTTATATGATTTATGCCTATAATAAAATACCATTAAGTAGAAGAAGGAGGAAGGAAAAACTGACTTTTCAAAAATATTAACACCAGAATTCCTGATTTATTTCTTTTATAGAAAAAGATTAAAATTTTTTAAAATGCTAATGAGTACATTATCTTTTAAGAATTAAGGCAAAAGACATATAAAATAATATCACAATTAATAAAAGTAGTTTAACATTCAAGAATGAATTGTTGGACACAGAAACTGAAGGTATTAAGAAATTATCCTTTATTTCTTGAACCCAGTTTTGGAAAACGGTATTCAGCTTTTTCTTCAAGAATTCCAAATCCAACTTCAAATACAAAATCTGAATAATGGTAGATTCAAATCAGTGAAGCACCACAACATAATTAACCTTCATTTCACAGGTGGTAAGTTGAGCAGAAATGGAGTAGAGACGAAGTGACTCACTAGTGGTTACTCATCTAAATAAAAGCATGCTAACGTTCTCAATGCCCAGGATCACAGAATGTGAGAATTGTTGGGATCTTAGATGTCAGTCATCTAGCCTTTTAACCCATTGGTCAGTATGTATAAATCTCATAAAGTGATGATTTTGGAGAAGTAACACTGGCAGCTTTTCATCCTTCTAGTATCAGAAGGATATGGGAGAAGTCAAATCAAGGACTGCTGAATGAGCTATCACCGTGCAAGTTCACACCTGCTTTCACTTCTAGCTCAGCCTAGATATCCATATTCTGTACTGAACTTATGAGTGATTTCCTCACTGGAGTCCACTATGCTCGTGCCACCTAAGCCATCAAAGTGTTTCCTTTTCCTTTTCCTTCCAGACTGCTGAGCTGAATCACACGAATGCGTGTTCTATTTCAGATGTGTTTGAAATTGGGCTTAATGCCTTCTGACATTTCGCTAGGGACTTCTAGGTCCCCCCCACCCCAACCCACACACTTGGTGAGTCTCTGTGCCTAGTGAACTCTCATACTCCTTTGCTGCACTCAGATTGCTTGCTTCAGCTATACAGAAGACAGATTTACCATCATTCAAAAGCCCTCTCCCTGGAATAGATCTGAGTCTGAAAAAAGTGGGGCTTGAAATAACCTGTAGGAATACATTTCATTCTCAGACTTGCATATCTTATTTATCTCGGTGGAGAACGTTATGTATCTTTCAAGGTGACCCAAAAGCATCTAAAACTAGGTCTCCAAGAAGTACAGCATGTCTGCTGATGAATTGGCAAAATTCATTCTCCTTAAGAGACTATGTGGTCATTGAAAAGAATGAGTTTGAGCTAAGTGTTCTAAGATTTGACGTTTATAATGAGTGCAAAAAGGAAGTTATAATAATAGATGGATGATTCAATTTTTAAAATACATGTATTTACAAATGCTTGCCTGTGAAAGGTGAAGGTCTGGAATGATGCACAATTGTGGTGTGTATACAGGGTAAGGAACGAGACTTGCACTTTTTCCTTTATTCATTTCTGAATTGTCCGGATTTTTCAGTGTGTAATTAATTTTTAAAATTAATTAGGAGACATCATACACATTCACGACACTCCTTATCAATCTTTGTTGGTAGTTGCCACGGAGTTGATTCTGACTTATAGTGACCCTTAAGCATTTAAAGTCCAGGGAACTGTTACATTCTTGGTTTGACTAGGTCCATGGAGTTTGGAAACCCTGGTGGCGTAGTGGTTAAGAGCTACAGCTGCTATCCAAAAGGTTAGCAGTTCAAATCCACCAGGTGCTCCTTGGAAACTATGGGGCAGTGTTACTCTGTCCTATATGGTCACTATGAGTCGTAATTGACTTGATAGCAATGGGCTTTCTGGGTTATGGAGAGTTCAATTCCTTCACCAAGCATTTCTCAGGTGCCAGGTTCTATGCTGGCCACCGAGGCTACTAAAATGAATAACACCTGGCCCATCAGAGGATGGAAATCTACCCCAGAACGCAGGTAAGAAGAACGGTGGAATTGGTAAATATGGGCACCGTCATCACTAGGGGTACATCAGCTCCCTCACTTGACACATAATTGTCCTTTTGTAGGCTTCATCTCTTGGCAGCGCAACTGACAGGCGTCATCCTCTCATTCTTAAACGTCAAATTTAGGATCAAGGCTCTAGTCAAAACCACCGAGCGGCAGGTGTCGTCGGAGAAAGAAAAGCCCCCTGGACATATCCACTAGGGTACCTAGAATAGATTATGCAGCTGCACACGGATTCTGTCTTGTCTGGAGTCTCTGCTGAGTAATGTAGATTCTGGGACAGCCAGTGGGCAGCTGGTGACTTTGAACCAGATTTTAGCTTTCAGCTCAATCTCGGGAAATAATTTGCAACAAAGTGGCAGACGCAAAGTACTATGTTGAATGCTAGACTGTGCTTTATTTTTTTCCTCCCAACTTCACGTTTCCATGCACCAAAATGTTGATGGTATAAATACTGGATACCACGCTTACCTGACAGGTTTCTTCCATCCCACCTGGACGCAGGAGGTCGGAGCGTGCGCGCCAGCCGCGGCTGGAGCCCGCCTCTGCCGGCCGGAGCGGGCTCGGCCGGCCGCTGTTTCCCGTGCTGGCCCCGGTGCCGGAGCCGTTCCCCAGCCAGGGCTCCCGCAGTCAGCCCGGCAAGCGCACGCGCACTTCCCTCGGGCTGCCTCCGCGCCTCCGGTTTTCGGCAGGGCTGCGACTGGACGGCTCCCGAGGCAGGGGCGGGGCGGAGCTGAGTGCCAGAGCTCGTAACCATGTGACCGGCGCCAACATGGCGGCGCCCAGCGGCATCCCCCTGCTCTTCAGCAGAGGTAAGCACCTGGAGGACAGGCCTCTGGGGGTCTGCTCGGTCTCTCACTCGTTGCGCATCGGGGCTCCAGGGAATGCACGTTGCGCTCAGACACCCCGACGCACACAAGTGTACATTCAGTCCTATGGACACGGAGACACACGATAACATATTTACACGCCGCAGGAACACAGACACGCATTTATTCACGCCTCACTCGCCTGAACCACGTCACCTGCGTGCTACCTACTTGCAGTCTCACCTTTAGAATTACAGGATATTGTCTGAAGTGGTTTTTTACCCCCTTCTTCAATTGTATGATGAATACAGCAAACTTACTACAGCCGCGGAGTAGTGAAACCCAAGGTTACCCTGAAATGCACCTGGACACCCACCAATTGCTTTCTTTACAACTCCTCTGTTGACACGATGCAATTTATCTTTTGGGGAAGATACAAAATGTGATTATTCTCTTCCAGAATTTTAAAGTTGAGAGGAGGAATGATGTCTGTTTAACTCTAAATAGGTGTTATTCTGTATGAGTGGTAAGATTTTACTAAGTGTACAGCTATTGCAGCTGAATAGAGAAATCTTTGTTGGTTCTGAATCTTTGCTGGAAAGAACTAGGAAGTTTAAGGACAGCGGGAAGAAGGGAACTAACATTTCTTGATGGGCTACTTAGATGTTAGGCACGTAGAACAACAATCCTGTGAGGTAAATATTATTTTCATAGTAGTAGCTACTGTTTATTAAGTGCCTTTTAAGTACCTGGTACTGTGTTAAGCACCTTACATATACTAGCATTATTCCCACTTTGCAGACAAAGTGAGACTAGAAAGGTTAAGTAGGATGGCTAAAGTCACATAACTAGTAAGAGGCAAAATGTACATTTGAACATAACTCTGATTTTTAAAAAAAGGCTTACTCCTCTGTATGGCATGGCATGGTCTCAGTGTGCAAAATTCAGGTTAGGACAAGTATGGTGAGTTTGTGTGAGAAGTAAAGAATATGTTTTCAGAGAGGAAGGAGGTTGGTAGGTGGATATAACTTTGTGTTTCAGTGTTACTGGAGATGCGTAAGGAGCCACAGGAATATTTGAGGTGAGAGATATATAAGGGGAAGGTGATGAAGGCAGCATTTTGGACTGATTAGATGGAAGAGTAGAAGCAGACATGAGAGGGCAGCCTTGTGAAAAGGATGCCAATTTACGTCTCTTGAGATCTGGGCTCCAGTTCCAACTGTATTCATTAATCAAGTTACTTTTCTGTTTCCTGTTTTGACAAGAAATAATGGCATTTAGACTTTGTGTGCTACAGGTAATGGTGAGGAGGATCTGGGGAGACAGGGCAAAGGAGGAGAAAAATATGTGTATGAATAATTTCTTTGTGGATTACAAAAATAATATAATATTTTAATCTTTTTTTAAAATCACTTATGATTTTGGCAAATAGTGGTTCAGACAATCTTGGGAAAAGCAACCACAGGAAGCCAGGCCAGATTAGTGGTTCCTATAACTCATCCTACTATCTCCCATGGTACTGCAACAACCAAGAGGCAGATCTGATTAGAAGGAAGAAAAATGTGTCATCAGGAAAATATTTTAGTGATGACAGAAAGTCCCCTTTATGGACTATCCAAGCTAGTTTCAAATCAAAGACATTTCACTGTACCACCTTCCCCACCCACTAGGACTGAAAATGAAGGGTAAGTCCATGAAGGATTTTCTCTCCCCCCTTGTCACCCATCTAGATTGATATAAATCAGTTCACTGCAGGTCTTTTTGTACCAGGACTCATCATCAGCATCTTTGTGTACCTTTCTTTCCTGGAATATAGGAAGAAGGCTTTTTTTTTTTTTAAACCTCTTAAGAAGGGCAATAAGGTTTCTTTCATGACTCTCCAGCTTGTAGCTTTAAGCATAGTATACCTGACATACAAAGTTACCTACCTCTTCTCACCATCCCCATCCCTAACTAGATTATAAATTTTTGTTGAATAGGAACAATGTCTTATGTATCTGTTTTTATAAACATGGCTCAAATTAAATTGCTCAAAGTTAAGCTCATTAATGACCTACTGAATTGAGAAACTGTTAAGACTTGGGGAAGAGACAGGTCAGTTTCTTGGAACCAAGAGAGAAAGTACAAAGAGTCTTAAGGACTAAAGTATTCCCCGTTATTAGCACTGGCAGGAAATCCTAGACTCAGTGCAGAATCTCTGCCACTGGGCCTAGGAGCTCTATCCTTGCTTAATCTCTCACTGGTAACCCCCACCTTCCTGGAATCCCTGAAGCCACTACCCAAGATCCTTTGCCCAGGGAAGGGATGGGAAAGGTGAGAAGGGGGCATATTGTCTCCTTTACACTCTTATCCCTTTTCTTTTATGAGCCAGTCTCTCCTGGCTTGCCTCCTATCTCTCTGATTTTCCTAGACGTTCATTTAGTTCATTTTCCAGGCTTCTAAACATTAGTGTTCCCCAGGATTCTATCCTAAGCCCTCTTCCTTGCTAACTCTCTTTGTTCACCAAGCCAATTTATCTGCCTCAATGACTGCCTATATGATTTTTAAAAATCAATAGTGTATCCACCAGAACTGAGATGCCAATGCCAATGCCAGCTTTCTGGTAGGCATCTTTTCCTAGATGGCCCACCAAAAAAAAAACAAAAAACAAAAACCAGTGCTGTTGAGTCTGACTCATGGCGACCCCATGTATTGCAGAGCAGAAATGCATTCCATAGTGTTTTCAAGGCTGTGACCTTGAAGCAGATTGCCAGACCCGCTTCTGAGGTGCGTCTGGGTGGGTTTGAACTGTCAACCTTTCAGTTAGTAGTTGAGTGCTTAACTATTTGCACCACCCAGGGACTTCCCACATGTACCACAGGCCCCTCAAACTTATCATTTTCAATGTGGAAATGATTCTTTTTCCACATCTGCTGCTCCTCTGCTGATATACTGTGTCTCCATTAATGGCATTACCATCCAGTCGATATCCAAGAGAAAGGACTCGAGTTCTCTTGGACCCCACAGTTTCCTTCAGCTTCTATATCCATTTCTTGGATCCCTCTTTTTCTGCATGGCTTGGATATAAGTCTTCACCTTCCCTGGCCTAGACAGGGGCCTCCTAACTGGTCTCTATTTTAATCCATCCTTTGCCCTGCAACCAGAGCTATCTTTCTAAAATTCTGTTCTGATTATGATGCTTCTCTGCTGAAAAGCCTCCAGTAACTCCTCATTGCTGAGATAAAGTCTGAACCTCACAGATGGAAGAATAACTCCTTTCTCATCTGGCCTGGGTTTACCTTTGCAGCCTCATCTCCTGCCAGTCCCTCTTCCTCACATCTCTGTGAGAGTGCAGCATTTGTGTACCTCCATAATTTTGCTCAGGCTCTTGCTCTGCCCGAAGTGGCCCTTTTCACCTGGCAAACCATTTATCCTTCAAGGCTACACTTAAATACCTTCTCTCCATTGAAGTTTTCTTTGTCTCTGCCCAGGTTGAACTAACCACTCTACTTACGTAGAACTTAGAACATACCTTTATCACAATACTTACCACTCTGTAGTAAAATATGTACACTTATCTCAAAAGTATTTGTTTACACATCTCCATTGCTAGAATGTGAGCTTCTTGCAGGCAAGGAACTTGTCTTCTTCATCTCTGTCTCCCCAGAGCCTGGAGCACAGTGCCTGCACACAGTAGGTACTCGGTTTCATAACTGAATGAAAGGCCTTCAAAATGCAGTCTCCTATAGCAATATTGTGCACAAAAGTTATGTGATAGGCCTAAAGAGTAATTTGTCCTTAAATGTCAGTTTTCTTCACATGACAGGCTAAGTGACTTTACTACTGCTTTCTTTGTTTTTTGTATTCCATCTCCTTCCAAGAATAATTTAAGACAATTTCACTTCTGTATACATTTATGGCAATGACGAGAATTTCATTCCAGATAACCTGAATTGCAAGTCACACTTCTTGGAGATAATTAGAAAAAAAGAGGTTGGGAATGGGCAAGGGAAGAAATCTAAAGGAGAAATTCTCAAGATTTATGCAGTGTAGCCACAGGACAGATGAAGGGAGCTGATGAAAGTAAACCCTTGGACTTGAGCACAGCCCTTCTGTCTTTCTACAATCCATGCCGAGGGAGCTGAAGCCTGTGAGAGGAGGGAGGGGCAGCCTGGGGCAAGTCCAGCAGAACATCCAAGCAGAAAGGCACAGTTGGTGGGAGTGTGAGATAGTTTGGCTTTTCCAGAGGGCTGTGTGGCAATATGTATCGAGGTGTAAAATATGCATACCTTTTATCTAACAATTCTGCATCTAGGAATTTATCCTAAGAAAATAATAGGATGAGTGTGCAAAGATGTATGAACAGGAATGTAACTGTATAATGATAATAACTGGGAACTGTCTGAAATGCCCATCGGTAAGAGAATGGCTAAATAAATTATGGCTCACCCATAATTCCACGCAATGGAATAATATGTGGCCATTAAAAAAGATGATGTAGATGTTCTGTAGATTTATAGTTATTGACATATATTGATAGAAAAAGGCAGGGTATAGGACAGGATAATATGATCTCATTCATGTAAAATTTTATCACTATTTCTCCTTATATGTATATATGCATAAAGAGGTCTGGTATATTCACCCAGTTGTTCATAGCTGTTACTTCTAGATGGTGGTATTGCACTGATTTTTACTTTCTTTGTACTTGATATGTTTGAATTTTATACACTGAGCAGGTATTATTTTTATTATCTAAAGCAGAAAAAAAAAAAAAGTGAAATACAAAAGACATTGAATGTTTGGATAGGGCTGGGGCCAGACCCAGAGGGAAAATGTCTTTTACTGTGCATATTCTCTGCAACAAAGCAAACTATGTAATCTATCACATGGGAAAGAAACATCTTTAAGATTTCCATGATCAAAGAATGGTAAATGGAAATTACTTATATATGCTCATTACTATAATTTAACATGTATATAATGCTACTAATATTTTATCTACTTATTTTTATAGTTTTATTTTGACAAATATAAAAAAATATTTCTAAGGGCTTTTGTTCGCTTGTGACCCTAGTTTTGCTTAAGGTCTTCAATTCTTCCACTGAGAATTCTCTTATGATAATGGTTATTCAAATATCTAACCTCCAGGTAGAGGAAGGGCTGTTGTACATCATGAATTTAGACTTTTGTCAACTGAACAGACATCCTTACTGTCTTGCATGGCTTCTGTAGGAAAGTATATCCTTACTTTTGCCAAACCAGCTTAGAATTAAACTTTTAGGATTTGGTCCGTTGGTGATTTGGAAAATGCTAACATTAATGAGGAGCTTCCTGTGACCTAGTTAAATTTTATTCATGTTGATAGCCAGAAGATGGAAATGGGTTTTTGCTGTATGATATATTTAAAAAATACATTCAAACTCTATTATAATATGGCTTGTTGCTACATAGATTAAGACAGACTTAGAATCAAATCATGACCCTAAAGTCCCTAAAGTGATATGTGTCCCTAAAGCCATGTATACTCTAATGCTCTTCAACTTGAAACAACTTTCTATAACACAGCTCATGTCTCCCGTTGAAATTACATAAGTTCAATGCATAGTACAGGGCATGTAGACCCTCAATAATGAATGCTATGCAGCCATTAAAAAAAAAGATGATGTTGACCTGTATTTGTTGATATGGAATAATGTTCACAACATATATTGTTTGTAAAAAGCAAATTATAGCATACTTTAATAATCCCATTTTGTTAAATCAGATATCCATATCTGTGTGTATGTGTGTGTCTGAGTGTATATACATACATACCTAGAGAGGAGAGAATGGCGTTCACCCAGATGTTCACAGTTTTTATGAACTGCCCCTCTGTGAAATCTGTGAAAATTCATCACAGAGTGGGTGCTACATGTCTTAGGGAATTTGACAAAGGTAGGAGAGGAATAATATGTATGCAGAGCTTCGTTTGAACATTTTGTTATACAGTTAAAACATCTTGTTGTTGTAGAGATTGGACTTTTTTTTCCTTTTTTCTATTTTTTGGCTTTTTAGTGTGGAGAACGTCAAGCATACATAAAAGTAGAGAGAACAGTGCAATGAACTCCCATATAGCTATCACCTAGTTACAGTAGTCATCGATTTATAGCCACTATTGTTTCATCTATACCCCTCGCCACGTACCCTCCCACAAGGTGGATGATTTTGAAGCGTATCACAGATATCATATCATTTTATCTGTACATTTTTCATTATGCATCTTTAAAAGACAGAGCTTTTTTTCTATATATTGCACTTATCAGTTCTAGAATTTCCTTTTTTTTATGGTTTTCGTTTCCCTTTTGAGGTTCTCACCCATTCACTCATTATGTCTGTCTTTTTCTTTAAGTACGTAAACATTTTTTTCCTTTTTTTTGTTTATTGTTGTAGTTTAAGTGAAAGTTTACATTTTAAGTTAGTCTCTTATACAAAAACGTATACATACATTATTATGTGACCCTGATTGCTCTCCGTATACTGTGACAGCACACTCCTCCTTTCCACCCCTGATTTCCCACGTCCATTCAACCAGCTCCTCTCTGCCTTCTCAACTCACCTTCGGACAGAAGCTGCCCATTTAGACTCATGTATCTACTTGAGCTAAGAAGCACACTCTTCACGAATATCATTTTGTGTCCCACAGTCCAGTACAATCTTTGTCTGAAGAGTTCGCCTCGGAAATTGTTTTTGTTCTGGGCTGATAGAGAATCTAGGGGTCATTAACATGCATATTTTGTTTGTTCTATTGTGTAAAAATATATGTAACAAAATATTTGCCTATTCAACATGAACATACATATTTAGAATAGCTGTTTTAAAGTCTTTGTTAATTCTGTCATCTGGGTCATCTCAGGGTCTGTTTCTGTTTTATTGACTGCTTTTTTTTCTTCTTCATTGTAGCTCAAATTTTCTTGCTTCACATGTCATGCAATATTTACTTGTATGCATAACAATAGATAATACCTTGTAGAGATTGTTTTTTTCCTTTAAATTGTGCTGAGTTTTGTCCTGGCAGGCAATTAAATTACTGGCATATCTTTTTGATGCAGCCGGCCTTGATTTTATTCTTTGTTGGGGTAGATCTATTTGTGTTTCGTCCTTAGTCCTGGGGTATGGACCTTACCCTATTGTAGAGATTGGCAAGCTTTTTCTGTAAAGGACTAAATAGTATATATTTTTGGCTTTTGTGGCCCATATGGTCTCTGCCAGTGTAGAGCAAAAGCTGCACACACTGTATGTAAACAAACGAGTATGGCTATGTTCCAATAAAACTTTATTTACAAAACAGGTGGTGAGCCAGATTTGGCCCACGAGCCTTAATTTGCCCACTCCTGCTCTACTAGTTGTTACCCTTAAGTCGTAGTCTTTCTGAGGACTCAGTTGAATGCCTGAGGGACTCAGGTCTGTCCACTCTGCCTGCGCTGGAACTCCCAGCACTGCGACCTCTGGAATTTCTTTTCAAGTCTCAGCCTGCAGCAACTACTCTTCAGTAGAATTTATAGAGTGTCACCTTAGCACTCGAATTCCTCTGTACCCTGCCCCACAAATTCCAGCTGCTTCAGCAGCCAGAGTTAAGCAGCAAGGGTCTGTGCTCTGCTTGGGCTTGTAGTTCAGTGAATTGCTTTAATATGGCCCTTACAGCCATGGTCTTGTGACTGCCACAAAAATGATTGGGTGGGACTATGCAAATAAGGTGCTTGTGACCCACCAAGGGGACTGGACAGTTTTGCTAATGCAAATAAGGTACATGGAACCCTTATAGGGGATTAGTCAGTTTTGTCATCCTGCTAGGCTTAAAGGGAGCAAATCCCAGAGGCTGAAGGGGGACCTCACTACCATCAAGAAGAAGAGCCAGGAGCAGAGTGCATCCTTTGAACCCAGGGTCCCTGCACTGAGAACCTCCTAGTCCCAGGAGACAGAGCTGTAACACCAGAGACAGCACAAGACAGCAGCAGCACAGAGTGGCAGGCTAGGCTCGCTGACCCACAGAGAGAGCGTGGAGCGCTTTCAGACTAGAGGCTTCCTGATAGAGTAGGGTGCCTCCCAGCACTTACTGGAGGAGCTAAAGAGCTTTGTAATGCTTGCCAAAGCAGGACCTAGGGCCAAGAGAGGAGAGAGAGAGAGGGAGAGAGAGAGAGGCCTGCCCGCGGGCATGGTTGAGAAAAGGCTGTTCTGATCGAAGAACTATATCCTGAGTCGTTCCTGTTACTTCCAAGTTGATCCTGATCCTGAATTGTAACCTGTTACTTCCCTAATAGACCTCATAATGGTGAATATGGTCTGTGAGTTGTGTGTGGCCACTGCAGTGAATTATTGAACCCGGAAGAGACGTAGAGAGTGCCCTGGGAGGGCGGCTGATGCCAGAATTGGTAAAACGGTTGGAGAGTGGAGGTACGTTTGACCTCCATCTTATGGCATTCAGTTTTGGGCTGATGCTGATCTTGAGTCTCCTCCCCGCTCCTGAAGTTAGAGGAAGAAGTCTGACATGACGTCATTTTTACAGGGCTCCACCTCCCAACGCTGCAGTTGGGAGGGTTCCCCAGGCAGAAATCTGAGGACAATGTGGGGCTCCACCCTGTGTTTGTTTGTTTTTTTTAATCCAAGATTCTCCATCATGTCCTGCCCAACGTCCAGTACCAAAAAACAGTTGATTCACATATTTTATCTAGTTTTATAGTTGTGTAAGACAGGAGCAATTCCAATACCAGTTACATCAACATAGCTGGAAGAGGGTGTATAGGTGTCCCTCAGTTTTCAAAAGTTTGTTTTACGCCCCTTCACTTTTGTGAAAGACCTACATTAGTACCTGTTTTCTCTAACTGAAAGAAATCTGAAGAGGATTTTCGCGTTTATGAAAAAAAGGTCAAATAGCGTTCAGCGTTTGTTTTGCAGCAAGCCGTTAAAGAGGTAGTGCGCACCCAGAGCAGTGACGTTATCTTTGCTTTATATACGCCGTGTATTTATGATATCATTCTTGCTCTCCTATATGTTAGTGTTATTTTAGGTTTTATATGTTATTTGGTATGATTTAGTAGGTTATTTTTTGGGTCTGTAAACACTAAAAAAATTTTCCCATATAAATTAATGGTAATTGCTTCTTTCTTTGCTTTACACCATTTTGGCTTATGAAAGGTTTCATAGGAGCATCCTACTTTCAGATAGCAGGGAGAAACTTGTATATTAAAAAAAAATCTGTAGGTTCACTTTTCCTCTTTTTTCCTTGAAACTTATTTGTTGAGTACAGTCCAGTTTAGGGTTTCTCTTACAGGCAGCAGAAACTGCTGGAGGTTTTTGACAGGTGAAAATATGTCTCCATTTTAATTGGCTGCTGGTAGGATTCTGGATGTATTCGAAAGGAAAAGGCATTGCAATCAGTTAGGAGATAGTGGTGGAAATAAAGTGAGAAGGGCCTGAACTAGGGTAGTGACTGGGATGGAAAGGGAGAGGTGGATGTTAGAGAAATGGTACAGAGGAGAAATCATCAGGACCTGGTGGCTTGTGGGAGAGAGGACCCAAGGAAGGAGAGGAGCCGTCAGAGCAGAAGAGAAGGGGCTAGCAGAAGAGGGGAACCTAGTCAGGAAAAGTCTCAGGAAGAAGTTTCAGGATGACTCAGTGAATTTGACCACTAGAAGGTCATAGTGACTTAGACTAAAATTTTAGCAGTGGAAGGAAGAATGAAAGATGACAGTTATGGTAGAGAAGTGTGGAGGTTTTTGCTCTTTTTTTTGTTTTTTAAACTTTATTGAAATAAATTCACATGCCTTACAATTTACCTTTTTAAACTGTACAATGCAGTGGTTTTTAATATATTCAGAGTTGTGCAGTAATCACCACAATCAATCTTAGAATATTTTCATCACCTCAGAAAAAACTTCATACCTATTAGCAATCTATCTCCAATTCCCCACTCTCTCCTCCAGCCCTAAGCAACCACAAGTCTACTGTCTGTCTCTATGGATTTGCCTATTCTGGACATTTCATATAAATGGAATAATACCATATGTATCTTTTGTGGCTTCTTTTTCTTAGCATATTTTCAAGGTTCATATGTGTGGTAACATGTATCAGTACTTCAGTCCTTTTCATTGCCAAATAATATATCATTATATCGATATACCACATTTTGTTTATCCATTTATCAGTTGATGGACATTTGGGTTATTTCCACTTTTTTGGCTATTATGAATAATGCTTTATGAACATTTGTGTACCAGTTTTTGTGGGAACATATTTTTTGTTGTTTTTTTAAATAGAGGAGGGCCTGGTTACGTTTACAAGCAGAGGGAAGGAGGGAAATTGGTAAGGAAGAAGGGCCTCTGGAAATTCTAGGGATTGGGGGCTTCCTGAGAGAGATGGAAGGAGGAAAGGGAGAAAACTTCCTTTGGAAGTGGGGAAGTGGGGACCTCTACCTCTGAGATAGGAGTGAAAATAGATTGGGATTCTTTTTCTAGGGATGGAAATACCTTTTATTATATTTTTTGATTATAAAAGTAATACGAGGAAGGCTGAGGCTGCTTAGGTTTGAATCCTGATCCTGCTGCTTACTAGCTGTGGAGCCTTGGATGCATTAGTTAACCTCTCTGAGCTTCAATTTCCTTATTTGTGAAATGGAGTGAGAAGACTACCTACCTTACTGAGCTATGGTGAGGATTGAAAGAAATAATGCATGTATAGCTGTATTAGTTATCTATTGCTCTGTAACAAATTAACCTTCAAACAATGAACACCTATTATGACACTTTTTCTGGGGCCAGAAATACAGGAGTGGCTTAGCTGGGTGCCTCTGGCTCAGGAGTTCTCATGAGGTTATAGTTGAGCTGTTGACTGGAGCTGCAGTTGTCCCAAGACTTGACTGAGGCTGAAAGCCTCCCTCCCAAGGTCACTCATGTGGCAGTTGGCAGGCCTCAGTTCCTCATGGGCTGGAGACTTCAGGTCCTGGCCATGTGGGCCTCTCCATAGGGCTGCTCACAACATGGCAGCCCACTTCCTCCAGAACTAGTGGTCCAAGAGAGAACCAGAGTACTCAAGAGGGAAGCTGCAGTCTTTTATAACCTGATCTCAGAAATAACGTATTATCACTTCTGCCATATGCTGTTGGTTACATAGATCAACCCTGGTACAGTGCGGCAGGGGACTACACAAGGGTATGAGTACCAGGAGGTGGGGATCACTGGGGACCATTCTGAAGGCTGGCTGCCACAAAAATGCTTAACATGATACATGACACTTGATCAGCTCTTAATTAATGCTAACTATTATTGTTGTTGGAACCCTGGTGGTTCAGTGGTTGAGAGCTTGGCCGTTCGAATCCACCAGCTGCTCCTTAGAAACCCTATGCGGCAGTTCTACTCTGTCCTGTAGGGTCGCTATGAGTCAGAATCAACTTGACGGCAATGAGTTTGGTTGGTTGGTGTTATTGTTGTTAGCAGCTGTTGAGTTGGCCCCCCGACTCATAGTGTCCCCATGTGTGTCAGAGTAGAACTGTGCTCTATAGGGTTTTCAGTGGCTGATTTTTTGGAAGTAGATCACCAGACCTTTCTTCTGAGGTGCCTCTGGGTGGACTTGAACCTCCAGCCTTTTGGTTAGCAGCCATAGTAGTAAAATATTCTAGAAATATGTAAAAAAGAAAGTAAAAATCACCCACAAACCTACCATTTAGACAGAAAGAGTAGGCATTTCTAAAGTGATGGGGTTCCCCCCGCCAGGTAGGGCTGTTAGTAATATAACCATGATTTTAAAAAATTTCTGCAACATCCACAAGAGAAAGTTTATTAATTACTGAATTAACTTAGGAAAATTAACTTTTGATATCCCTTTTTGAGACTCATCCTGAGTCTTTGTGTTATACCCTTGTTTTTCTCTCTATTCAGCATTGTGATTATTTTGAATTTGCATCACACACCCTGCCTCTGTCATCAGTAAGATTATGATTTTCCTATAAGATCAAATAGAAATAGGTCAGTATCACAAACTAGCTGACGCTGCTGAAAACCAGCTCCTCTGGGAATTGGTATTTCAAAGACCGCTACTCTGCCTTGTCTTCTGTCATTTCTCTCCTGCCTTACTGCTCTGTGAATAACAGCCAGTCAGGGCATTGCTGAGTGCAAAGCAAAAAAGCCAAACCCATTGCCACTGAGTCGATTCTGGCTCGTAGCAACAGAGTAGAACTGCCCCATAGGGTTTCCAAGGCTGTCATCTTTATGGAAGCAGATTGCCATATCTTTATTCCGCAGAATGGCTGGGTTTGCATCTCTGACCTTTTGGTTAGCTGCCAAGCGCTTTAACCACTGCACCACCAGTGCTCCTTTGCTGAGTGCAGTGGCGCTGTAATCAGAAAAGTGTGAACAACACAGCAGGGAAAAGGTGCGGCAGGATTGTGCCTGCAGGAGGAGGTGATGTTGTTCGGTGGTGTGGGTAAGTGGGAGCCGGCAAAGAGCTAGATAGCAGCGCGATTGCTGGTTGTGAAGCTTGTTGAAGATTATCAATTACCTAGATTAAAAAAAGGAAAGCCCCTAAACATCTCCATCCCTGGTCACTTTTCAGCAGAGCCTTCTAACTCAGGAGATAAGGAGATACTTTTTACATTAAAGAAAAGTCACAGGTGCTAAGGAGAGTCTTACAGAGTCAGTTTAAGTGGATTGGTACTTTGTGGTAGCTTCTTTTATAGGGGTCAGATTAATTTTCTAATTTTGTTTTCTACTTTAATGTTGTTGCTTTAATCATTAGGATACCGTTAATTCCTCCAGGCACTAGGAAGCCATTGAAGATTTAATAAGATTCATATTGCTTGTGTTTAAATGTTGATGACTTCCTGCATGCATATTAATCACTCCTGACCTTGATCTTAAATTCCTTCCCCAGTACATACTCTCATCATGCATACCTACTAGGTCCCTCAGTGTTCCCCAAATACCTGGTTTGTTTCCAAAAGTAAATAAAAAAACATTAAGTCTAATGTTCAGTGTGTGTCAAAATTTCAGTATCCTTAGCTGATTTTTCTTCAAATTCTGCAAATCTTGGAAATTTAAGGACAGAAAAACCACTAACTCTTAACAGGGGATTTAGCCCAATTAAAAGACTGTGTGTTCTGTGCAGCAGACCTTGAGCAGGCCTTAATTGGTTGCCTAGGGTTTGTCCAACGCGCAACTCTCAGACCCCATCCAGCGCCAGAGCACGTCTGGGTAGCTTGTGTGTGTGCACTCCGGCTGTCGAGCAGCAGGACATGGCCTCTGTCTGCTGCTTCAGCCAGCCCATCCTTTAGCTCAGGCTTACCCCCTTCTGCCACAGAGGCCTGGGAAACTGGGCTGGCCACCTGGCCTCCTCATGCCCAGCATCCATACATCCACACCCCTGCCCCAATTATCCTCTCAGCCACTTCGACAGATTTCCAGACCAGCAGCCTTTCCTTAAACTAGGTCCCGCCAGGGGCAGGAGTTATTGGAGTGGATGAGAGGAGAGGTGAGAGGTCTTAGGGACACAAGGGAAGATGAAAGTGAGAGGGAAGGAGTGTGGGAGAGAGAAGAGAATTTTAGGGTAAAGGATCACATCAGTTGACAAGAAAATATGTAAGGATGTGAGGCTGAGAAGGTTTGTATGCAAAGAGAAAGAATGTGAGTGGGAAGAAGTCCGTGAGGAGGTGAATGAGCTTATGCATGGTGATACCAGTCACTGAGGTGAGGAACAAAGGAGGTAAATGTGTATGTGAAAGAGACCACCTGTGAGAGGATGAGAAGGAAAACTTGGAGAGAGCAAAACAACTGCTCTGCTTGGCCTCTCGGTCACCACGCACATCATTAGGAGACGTAGTCTGACAAGGCATTTTTTTCCGATTCATGAATATATTTAATAACAAAAATATTATTGTTATAAAAAAAGTTAAACCACATAGAGTTAGAAGATTACATTGCATTGGTATTATTTTAGGATGCCCCACATGTGTAGTCATTCAAGTTAGAAGCACGGCCTGCTAGCTGGCAGGTCAATTGTTTTAAATGTGGTTTGTCCCAACTAAGAAGATGGAAAGCATTGGTTTTTTGACTGTAAGTGCTTGCCACTTGTACAAGAAAAAAGAAAATAAGTGGGGTAATTTTTGCATACAGATAGAATTTTTTCATCTTTTTTTTAAAGCAAGTAATCTATTGATACATAATTGAATAGGTGGGAAGATAGCTACTTCGCAAAGTAGATTTTTTCATATTTAATAAGCAAACTTTTTTAAAAAAAAACTTTTAAAAAAATAGCCACAAAAGCTTATACCTCTTAATTATTTAATTCCACTTCTAGAAATCTATATTCAGAAAATAATCGGAGACCTTGGCAAAGATTTAGGTTTAAGGATGTCTATTACAATGTTGCTTATACTAGTAAAGAACTGGAAACAACCTAAATGTCCAATAAAATAGGGAAATAATTGAGTAAATTGTGATACATCCATAAGATGAGATGGACTGTTAAATGGTCATTAAACTACCGTCCATTAAAATACTTCCTCCAATTCATTCTTCACGTTGCAGTCTAGTGGCTTTAAAAAGCACACATTTCACTCTCCCTTATAACCTCTCATCAGCTTTCTTTTGCATTTGCCATGAAAACCAGACCCCTAAGAGCCTTGTCATCTCAACTCTCCAGTCCCTCCACTCCTGTTTGCTGACTGCATTTCAGTTTCTCTAATTCTCTAAGCCCTTTCCTTCCTAGGATCTTTGCATATGCTATTCCTGCTGCTTGAACTGCTTTTTCCCCCAGCTCTTTATTTGGCTAATTCCTGCTTGGTCTTAAGGAGCCCTGGTGGTGCAAATGGTTAAGCACTCCACTGGCTCCACCCAGCCCCTCCTCAGGAGAAAGACGTGGCGATCTGCTTCCGTAAAGATTGCAGTCAATTTCTACATACATAACTGTAGGTGCGGCTTACATATTAATATGGACTGCAGAGCACACAAGGGCCACAGTCAGGGCAACTTCTTAGACATAACCAAACACCTTGAGAGATGAAGTTCCTAGGCTCAAAGGAGGACCATAGACTCAAGGGTCATTTATGTCAATGGGCACAACATAGTTAAGATAAAGTTCTGTATCCTACTTTGATGATTAGCATCTGGAGTCTTAAAAGCTTGTTAGTGGCAATCTAGGATACATCTATTGGTCTTTTACCATCCAGAGCAAAGGAGAGTGAAGAAAACCAAGATTCAAGGAAGCAATTAGTCCAAAGGACTAATGGGTCACATGAACCACAGCCTGCATGACCCTGAGACCAGAAGAACTAGATGGTGCCTGGCTACCACTACCGACCGCTTGACTGGGATCACAACAGAGGGTCTTGGGCAGAGCGGGAGAAAAAAATTATAGAACAAAAAATCAAATTCACAAAAAAGACCAGACTTATTGGTCTGACAGACTGGAGAAACCTCTGAGACTATGGCCCTCAAACACCCTTCTAAACTGAATCTGAAGCCATTCCTGGAGACCACCTTTCGGTCAAACCATAGACAGGCCCATAAAATAAACAATAACACCCAAGAGGAACTACCCCTTAGAACAATCAGTCATGTGAGATCAGAAGGACAGCATTTGCCCAAAAGCAAAGATGAGAAGGCAGGAAGGGATAGAAAATCAGGACGAAAGCAAACAGGGAACCTAGGATGGAGGGGAGAGCTCTGACACGTTGTGGGGAATGAAACCAATGTCGTGGAACATTTTATGTACAAAATTTTGAATAGGAAACAAATTTGCTCTGTGAACTTTCACCTAATGTACAATAAAAAATTAAAAATATTACAATCAAGAAAACCCTATGATACAGTTCTACTGTGTCACATGGGGTCTTTGTGAGTCAGAATTGACTTGATGGCACCTAAAACAACAACTTGAGGTCTTAGCTTCATTGTCATTTCATCAGAGGTTTCTTGACCTTGCTGCACCTTCAACATATATTCTCTCATTGTGGCCTATGGTGCTTCATAACAAGTATCACGTTTCAAAATCATAATGTTCATTTGTGTAATTGCTGGTTTAATACCTAGATCCCTTTTGGACTTTTTCTATTGCTCTCCCTTTGTGGAAGAGTTTCTCAGATTTATTCTCTGAGGCTTCAGTAGCAGCTTTCATTTCTGTTACCATATTTTTTAATCTCCAAGACTCTTTTGTTCCCTAAAAGTGTTGTTGTTGTTGTTTCTTTTTTTAATGGTAGTCTGTTCTTGTTTTGTGGTTGCAATAGTTCTCTTGAGTATGTTATTGAAAATTTTTTAGAAATGTTTCTCTCTGAATAGTCTGTTTCCTGAGTTTTTTTCTTTCTTCTTCTTCTTTTAAATTTGTTTGATCTTTATCTTTTATATTAAAAGTGTTCCCAGATATCTGGAAATATATGGTTGTCTGCTTCTGTTTAAGAGTTGGGGATTTAAAAAGCTGAGTGGGCTGAGGAAAGACAAGGAAAGAGTGAGAAACTGTCACAAGATGGTAGAAGACTAAGAAGACTTAACAACTAAATGCACTGTGGAATACTGGATTGGACCCTGGAAGAGAAAGGCATAGTGGAAAAACTGGTGAAATTTGAGTAAGGCCTATAATTTAGTTAATAGTATCCTACCAGTGTTAACCTCCTGGTTTTGGTAATTAAACCATGGTTATGTAAGATGTTAACATCAGAGTAGACTGGATGAAGGGTGTATAGGAACTCTCTGTACTTTTGTTTTCCTCTTTCCTTTTTTTCAGCTTTGAGCAAGTAGGGGTGGGGTTGTGCTTGCTGTGGGTCAGCACTGAGCCCTAGGGTAATCTGATTGGACCATTATCTTGGGGAATCTTTGTTGTCAACATCTTTAGGTCATTTTTCCTGGCCTATTCAGAGTCCCTAGAGCAGGGGTTACTTATCTCTTGCCTGAAAAGGTTAAGAGCTGGCTGCTAGCATTCTGGAAGCTAAATGGCAGAGGGCTGGGAGGTGGGGGGTGGGTGCAGTTGTTCACTTAATCCCACTCTATTCATCACAGTGCCCTACCCGTTACTGCTCTGGTATTCTGTTTTACTCTCTCCTGAGAATAGTCCTCCAGTCTTTTGCCAAAATGGTAGATGAGCAGCCACTCCACTTTATGGAGTATGGGATCTGGGGATTTAACTGTATCTTAAACACATTTTCAACCAGTCTTCCATATTTTAGCTCCATTTCACTTTTATTTCTAGAGATACCTGGTGCCACCAGTTGACCCTTTGAAATTCTCACCTCTTTCTACTGCCTGAACAGGATTCAATTTTTTCTTGGGACAATAAGCCATTTACCTCCCATTTATCTGCTTTCCAGCTTCCAATCTTTTTTTTTTTTTTCTTTTCTGTTGTTTCCCTCCTGTTCTGTCTGATGTTGTAGGTTATTGGCTTAATTTACAAGAGAGGCAGTGAAAGTAGATGCATGTTTAGTTCACCATCTTTATTGATTTCTGAAATGAATTTTGGTGCATCTTGGCCAAAAATATTGCCCATAACATGTCACATTTTGTTTCATTTTGTAATTTCTTTTGTGGGCAAAACCCTCATCTAATTTTCAATTATTTTTCCTTTACCCAGTGACAATTATCCAACTTCTTAAATGACTCTCAGGGTCTTACTACCTTTGATAATATGAAAGCTAAGGAACCTCAAGTCTAATTTTCTCCAAATCCTTTTATTTTTCTGTTAAATCTTGGACAAGATAACACTGTTAATCTTCGAAGACTGATTTACCTATAAACCACATTTTGTCTGTATTCCTAGTTCTCTCTTCCTTTTATCTACTTTCTGTTGCCCTAATACTTTGTACCTGGTAATTTCACTAGTCAGAAATCTATCAAGTACTTACTGTGTGCCAGGCATTGGGGCTTCGATAATGAAAAAGGCACAGTCGCTGCCCCCAGAAGCTTACAATCCGGTGAAGGACACTGACAAATATATACAGGGGCTGGGAAGCACAGCGACAAGGTACTTACTCCAGTCCTAAGGAATTTACTCCACAAGGTACCTACTCCAGACCTGGAGGGTCTGATGTGAGGGATGAGTCAGAAGTGGTAAGCAGGATCCATAAGAGGTTTGTAAAGTACTCTAATATGGTAGGTTGCAAAAAGGCTACAAATTCTTCCCCTCCCTATATGTATGCTTCTTTGCAGTGTGACTTTACAGCTCCTCCTATCAAAAGGTCAAGTCTGTTTTTCCACCCTTTGAATCTGGGCTTGATTATGTAACTTCTTTGGCCAATGGATGATATAAGCAGAGGCCTGAAAAGTACTTGCATTGGATCTTGCTTTCTCCTACCCTTGAGAACCTGTGACCTCCGCCATGAGAATGAGCACAAGCTCATTGGAGTTCAGCATGTTGGATGATGGGAGAGACGCATGGCCAAGTCTTCACCATCACGCCAGCTAACACTGAGCCAACCTTCAGACATGTGAACGAAGTCATTTTAGACGACCTAGCCTCAGCTGTGCCTCCAGGTGATCACCACAGAGATCAGCTGAGCTGGGCCAAACGGGAAGAATCACCTAGCCAAATCAAAGAATCATGAGAAATAAAAAGTGTTTGTTGTTTTAAGTCACAGATTTTTGAGGTGATTTGTTACACAACAAAAGCTAACTGATACAGTTAAGATGTTTAGATTTTATCATGAGGGCAGTTGGGAGAGTCAAGTGAGAAGGATTATAGGCAAAGGAGTGATATGTTCAAATTAGCACTGTATAAAGATCTCACTGGCTTCAGGGAGGAGAATGGTTTGGAGGAAAATGACTCTGGAAGCTGAGAAACCAGTGAGGAAGTGATTACAATCATTTGGGGTGAAAGATGATAGTGATCAGGACCAGGGTAGTGTGAGTAGATAGAAGTGAATGTTTTCAGGAGATACTTGTGATTGCTTGGACTTGAGGGTGGTGATGATGGAAAGAGATGACTGGTAGATGGCCCTCTAGCCCCCAGGTTCTGGCTTGGGTAATTGAGTGTATTGTGGTGCCATTCATTGAGAACACTGGAGGGAGGACAAGGTTTGGAAGAGAATATGATCATGTTAAGTGTGAAGTGCCTGGAGATAGCCAGTGAAGATTTCCAGTAAGCAGAGGAGAAAACAGGTCAGGAGAGTTCAGGGAAGGGATCTGGGCTAGAGATACAGATTTGTAGATCATGAACATATGATGGCAATAGAAGCTCTCTAGGGGAGGCTGGGGCGCTTGAGAAGAGGAGCAAGGACAGACCCCAAAGAAAAACTAATATTTAAAGGAAAGGAAGTCTATAAAAAAGGATGAGGAGTAGCCAGAAAAGTTGGAGGCCTTTATAGTTGATTACTTTTTACTTGATACTTTAGATCAGGTGTTAAGTTCAAGATGCACTATGGTTGACTTCTCTCCTCAGCACCAGCCCTGCATTTCTAAATGCTTTCTCGGCCCCCTCACATAGGGTTATGCTACTACTGCACATTCAGTAAATCCAAAGCCAAACTCGAAATCTTCCCCCAACCAAAACCAACTCCTCCAATGTCCCCTCTTTCTGTTAATGGCACCACTGTCCTCAGAGTCATCTTTGACTCCTTTCCCCTAATCTGTATATGCTTAATCAGTTGTTGAGTTATGCAAATTATATCTCTTTGGTTTCTTGTGTCTGTCCCCTTTTTTACTTTCTTTAAGTTACCACAGAGGTTAATCCCTCATTGTTTCTTTTCTGTCCTTTTGTAATAACCTCCTAACTATACCATATCCAGTTCTCCACTCCAATCTATTCTACCGTATTAATTTTCCTAAGTATCATTTCTGATATTGGCATTCCCCTACTCAGAAACTTTGTTTGCTGAATTAAATCTAAACTCTTCACTCTAAGCACTTGAAACCCCTCAGAGTATGGTCTAAGCTTACTCTTCCAAATAAGCATACTCAACACTTTAGCAAAAACCAGATCACTCATCCCTTACTGTACTCTGGACTTTCATAACTCTATGCCTTTGTTCATACTTTACCCTCAGCCTAGAATGTTTTTCCCTTTCCCCTCATTTCTGTCAAAATCCTATCTATTATCAAGGACTGTCTCAGACACCATCTTCTCTATAGAGCCTTTCTTGGTCTCCTTTCCTCTCTTCCTTTCTCCCTCACCCCCTTCTTTCCCTAAGTATTGGAACCCTCTCAGTTGGGATTCATTTATAGAAAATTTAAGTCACTCTAGCTATTTTAAGCAGAAGTGCCTTTAATATAGGAATTGGATGCTTACTAATTGTTGGGGGAATTAGAGGAACAGCCTGTAGGAACAATTTCTCGAACAGCTGTTCTGAAGTGGCCCAGTAAGGGGGCAGGTGGAACTGGCCTATCAGGGAAGCTGAGCTGCTACCACCTCCAACTACTTCTCAATACAAAGCTCAAATGCGACACTGCAGTGCTGCTGCAGAAAAACCTAACGTTTCCACAGCTGTGCTCAGTAAAGCAGCAGAAGCAATAGGAACAAGGCCGCCTCCTCACCTTCCCCTTCTAAGTCTCTCATGGATGGGAACCTAATTCAGATGTAGAACCCCTATACAGGGGGATCTAGGAAATGTAGTTTTTAGCTATCCAGCCTTTACAGTATGAAAGGCACTTACTGTGTTACAGGAGCTGTTATGTGCGTAATAATTTCACCCTAACCTTATCACACTACTGGATTACAAATCCTCTAGGGCAGGAGATGTGTATGAGTAATTTCTATGCCCCCTGCATGGTAAGTACACAAGGTTTTATAGAGGGTATAAGTACTAAATAACTAGTTCCTAAATGAACAAAAGTTAGTCATCATGCCAAGAGTAACACCATTACTTGGGTATAAGGGAAAACCTTTTAATACTAACCCAAGACAAGGTAGTAATTAGAAGTGAGTCTATAAAATTCTAGGGGAAGAATTTGGTTTGTTTGTGTTAAAACAAAAAGAATTTGAGGAATAGCTCCTTCTTTTTAAACATTGAACAGAACCTGCAAATGATCTTTTTTTTTTCTTCTCTTTCTTTCTTTAAGATGTTTGAGATAGCTAACATCATTGAATAAGAGAAAGTGTCCTATAGGGGAAGTGTTATTGCCGTTGAACTTGATGTTTGGAATGAGAAGATTCAGGATGGTAGATGGAATTGAGTCCTATAAATTTGTGTCTGCTTTTAATGAAAGGAGGCAGTTGACCTACTGTGCTGGATAAGAAAGCAGAAAAGCTATATAAAAACAAAGTTATTAGAAAATATGTACACTTGGGGAATAAGAGGGGCTGTCATGCCACAGAGAGCAAAGAGAGGCAACTTGACTTCCATGACTGTTGACAAATTTATGCGAATATAGTGGCTCTAATAATGGCTTGCAGTTAGGGTTTGAGGGATAACTTGTTAAGACACAACAAATAAGTTGAATTGTACTAGAAATTTTTTCTTTATCTTAAGTAAGAGGCCCACTAAGAGACCCTTCTTAGTGTAGAGGTAGGAACACAGGACCAAAAGAGGAGTGGAACTTAAGCTCTGGATTTAAGTTACCTTGTGACCGTAAGCAAGTCTCTTCATTGGTAGCCTGTGGCTTCAGTTGCCACTTTTTTGCTGATGACTCTCTAAATCAAACTTAGCCTGAACTCCAGATTACTCTATCCCAGTGGTTCTCAAACTTTAATGTGCATTAGAATTACTTGGAGGGCTTGTTAAAAGATTGCTGAGCTCCACCCCAACTAATAAGTTCCTAGGTGATGCTAATGGTGCTGGTCTGAGGAATCATATTTTGAGAACCACTGCAAATGTCAGCCTGTCCAAAACACAGCTCATCATCTTTGCCTGGAAAGTTCACTCCTCTTCCTTTCCCTGTTTGAGCTAATGACTCCAGCATTCACACAGGGCCTTAGGCCAGAAATCTAGGTTATTCTTGTTGTTAGGTACCGTCGAGTGGGTTCCGACTCATAGCGACCCTACATACAACGGAACGAAACACTAGCCGGTCCTGTGCCATCCTCACGATCATTGCTGCGCTTGAGCCCGTTGTTGCAGCCACTGTGTCAGTCCATCTCATTGAGGGTTTTCCTCTTTTTCGCTGACCTTCTACCAAACATGACGTCCTTCTCCAGGGACTGGTCCCTCCTGATGATATGCCCGAAGTATGTGAGATGAAGTCTTGCCATCCCTGCTTCTAAGGAAACGTAGGGCAGGGGGTAATTCCTAGCCTCCTCATCCTCACTCATCTACACACACAGCCGCTGTAGATGCTGCCTCCTGGGTGATTTGCCAGTCACTGCTACCTCTTCCTTCACTCAGCCACCACTTTAGGTCAGGCCTATGTCCCTTGTCCCCTTCCTTATTATGATAGCCTTTTAGTTTCTCTCCCTGCCTCCAGTCCGCCCCACCCCAGCCAATCCATTCTTCAAATATGTCTAAAATTTAAATATGATCATGATTTTTCTTTGCACAATATCCTTTAATGCTTTTTCATCATTTTCAAAATAAAATGCAAACTCCTTATTTTAGAGCACAAAGCCCTTTATATTTTTACCCTCAGCCTACATCTTTATCTTGGGATGGACACTCTTCCGTCAAGCCATAGCACCTATAGATTTTACAAAGAATATTCTCTCTCTGTGAAATGCATATGCCACACTAATCATCTAGCAATAAATTTCTACTCATTGTTTAAAACTCAGTTAAAGTACAATTTGATTTATATGCACCAACTCTTTGTTCCAGTAGCATCTTGATCATAGCTCTAGTGCTGTATTGTAACCATTGGCTGGTTAATCAGTTTATATTTATTTTCCCTACTTGACTGTAAATTACTTGAAAATAGGGATTATGAGTTAGTAGGTGTGAGATGAGGCCTGGAAATATGCATTTCCAACAAGCTCCTTGGGGGATTCCGAAGGCTCAGATCTTAGTTTTAAGTGGTTTCTAAGATCTACTTCAGCTCTGAAATACTGAGGCTTTTCCTCCTTGCAACTTAACTGGTGTTGAGGAGGGGAAAAAAAATTGGGTAGTTGATTAAAAACAAAAACTGTATAGGCAGTGTTCTTTTCATGCCACAATGAGATATTATACTGAAATGTAGAGTAAGGTGGTGGTGGTTGTTAATTGCTGTCAAGTCAGTTCCGACTCACGGAGCCCCCACGTGTGCAGAGTAGAACTGCTCTGTAGGGTTTTCAAGGCCATGACCTTTCAAAAGCAGATCGCCAGGCCTGCCTTCTGAGGCAACTCTGGATGGGTTCAAATCACCAACCTTTTGGCTAGTAGTTGAGTGCTTAACCATTTGCACCACCCAAGGACTCCTAGAGAGTAAGGTAGATAAATAGAAATAAGATACTCTTATTTCATGAAGAGTGTTTGCCTCATCTGTTCAGCCTTATTTATTTATTTATTTATTCTAAAACTATTTATTGAGGGTTTATTATGTGCTAGGCACTAGTCTAGTCATTTGGAATACAATAAACAAAATAGACAAATATCCCCATCCTCATGGAGCTTGCATAACCAAATGAAACCCACTGCCATCAAGTCAATTCTGACTCATAGCAACACTTTAGGACAGAGTAGAGCCGCCCCATCGGGTTTCCAAGGCTGTAAATCTATACGGAAGCAGACTGACACATCTTTCTCTCACAGAGCAGCTGATAGTTTTGAACTGCCGACCTTTTGGTTCACAGCCGAGCACTTTAACCACTGCGCCACCTGGGCTCCTCTCTAGAGCTTGCATAGTCAGTCAATAAACAGTAAATAAATTAGAGAGTATTTTAGAAGATAATAAGTGCTGTGGAAAAAAGTAGATTAGGGGAAGCAAGTTTGCTTGGGGAGTAAGGAGATCTATTACTTTCTCAGTATTTAGTAATAAATTAACAGTAATTTATTTAATTGGAGCTAGTTAGATAAGACATACTGTAAAAGGAAGGATTAACTTATACTCAATTAGAAGAGAGCCTACGATTTGCAAAATTCAGGTTTGTTTTCCTTTTATAAAATTGACAATTACTCATGTCAGTACTCCCCCACCTCAAAAAAAAAAACCCAAACCCACTCTCATCTGTTTTATTCCAGCTCATAGTGATCCTTTAGAACAGAGTAGAACTGCCCCATAGGGTTTCCAAGGGGTGGCTGGTAGATTTGAACTGCCGACTTTTTGGTTATCAGCCATGCACGTGCCACAAGGGCTCCCTCATGTCAGTAGGAGAGAAATAATTTAGTGGTATAGGGAATTACTTCCAAGGAGCCCAAAGTAAATTATGTTGATATAAATTTTTTACTACTATAAGGAAACAAGGAAACAAATGGGAAAAATTAAGCCACAAACCTGTAAAAAGAAGTTTGTGTTTTATGCTCATCTGATTTAATTTTATTATTAAAAAAATAATAATAACCTTTACTCCAAAACCTCTTTTCTTATCTCACCTCCCCATTTTAATTTTTTGTTTGTTTGGATTTTCACATTTAGGTGAAAAGATTATCGGGCTAAAGAAGCCTCACACAGAATGAGGAAGCACAGGACTTTCCCTTCTCTGGGGTGCTTAGGAGTAAGAGAAACAGGCTGTTTCTATGGGGAAAAATCACTTATCTATCTTTACTTTCAAATAACTTAATCAAAAGATCTAACATTTCACTGTAAACGGTCTTACAAGTAAAAATTAATGTCACTTGAAGAGTGAGAGAAAAGAGTGATGAGTATTGTTTTGCACAGCAGCTGGAATTGTTTTTCAAAGTCCTCCCACAATGAAAGACTTTGCTTGCACTTCTTAAAAACTAAAGCTGTGTAGTAATTCTGATGATTGTCAGTTCCTGTGGGGTGTTTACACAAAGGTGCTTATAAATGAAGAGTCGTTTTTAGAGCAATTAGAGAAGAGGATAGACGGAGAATAGCGGCTTGGGGGCCTGGCAGGTTGGGGTGAAGGCTTATTGACAGGACAGGGTCAGGCGTCTGCTCCGCCACCATCGCCCTGTGTACCTGCCCTCCGGATACACCGAAGACCTCGCTGGCCTTGGAGCTGTCAGCTGGCTCCTTGCCACAGGCCAAGTCTTCCTGCAGAATGTGAAGAGAAGGAAGAAAGTTCACAGGGGAGGGGAGGTTCTGCCGATACATCACAGTTCGGTATTGAAACACAAGTTTGAAAATATTTGTGTATATTTTTCTGGCCCATATGTTGTGTCACGTTAGGGAGAAGAAAACTTTAAAACACACAAAGAATTGTCTGT
Source organism: Dugong dugon (assembly GCA_030035585.1). Taxonomy (NCBI): domain Eukaryota; kingdom Metazoa; phylum Chordata; class Mammalia; order Sirenia; family Dugongidae; genus Dugong; species Dugong dugon. The sequence goes on from CM057461.1 coordinate 133,873,049, forward strand.
TCTTTAAACTTTGTAGTTCACCGTTATTGCATCCTGAAGAAAGAAATTGCCTGGCTAAAGTAGTCTTTTAATTCCATTTTTTAGTTTTGAGTTACAGGCTTCTGGCAAGCTGCCTGACCACTACTGTTACCTGGTGGCGCCTATATTTCATTGAATTTAGACATGCAGACTACCTGGATCCAGGCCCAGATGAACTGTTGTGACTGATAAACATGATCCCACCCTGCCCCCATTGCACTCCTGCTTTTCCTTTTAATGGAACCTAAGACACTGAGTCGCTGGATCCCCAAGGGAGTTTAAGAAAAATGTGCTCCGGCATTAGCATTTGCTCTGTGGTTTTCTTGTGCCGCACCCCAGCATGCCCAGAGGCTGGTGAACATCACAGCAATGCCCTTGCTTTTCCAGCATTGGTAATTAATGTAGGGGAAAATTTTTGTTTTTAATAAAAACAAGCAGAGACATCTAACAGTACCCACAGTCGAGGGAGAGTTTGTTTGACGTCTTGTGATTGCTGCTTACAAAAAGAATGACAGCAGTTATTAAACAAATAAGGGAAAAAATGCTGTTTATTGGTCGTTTCAGATACCCTGAGAATATCCTTGGTAACATTACTGCCTTTGCTTGCGTGAATAGAAAATAGTAGAATGAACAGTCATTAATTTTTGAAATCTGGGTTGTATTAGATTTGGAGCAATAATAAAAATTCAAATATTAAACAAATGTATTATTTTTAGCTGTGTAATATACTAGGGGCTTTTCCTTTCATTAGCAAATATTTCAAGCGTTTATTTTTATGATTGCAAAGAGAGTATTAGCATTCAATGTAATTAAACATAATTGCATTTCCTATGTGACTTATTTTTAGTCTCTTTTTATGTGCACTGATGATTCTTTTTCTTCATACTAGCTATTCCTGTAGGTTTACCCTGATAAAAGGTTATGGGAAAATCGTCTATTTGCTCTGACACAGTCAGAAGTCACTGTTTGATTTCGATTTAATTTTAAAGATTTGAAATGAAATTTTGGAATAAAGTTAAGTGGGAAGAGCATTAAACTGACTATTCAGAAACGGAGGTTTTTGTTCTCATATCATGTGAATGTGATCTAAGAAAATGATTAATCTCTCTCAGGCGTAAGTTATCCCGCTTGGGAAGTATTGTAATAATTTCAGTCCCTGACCTCACCAGATGATGTGGAAGCATCAGAGCACATATTTCCATAGGTGCTGGGGGAGGGGGAGGATTTGTGGGAAGGAAGGAGAGGAAACTTCCTGGGGTGTTGGTAATAGTCTATATGTTGATAGGACTTTGGTTACACAGGTGTGTGCATTTGTCAGAACTCATCAAATGGTACACTTAAGATTTGTCCATATCGCGGAATGTACATTTTACTTCAAAACGAAAAAGAACTATAAACAAATATTAACCAGTTGCCATTAAATTGACTTCAACTCGTGGTGACCCCATGTGTGCAAGAGTAGCACTCTGCTCCATAGGGTTTTCAATGGCTGCTTTTTCTCAAGTAGATCACTAGGCCTTTCTTCTGAGGCACCTCTGGGTAGACTGAACTTCCAGCCTTTCAGTTCACAGTTAAGCCTGTTAACTGTTTGAACCACATATTGATGTCTAGTTAATGATATGCATGCTAAAGTATATTTGGGGAGGGGGTAAGAGTCTTCGCAACCTATTTTGAACTGCATAAAAGAAAGATGGAGTGATTGATAGTAGGATGTTTAGAAATGTGATGAAGAACAAGTATAGTAATATATTAATTGTAGAATGTTGGTAAGTGAATGTGTGGATGTTCACTGTAAATTCTTTCAACTTTTTTGTGTGTTTGAAAATTTTTATAATAAAATGTTGGGAAAAAAGTGAAGGTACTTGTTTTTACTCATTTCAGAATCTGTATATCTCTGTTTTTAATTGCCCCCACTTTATTCAAAATCAAACCACTTGGATTAATACCAAAAAAGGGAGGGGGGATATGAATGTAGCCGTTTAAATAACTAGAAAAATGTGCCCACTGCATAATTTCTCTAGTTACCTGCTGAAAGACCGTTCATTACCAAGCATGGAAGCCAAGGGTATCTTTACAAACAAGAAGAGTACTGAGAAACCCAAACCACGCAGCCCAACCAAAGACTTCTCTCGGCAGATAAAAATTGGCCTCCAGAACCCTAACCATGGAAAAGAACATGGCCTCCTGACACATAATCTTCATCAATGGCAAGCAGGTGACCCCCCTGCTATATACCTCAGACTAAGGCCCTATCAAATGAAAATATGCTTTCGGTTTTCAGCCAAAGTTGGCTATGAACACTTCTACTTTTATCAGAATGCCAAGCTATCTTTTACATCCCGATAGAGCCCTCTTTTTTAAAGATATCTTATATGGAACCCCTGTGATACTTATGTTGTGTGTATGTGTGTGTTTTAATCTTGAAGAGCCAAAAGGGTAAATTGGTTCTGGTGGAATTTGAACCAAACTTTTAAAAGCTAATGATAATATATTTTTTAATGAGGCTGTGTTGCTGAATTGGTGCTGTTTAGTAAACTGGAAAGTCAAGATTTGATAGTCTCAAAAGGTCTGAATTCTTTCAGGGTCTCAAAGTGAACTCTGGCCAATTAATTTTTCTCCATTCTTTAATTTTCTCACTTGGACAGTAAGGAATAACATCTGACACAAAATGCCCAGCCAGTGGCTCTGAGACTTAGTGTGTGTAAGAGTTATTTGAGGAGTTTGTTGAAACAGAGATTCCAAGATCCCACACTTGGGTTTTCTGAATCAGTAGGTCTGGGGCAGAGCCTCAAAATACTACAGTTTATTTAATAAGCATCCAAAGTGATACTGATGCAATTTTTGGACCACATGGGAACTGGCAGAGATGTGTTTTGATGGGTATTATATTAACTAATAGAATGTCATATTTTTGTTACAGAAAAATTTAAACATTTACTAGAAACAATAGATAATGAACTCCCACAGACCTATCAGCCAACTTCAACTTTCTTTCTTTTCTTTTTTTTATTGTACTTTAGATGAAGGTTTACAGAGCAAATTAGTTTCTCATTAAACAGTTAATACACACGACGTGTCAACACTCTCCCCTTCTTGACCTTGGATTTCACATTTCCATTCATCCAGCTTTCTTGTCCCCTCCTGTCTTCTCATCCTTGGCCCTGGGCTGGTGTGCCCATTTAGTCTCATATACATGGCTGAGCTACATATATTATTGTTTGTTTTATGGGCCTGTCTAATCTTTGGCTGAAGGGTGAACCTCAGGAGTGACCTCAGTACTGAGTTTAAAGGGTGTCCGGGGACCATACTCAGGATTTCTCCAGTCTCTGTCAGACCAGTAAGTCTGGTCATTTTTTTATGAGTTTGAATTTTGTTCTATGTTTTTCTCCAGTTTTGTCCAGGACTCTCTGTTGTGATCCCTGTCAGAGCAGTCGGTGGTGATAGCCAGGCACCATCTAGTTATGCTGGACCTAGTCTTAGTGGAGGCTGTAGTAGTCGTGACCCATTAGTCCTTTGGACTAATCTTTCCCATATGTCTTTGGTTTTCTTCATTCTCCCTTGCTCCAGACGGGGTGGGACCAGTGGAGTATCTTAGATGGCCACTCACAAATTTTTAAGACCCCAGACACTACTCACCAAAGTAGGATGTAGAACATTTTCTTTATAAACTATATTATGCCAATTGAGCTAGATGTCCTCCAACACCATGGTCCCCAGCCCTCAGCCCAGTAATCCCTTTTGGTTTTCTAACTCCAGGTCTTTGTGCATTTCATTATATATAATACTTTACTTTGTCTTCTTGAGCCACCCTTTGAAATCTTCTGTTCAGCTCTTTTACTTAGTCATTTCTTCCATTCACTTTAGCTACTCTAGGTTCAAGAGCAAGTTTCTTCTGACATCCATTTTTGTCTTTTCTTTCTTTCCTGTCTTTTTAATAACCTTTTGCTTTCTTCATGTGTGATGTCCTTGATGTCATTCTACAACTGGTCTGTTCTTTGGTCATTAGTGTTCAATGTGTCAAATCTATTCTTAAGATGGTCTCTAAATTCAGGTGGGATATACTCTAGGTCATACTTTGGCTGTCGTGGATTTGTTTTAATTTTCTTCAGCTTCAACTTGAACTTGCATATGAGCAATTGATGGTCTATTCCACAGTCGGCCCCTGGCCTTGTTCTAACTGATGATATTGAGCTTCTCCATTGTGTCTTCTCACAGATGTAGTCAATTTGATTCCTGTGTTTTCCATCTAGTGGGGTTCACGTGTATAGTCGCTGTTTATGTTATTGAAAAGAATGTATTTCCAATGAATAAGTCATTGGTCTTGCAAAATTCTATCATGCAATCTCCCACATTGCTTCTGTCACCAAGACCATATTTTCCAACTACTGATCCTTCTTCTTTGTTTCCAACTTTCACATTCCAATCACCAGTAACTGTCAGTTCTTGATTGCATGTTTGATCAATTTCAGACTGCAGAAGTTGGTAAAAATCTTTAATTTCTTCATCTTTGACATTAGTGGCTGGTGCATAAATTTGAGTAATAGTCATATTAACTGGTCTTCCTTGTAGGCGTATGGATATTATCCTATCACTGACAGCATTGTACTTCAGGATAGATCTTGAAATGTTCTTTTTGACAGTGAATGCAATGCCATTCCTCTTCAATTTGTTACTCCCAGCGTAGTAGACCATATGTTTGTCTGATTCGAAATGGCCAATACAAGTCTATTTCAGCTCACTAATGCCTAGGATATCGATCTTCAAGTGTTCCATTTCATTTTTGACGACTTCCAATTTTCTTAGAGTCATACTTCATACATTCCACATTCTGATTATAAATGGATGTTTGCAGCTGTTTCTTCTCATTTTGAATCATGCCACATCAGCAAATGAAGGTCCCGAAAGTTTTACTCCATCCACATCATTAAGGTCAACTCCACTTTGAGGAGGCAGCTCTTCCCAAGTCGTATCTTGAGTACCTTCCAACCTGAGGGGCTCATCTTCTGGCACTATATCAGACAATGTTCCACTGCTATTCATAAGGCTTTCACTGGCCAATTTTTTCAGAATTAGACAGCCAGGTCCTTGTTCCTAGTCTGTCTTAATCTGGAACCTCTGCTGAAACCTGTCACCATGGTGACCCTGCTGGTATTTGAAATACCTGTGGCATATCTTCCAGCATCACAGCAACACACAAGCAACCACAGTACTACAAGCTGACAGATGATAGTACAGTATCTCAATACAGTACTCCTCAATACAGTAACCTAAAAAAAAAAAAAAAAGTTGCCATCGAGTGGATTCCAACTCATAGCGACGCTATAGGACAGAGTAGAACTGCCCCATAGGGTTTCCAAGGAGCGCCTAGTGGATTCGAACCGCCATAACACTTAACTACTACACCACCAGGGTTTCCATAGTAACCTAGGACCCCTTAAATTTATTTCACTTTCTAAGATATGTTAAGTTGAATGAATGACCACATACTTGAACCGAAAGTTTGGGGCCCTGTAGTGAAATCACTATTGTGGGCAAGTTGACTATGTAAGTACAAGTGATGCAGAGCCACCAATTCTGTACCACCATGCGATCTGAGGGGAAGGTGATGAGTTTTTTTATATCTATATTTATTTATTTTGTCCTGAAAGCAAACACAGGGTTTCTGGATCAGGGGCAGACAATAATCATATCTGTTCCCCAGACCTCAGTCTCCCCTTTCAGGGCTATGTAAAAGGGTCTAGAAAAATGAGTTTAGATGTGACAAGATGACTCCAGGAACTGAGAATGAATGCGTTCATTGCTTCATTCAACATACATGTTTTGCTTGCCAATTACATGACAGACACTGAGCCAATACTGGGGTTGATGATAAATAAGCTCTATATAAATACTGGAAAACTCTCAACCTATCTCATAAAGCCATATACCGTTGTGTCTAGATTTAGGCATCAGGTATCATCTTGAAAACTTGTAGGTAAATTAAACTTTTACATATTTTATCTTCTGACTTAACATTATAATTCAAAAATCCTTTATCCTCATTTTGAATTTGTCTTCAGTTGTCATTTGCACTGAACCCTTAAGTCATGATGTTTTCTCATCCCCAGCTTTTCAGGTAGCAAATGAATTAACTATATACCTACTATAGTGTCTGCTCATGTGAATAACTTTATTGACAAAAAAGTGAAGGCTAAATTGTAAAAATCAGACTCTGAAAGGAAGAAAACCCAAGGCAATTGGATTCTGAGTCAGTTCTACTCTGTCCTATAGGGTCGCTGTGAGTCGGAATCGACTCGATGGCAGTGGGTTTGGTTTTTGTTTGTTTGTTTGTTTTATTTTATAGGCCTGTCTATTGCTTGGCTAGAAGGTGGTTTCTGGGAATGGCTGCAGTTCCAAGTCAGAGGAGTATCTTAGGGCTATAGTCTCAGGGGTTCCTCCAGTCTCTATCAGGCCAGAAAGTCGGGTCTTTTTTTATGAATTTGATTTTTGTTCTACATTTTTCTCCAGCTCTGCCCAGGACCCTCTGTTGTGATCCGGTCAGAACAGTTGGTAATGGTAGCCGGGCACCATCTAGTTCTTCTGGTTAAACTGTACTTTTAAAGATTACATATTCTCTGTGCAAGATTTCACAGAGAAATGGGAATATGTGTGTGACAGTTTGAGCATCTCTTCGTTTGTTGTGGTTTGACTATGCACTTCTTGCTGAATTCTTACTCTTCAACTGTCCTCTTTTGTTCAGGCTGTGCTATATCTGTTGTTGTTGTTGTTGTTGTATGCCATTGAGTCGATTCAAACTCATAGCAACCCTATAAGACAGAGTAGAACTGCCCCATAGAGTTTCCAAGGAGCAGCTGGTGGATTCCCACTGCCGACCTTTTGGTTAGCAGCCTGAGCTCTTAACCACTTTGCCAGCAGGGCTCCATGCTATATCTAGAATGCTAAAAATGACCTGGAAAGTTGCTTTAACAATGAATACATGATTAAAGTAGCATACTAATCATAAGTCCGTGAGACAAATCAAGAATCAAGTTAGGATATGTTTTTAATGTTCTTAAATTATTGAAGTGAATTCATCTCTATAATGGACATTAAAAGCAAGCATTGTCCCTCTTAGGGGTGAAAAATCCTTTTTTACTCCCAAGAAACTTATTTCCCACCAAAGCTTCAAATTTTTCCCTTTCTAGATCTGTTTGTCATATAGTTCACAGCAAAACAAACTTATTTTTCTTCATAAATCTGCCTTTCAGAGATGCCCATCCCGTATTGATGAATGAAAAAGCATGTTGCAGATCATGTATAGAATGATCTCATTAAAAGCACACACACGGAGGTTTGCACCTACATAGAAAAAGTCTAGGTAAGGATAATTACTAGGTTTTCCTGCTTAAAACTCTTCAGTGCTTGCCAACTGCTTTTAGAATATAATTTAAGCCTCTCATTAGAGCCTATGAGGCCCTGAGTGGTCTGGCCCCTGCCTACCTCTCCGGCTTCATTGCATTCCATCCCCCCATCACTCAGTGCCCACTAACCACAGGACCCCCCTTTCTGCTCCACTGACACACTAAGTCCTTTCTCGTCTGCATTTGCTCTTTCACCAGCTCTTCACATCACTGGCTCATTCACATCCTCCAGGCCACAGCTCAAATGTCACTTCATCAGAGAGGTCTTCTGGGACCACTCTATCTAAGGTGGTCTCCCCAGTTACTCGCTCCCTCTTAACTTTGTTTATTTCCTTCAAAGCACTTTTCCCATTTTGTACTTATCGTGTTTATTTGTCTAATTGGGACTTATTGTCTCCCCTATGAGAATGTCAAATCCATGAGGTATGAAATCCCAGTACCTACCACTCTACCTGGCATATTCAATCACTCGCCAAATCATGAGGCTCACGGTTGTTAAGATCTGTCCCTTGCTTTCTTTAGGTCTCTTCAGTCTGGTAAAATCCTTATTATTTGCACTTGAATTTTCTTCCTTTCAGAGTCTGATTTTTACAATTTAGCCTTCACTTTTTTGTCAGTAAAGTTACTCACATGAGCAGACACTATAGTAGGTATGTAGTTAATTCATTTGCTACCTGAAAAGCTGGGGATGAGAAAACATCATGACTTAAGGGTTCAGTGCAAATGACGATTGAAGATAAATTCAAAATGAGGATAAAGGATTTTTGAATTATAATGTTTAGTCAGAAGATAAAATAAGTAAAAGTTTAATTTACCTACAAGGAGCGCCTGGTGGATTCCAACTGCCGACCTTTTTGGTTAGCAGCCGTAGCACTTAACCACTACGCCACCAGGGTTTTCCTATAAGATAAACAACACCCAAAAAGAACGTGCTACATAAAACAATTATATGAAACCAAAAGGGCAACGTTTGCCCAAAAGTAAAGATGAAAAGGCAGGAGGACGCAGGAAAACCGGACAAAAGGAAACAGGGTACCCTGGGCAAAAATGGGGAGAGTGCTGACACAGTGTGGGGATTGCAGCCAATGTCATGGGACACTTTGTGTACAATTTGTTGAATGAGAAACTAATTTGCTCTATAAACTTTCATCTTAAACACAATAAAATATTTTTTTAAAAAGTACACTTTACTGTTGCCAAGGGTTACAAATGTGTTTATTAATTTGCTTTTTAAATATATTTAATTTTTATGGAAACATATACGTGAAACCCCTTGAATTACAAAAACTCCAGCATCTTCTGGTTCATGCCCACTTATAAACACTAAGCAAAAACATGAATAGGAGACACTGTCTATATTACAGCAAAGCAGAGATAGGGAACGTATTTTCTGATCTTTAAAGTCCCCCAAAGTATGAGCATCTGTAGCAAGGAGACATTTTCCAAAAATGCAGATGAATGAAAAAAATCCAACAAAAACAACCACTTCAAACTTGTGGATTCTGACTTAGCACATATTTAAGCCTACAATTGTTAAAACATATTGCAGAAAATGGAAACGAATTAAAACAGGCAAGAAGTAAGGGGTTCTGAGGATGTGTGTCTATCAGGTTACAGGAGGGCTATCCCAGACAAAACCCCATCTGCATTCTTAACCCAAATACCTGAAGCTGGCTTCAGCCTTCATCATTTGAAAGTATCTTTCTAAATTCAAATTCCTGATATGCTTCTGGTTTTGTAATAAAGTGACAAGCAATCATAATGCAGTTGCCAATTACCTTTCTGCCTTTTATCTTAAATTGGAGATGCTGGGGTACATCAATTAATAAGAAATAGTCTATTTCTTAATAAAAACTTTGATTTAACTTTTTTTTGTATTTAAAGATGAAAATATACTTAGCTTCTCCAAATAGTTAATTGTATGTGATCCATTTGTTAAACGGTGTCTTCATTCCACAATTAAATATACACATGTACATATGAATGTATATATGATACATTAAAAACATCTTCCTGTTGTATAGTTTTGAGAAATTGGTGAGTGAAGATTGAAGAAATATTTTATCTTAAGTGCTTGTCATTTAAAAAAATATTTCACTGGAAGGCGGGGCTAGAGGAATTTGTAACTATTTTTTTCCCCAGAGCTTCATTATCTATGAGTAGATTATTAACAAATGGTGTACTTTGAAATAACTGGAAAGGTCCACTGGCCCAAAAATATTTCCCCTACAGCGTGCTATGGAGGCTAAAATTTCCAACTATTAGATTCATTCCTTCAGGTTAAGGAAGTATCCACATATAGTCTTGATTTAATAGAAGTTAATGCTTCTGTGTTTTGCTAAGATTGAATTAGAAGAAATGGGTTGGGTATGTTGTAAGGAGTTTCAGTGAAGACCCCAGAGGAGAAGAAGGTGGGGATTCTAGATTGGAGAGAAAGGAAACTCATCCCTACCAAGGGCCCCCAAAGGGGGCATTAGACTGTGAGAAAAGCAAAAACACTACTTCATAATTATGAAATGTCCAGTTGAGGGGGGAGCCATTTTTAAAATCGATAGTACTGTATTCATCTGAGTTGTGAATGAGGATGTCATTCACGAACCCTTTCTGTCTCCTGCTCGTTTCTCTTTGAGCATGATGCCAGAGTGTATGCGGAATAACTTGGCACCTTCTTTTCCTCTGCAGTCTAGGAGTAGAGTCCAGAAAACAGCCCAGTTGAATTCTCACATGGGTTCTTGGCAAGAACACAGGGTGGCTTTATACAGCTTGTCTCAGATGCTTTTCACTAAGTGTCTGAAAGAAAAGGGAGGATTTGTGAACCTGATTAAAACAAGGAAGTAACCCAGTGATTTACAGAGGCATGTTGTGGAATTTGATTCCTAAAATAAAGCCCTCCACCATCGACTTTTCATGGGAATAACCAGTTGCTTCGTTGTGTGTTTGGTCAAAGTGCCTCAGCCATTTGGTTGGCCTGATGGTTACCTGCTGCCTCTTTTTATAGCCTCTGTGTCCTTTGTTGTTGCTTGCTGGTCAAACATGTGTAACTGTGCCCGAGGGCACTGAGCATGCCCTTGGGGAGCTAAGTGCTGCCAGATGTGGGGAGCAAGGGTTGATTCACATAGCCATAATTTCAATAGCTAATTTTACCTGTTTTCTTTTGGTTTTGGGTTTCTTTCTTAAAGAAAAAATCCTTTTGGAGTTGAGCCCCCCCCCACCTTTAAATTACAGTCTTGTCTTGTTACCTCTAATCTCTCAGCCCCACCCCAAAAATGAAAGTGTGAGAAGAAAAGGATGGAGAAGATATGTGATTTATTAAGTCTGAATGATTACTGTTTTTGTGGGTTTTGTTTTTTACTTTATGACAAAAATTAGTAAAACAGTTCCTTTTTACTGAACTCTGACCACTATTTTTATTTTAAAGTGAAATTATGTTTCACTTCCAGTCTTTCACATAGAAATCATTTAGATAGAAATAGATAATATTTTAGATTAGAATCTTTTAGGTAGAAATTTTATCTAAGATATGATTAAGCACACTGATTTTGTAGTTCAAAACCCAAGGTTTTTACCTCATTATTCTGAAAACTGGTACATATAGGGAGAGAATCAAGACTTTAGCCTCCTTTTTCTGTATGAACTAAACCTCAGAATGACCAAATAGTTGATGAAAGAAACTATAGAAATATTCCTGCCAGTAACTGAAGAAGGGCTGATAGAGTATCACCATTTGGCAAACCCCTAAAGAAATAACAAATCTAGGTATTGATCATCAATGGCTGCTAACATCACAAAAAGAGACTGCTGTCACAACCCCTCTTTGTTGTTGTTAAGTGCCATACTCTTAGTGACCCTGTGTACAACAGAAGAAAACACTGCCTAGTCCTGCACCATCCTCACAATCATTGCTGTTTTTGAGCCCATTGTTGCAGCCACTGCGTCAATCCATCTCGTTGAGGGTCTCCCTCTTTTTTGCTGACTCTCTACTTACCAAGCATGATATCTTTCTCAGCATTTGATCCCTCCTAATGACACAGAACACACCACTACCCACTAAATATTCTTGCCAAAAATATCGAACTTAAATCAGACCAAATCTTTAGGTTTTGCTACCAGCTTACAGGAAATACAAGGAATACCACTGAGATATAATTAGCAAATTCCAGAATGTGAGAAATATGAGGAACAAGCAAATGTATTTCTTTAACAAACAAATTATAAGGAAAAAAAAGAGGGAAGAAGAATCAATGATTAAAACAGACCTAAGAGACATTAATCACATGGAATATGTAGACCTTATTTGGATCCTATTTTAACAAACCATTTGTTTAATTAAAAAAAAAATTATCAGGCAAAGGGGGTATCTGAAGATTGATCAAATATTTGATGACATTAGGAATTACTGTTAAATTTTTAGATGTAATAATGTTATGTTGTTAAGTCATTAAAAAGAGCCCTCATCTTTTAGATATACATACTGAAATATTTACAAATGAAATGATAGGATGTCTGGAATTGGCTTCAAAGTAAGTCAGTGAGGAAGGTGGATGGTTATAGATGAAACAGGATTGGCCATGAGTGGGTAATTGGTGAAGCTGGGTGTGGGTACAGGGAGGTTTGTTATACTAATCTGTCTTCTTTTGTGTGTGTTTGAAATCTTCTACAATAAAAAGCTAAAAACAGAAATACACTAAGTTTGAAACCCAGATCTGCCATTTTTAGCTTTTGTGATCTTGGCAAATTCCTTAACCTCCTAAGTCTCAGGGTTTTTTTGCCTGGGGTACAAGGGTATCTTTTCCATTTACCTTACTCAGGTTGTTGGATCAAATTAAAATAATATGAATGAAGTTACTTTGTACATTACTACAAACATGTCAGTTTTTATGTTGTTGATTTTTTATTTTAAAGCTCCTGAAAAGATGCAGTTTTCCTGCTAAGAAAATTCAGTGGTTTTTTCTGTTTCATCAAGCTATATAGTTGTCTCATTTACTTTATATCAATTAAAAAGCACTGGAATAAGAATATAATTACATGGCCATCAAGGGTATTTATTAACTAGCTTGTAGTAATAGAGTAATTACAAGAATTCGTTTTTAAAATTTGCATTTCCAAATACGAATTTCTCATGAACTAGTCAATTAAATATAGTGTAGACAAGTGTGCTATTAATGTTTTTCACTGTAAATTTAAATTGGATGAATTATTTTTTATTTCTTATTTTCCTTGATTTAACAATTGCTTGATTTTAAAATATGTAATAAATATTTAAAATTTACTTGCATCACAATATACAGAAACCTGATTGTTAGGAAGCTTTCTTTTTTTGTTTGTTTGTTTTCTAGTTCCCCTCCTCTTCTGTTCCCCCTCCTCTTCCCTCCCCGCTCCTCTTCCCTCTCCCCTCCCCATTTTCTCTATCTAGTCTTTCTTCCCTCCCCTTCTTTTCCTTCTTTCCTCTCTCCCTCCCTCCTTACCAGCATTTTTATTGTGAAATATAATATATATAGAGAAACATGTGTAGAACAAATGTAAAATTTAATGAGGGATTATAAAATAAATACTTACATAATTATTATATGGGTAGAAAAGAAAAATTAGAACATGGCCAGCACCTGAGCATACCTATGCATACACCTCCCCAGTCTTAATGTCTTCCTTCCTCTAGGTAACCACTATCCTCACTTTAATAGTATTTACTTTCTTGCTTGTCTTTATAGTTTTACCCTCTATGTATAGATTCCTCAACAATGTGGCTCAAATTTTGCCTGTTTTTGAATTTTATATAAATTACAATCATAAAGTACTTTTTTTTTTAAATTGTGCTTTAGGTGAAAGTTTACAGCTCAAGTTAATTTCTCATACAAAAATGTATACACATATTGTTTTGTGACATTATTTGCAATTCCCACAATGTGATAGCACACTCCCCCTTGGTTCCCTATGTCCATTCAACCAGTTCCTGTCCCTTCCTGCCTCCGGACAGGAGCCGCCCATTTGGTCTCGTGTATCTGATTGAACTAAGAAGCACACTCCTCACGAGTATTATTTTTTGTTTTATAGCCCTGTCTAATTTTTGTCTAAAGAGTGGGCTTCGGGAATGGTTTTAGTTCTGGGTTAACAGAGCGTCCTGGGGCCATGGTTTTGTGTGTTCCTCCGGTCTCTATCAGACCATTAAGTCTGGTCTTTTTACTAGAATTTGAGTTCTGCTCCACATTTTTTTCCCTGCTCCATCCTGGACTCTCTGTTGTGTTCCTTGTCAGGGCAGTCATTGGTGGTAGCCAGGCACCATCTAGTTCTTCTGGTCTCAGGCTGATGGAATCTCTGGTTTATGCGGACCTTTTGTCTCCTGGGCTAATATTTTCCTTGTGTCTTTGGTGTTCTTCATTCACCTTTGCTCCAAGTGGGTTGGGACCAATTGATGCATCTTAAATGGCCGCTCACAAGCTTTTAAGACCCCATGTGCCACTCACTAAAGTGGGATGCAGAACATTTTCTTTTTTTTTTTTTTTCTCTTCAGAGCATAAGTTTAGCTGTTTTTTTTTTTTTTTCTTTTCTTTTCTTTTTTTATTGTACTTTAGACGATACTCTTTTTGTGTCTGGCTTCTTTGATTCAATATTATACTTTAAAGATACATCCGTGTGGTTGTCTATGGCTGTAGTTGAGTCATTTTGGTTACTGTCTATTCTTCTATTTTATGAATTTACCATAATTTATTCATTCTACTGTTAATAGACAGTTGGGTTGTTTCCACTTTTTTCTATTACAGACATTCTTGTGCCTGTCTTTTGATGCACTTGTATGTGGATTTCTATTGGATATATACCTAGGAGTGAACTAGTGATTCATGCTGACAAAAAGTTCTCCAGAGTGGTTATACAAATTGGCACTCTCCAGCAGTATGTGAGCGTTCTTGTTGTCCCCCATCATCACCTATATTTGTTACTGTCAGATTTTTAAAATGTTCACTTTTAAAATATTATTGGTAAAAACAGCACAGATAAAATGTTTACTGTTGTCTGTTGCTCATTATACTTGTAATTTATTTATTTATTTTTTGCGTATGTATTTGTAATTTGAAAGTTCTATTTGTGTGTGTGTGTGTGTAGAAGGGTTTTTCAGAGGTACGTGAACTCCTTCTGAGTATTGATATCTACTTGGTAAATTGCATCTTTCTGTCTAAAAACTACCACTCGAGTTCAGAAAAAAATAGCATAGGTCTAAAAAGGGGGAGAACATTTTTGTGCCTTGTCCATTCATAATGATATTAAACTTATAATGAGTATAGCTCAACTTATTGATCACTTTGTGCCAGGCGCTGTGCTAATAAGCACCGAATACGTATGAACTCATTTCATCCTTACAACAATCTTTACTATTGTTATTCTCATTTTTTACAGATGAAAAAACTGAGGAAGGGATAGATTAAGTAATTTGCTAAATCATAGAGCCAGAACTAAACCAAGTGATCCAGCACCATTGGCTCCATCTAAGTTATAACACTTAGGATCTAGACTTCCTGGCCATATTGGTGAACTCTGGATAGAGTAACTGTAGTCATCCAGAGCCACCATGTTTCTTCTCAAGGAGGCTGTGCTAGAGCTAGAGATGTTCTTTCTGATGCTGTTAGGTAAGGAGGGTTGCATGAACTTCAACACAGAGACTTGCTTTCTTTCACTTGCTATAGAAGTTGGAGGAAGCTGAAGCTACGTGAGGATCCTGGGCTCTGGGGCTGGTCCAGGTATTATGGGAAGGGATGGGACTTGTTTTCCTTTCCTTCTCTGGTGCTTTCAGCCTCCATCCCCTCCCTAGTTGGCTCTGAGTGGAAGAGGCTGGGAATGGGAGGTAGGAGGCAGTAGAGTGGACTTTCCCCAGTATTTTCACTTTCTCTAATAGTCCAACAATGAGGAACACATTTTCCTTTAATTTCCTTCATATTGCTGTTATAAATGGCAGCAATATTCCCAGGCTAGCTCAGAAAATTCATACTGTAGCTAAAATATTAAGCGCTTGCAGCTGAATTGTTTCTTAGCTTTTTGTTTTCACTGCAAACACATAGGGTTTCAGTTGTATTGTAGGCTAATGGGTTAGCCTGATAACGTAGCTACATGGTTTGCACAGAAAAAAAGCGTTCCCAACAACTAAGACCACATATTTATATTAGTGTGGAACTAATTTTATACATAGTATAGCTCATTGACTATCTGAACACTGCTCCAAGCAAATTGTACAATTTGCATTTGTTTTTTGATGGTTAAAGTGAAAAACTTCTCTAGTAAGATAGGGAATTATTTTCTATGGACACACCATGATGAGGACCAAATTTTAATTAGCCGAGATAGTTTAAAATTTTAGCAAGATAAAAAATTCATCTGTTTTTCATTTGCCCCATGTGGAACTAAACTAGGGCTTTTATTTACCAACCCACCTAAAACACTAAAATGTATTAATGCAGCTATCTGAACCACTTGTAGATCTACAGAGTTGTGTGGCAAAAGGAATGATAATTATAATCTCCTTCAGGCTACAGGCTAGAATAATTTAAAAGGAAATGTGCATAGCTAACACGGCAGAGCTCATAAATTGTCAATGTCAGTTTACCACTTGTGACTAAAAATGGCAGGCATTCTGGGTGGCTAGAGGCAAAAAGACTAGGGTTAGATAATGTTTTTGGGCTCTGAAGCAAGTCATCACCAAACCCAAATATTGCCCACTTTTCAAATTACCCAGTAAGATCAACGTCATCTAGTCACAGCAATGGAGTTAAGAGCAGGGTAGATTTGGTTAATGTGGAAACATCAGGTATAAGTATAAAGTCTGTCCATTTCAGTCCACTAAACCTCCTTTACTGGATGTGTAGCCTTTCTATTTTATACCGAAAACCAAACCCGTTGCCGTCCAGTTGATTCGGACTCATACATTACCCCCGAAATACTTACCTGAGCGATCCTAGACCATTCTGCAAAAATCTGCTTGCCACCAAAGGTTTTATAAAGCAAAGATGGGAATGAAACTTGACTCACTCTGTAGTATTTCTCCAGCAGTGTTTAACTTCCATGAAGGCTTCCTGCCTCTCTGAATAGCAGCATGATAGTCAAGCCCAAAACACTTTCATATTCCAGCTAGCACCTTTAATCATACTGTAGTCACAAACATTTAAGTGTCCAGAACCAGAGCTGTCTTGTTCTCTAGTGTGTGCTACAAGCTTGACTTGCATACTGTATGAGCAGCTAAAATCCTGGGCCACAGGACTACTCCCACGAGGCACACATGGCTATGAACTGCAAGTTAGAATAGTGTGAATAACTTCACGATTTCCACCATTGAACAGCTACAGTCCTGCAGTTGTTCATATATATGTATATGTCAGTTTGTCATTTGTGACTAAAAATTGCAGGCATTCTGGTTGGAGCCCTGGTGGTATAGTGGTTAAGCTCTTGGCTGCTAACTAAAAGGTCGGCGGTTCAAACCCACCAGGAGAACCCACCCTATCTTTCTTCAGGAGAAAGATGTGGCAGTCAGCTTCTGTAAGCATTACAGCCTTGGAAACCCTAAGGGGCAGTCCTGCTCTGTCCTATAGGGTTGCTATGAGTCAGAATCGACTCTATGGTAACAGAAAACAGAAATACTCACACATAACACAGTGTTCCAGATTTAAAATAACCTTCTACCTCTTACATTTCGTAGAATTATTTAGAACAGACTTCTTTTTAGTAGTGGATCAAATACTTTGTAAACATTTTCTTATTGAAATCTTCAAACATAGGTAAAGTAGAAAAAAGGATATAAGGAACTCCCTTGTGCTATTACTTGTGTGTCAGATTTTTTTTTAAAGTATGATTTCATTATTTTATTTAGCATTGCAAACAGGCAAAAAAGATATACACCAACAGGTTGATAGTGATTATTTCTAGGCTCTGGAGCTATAAATAGTTTCAATGATCTTTTTTTTTTTTTTATTGTGGTAAAATACATGTAATGAAAAATTGCCATTTTAACCATTTTTAAGTGTACAATTTATGACATTAATTACTTTCACCATGTTGTGCAAGCATCACCACTATTTCCAAAACTTTTTGATCACCCTGAACAGAAACTCAGTCCCCTTAAGCAGTAACTCCCCATTCCCTCCTCCCCCAGCTCCTAGTAAGCCACTAATACTTTGTTCTCTATGCATTTGTCAATTCTAGATATTGCATGTAAGTGGGGCTCATGCAATATTTGTCCTTTTGTGTCTGACTTACTTCATTCAGCATAATGTTTTCAAGGTTCATCCATGTTGTAGCATGTACCAGAGCTTCATTTCTCTTCATGGCTGAATAATATTCCATTTTATGTGTATACCACATTTTGTTTATCCATTCATCCGTCAATGAACACTTGGGTTGTTTCCAACTTTGGGCTGTTGTGAATAATGCTGCAGTGAACATTGAGGTGCACATATCTGTTTGAGTCCTTGCTTTTAAGTCTTGTGTGTGTGTACATAGGAGTGGAATCAGTAAAACCAAGATACCATTTTCATTTATCAGTCTGAAGAAGATTTAAACATTAATAATATTGGTTCAAGGGTGATGGTTGAACAATATGATCAACGTAATGTCACTGAACTATACATGTGAAGATTTTTGAAATGACAAATTTTTTTGTTGCCTATATATTTGCCACAATTATATTTACGTATATGTGAGGATGTAGGGAAATAGATATCATTGGGAATAGAAATTGCTGTTGGCACCTAATTCATGTGGAGCAAACAAAGTGGTAGGATGGTTGTCCAGAATAGTATTCTGGTTTGTTCACTAGTCATGTAAACCAAATCATCCTTCCATCAGACCCAATGGACAGGTCAGTCATAGCGATGAAAGGAAAAGGAAACTGTGGGCTTGCAGTTTGTGGATTTTGAAATTTCTCAGATGTTCACATCTGTTGATTTCCATGTCCCGCATAAAGTACTTTCTTTGACTCAAGGCTGGAGCAAAGTGATTTGCAGCTATTTCTAAGGCCAGCCCTGTTTTCTTCTTTCCTTGATTCCTTAGCAGGTGAAGGCAGAATTGTTATTCATAGTGAGGGCTGTGTCTCCATCTGTGTGGCTGTATTTTGTTAGAGATACAGTAGTCCTGACCCAACCCTTGAGGCTCGGCCTTATTTGAAGCTATGCTCCTCAAACTTTATTCTTTCTTCTTGAATGACAAAAATTTTCATAGATTTCCTTCTAATACATATGTGTTTGTTTTGTTTACAATTTGGTATCTCAAAAATCTGTCTCTGTGGGTGTTCACTTGTATTCTGAAAATAGAGCTAGGGTCTTGAAGCGGTTTCTGAGTAAATAATGAAACGTGTTTGAAGTCTGTAACTCTTCCTTCTCCTTAACTACATCCTAGATAACCTGCCAATGGTGAGTGTCATGTGTGTGAATAGATTCTCTAGTTTTAGTTTTCAAGGCCTTTTTTTTTTTCATTCTAGCTGTCTGAATGATTAATGTGACTAGGAAAATACTGTTGACCCATTTAAATCATGTCAAACAACATCCATTGCTCATCTACATAATGAAATACACACTAAGCATTACATCTTAAGTGTGGGAGCCAGTGAACTACAAAATAATGTTTTACTAATTTAGGTTATGAAATAAAATATAAGACATTAGGACCAACTATAGAATTAAATATTAAACTATTTAAATAGTAATTGTCAATGAAAATCACCTACAAACCAAACCATCTAATAGCATTTCTGCTTTAGCAGTTAATTAGAGGAAGTGGGGATGGCTGCATGCAACAGTTTGAGTTTTAGAAAAGTCTTTTTGTCAAAGCATGTTTTTAATATTACTTGACTATTTGGGGATTTATTATACATAGTTGAGTTCTTTCAATTGTTAATCAGTAGTTGTGAAAATAACAGTTTGCTGGAAAATTGTTTGATATTTTTATCATGGTTTCATTAAACTAGTCTCTGAATAATTTTAAAGACAACTAATTTTTAGTTGAAACTATTTTGATCAGTGATCAGATAACAAAGATAAGCTTTGACAGCTTTTTAAATAATTAAATTTTATAAATACATCATTTACATAGTGTTTAAATAAGTGCAAAATTTAAAGGCACTGAATTTAGGCTACCAGGTTTCCATGGTTACACCTTTCCAAGTTATTTTGTGTATTGGGTAAATAGGTCTGTGAGCCACTGATAATTTGTTTTTTTGTTTGTTCTCTTGGTAATTCTGTGTTTAGCTGAATTTAATACAGTTCACACAGCGTGCTTTGGTTTATGTGTATTTTAGTGTTTGTGATTGACAGTGATTGAGCATTTCTTATGGAGTGCTTGCCTTTTTTGTCATAAATGCTGTATGCTGGTAATGCTTGAAATGTAAATAAGTTCTTCCTGTATCACTGTTTAATAAACAGGAATTTTTGTGCAAAGATGACTTCTTGGTACATTTAAACAATAAGGCATGGTAAACTCTAGACTATTTCTATTAAGCAGATTGTGCACCAAGACAAATGTGTTTAAATTTTTACAAACTCTAAGTTACTGAGGTTACCAAGGACAACGTAATGATTTATGGATAAGCACAGCATTGACTGAATACTATTTAGTAACAGAATAACAATAGCAGAATTCTGATCTAACTCTTAAAATTCTTTGTGATAGTGAGCTTTACAGGGGAATGTCTTCACTGAAAAGTAATCTTTCTGTAACATGATTTCTCTCATTCCATGCCTTGTACAAATGTAATAGCTATTGTACATACTAATGTGTTTAGAAGGATATGATTCTTCATAAAAGCCAGGGTTTTTTATGCCTATGAATGGAAGAAGTGGTTTTCCTTAGACCTCACCATTAAGCCATCAGTGTACCAGAAAGGACCCGCCTAGAACTCTCAGAAGAACCTCAAACTAGGCTGTGCATAATTCATCCTACTGAGTTTAAGCTTTCTCTTAGTACACTACGATCTTAAGATGCTGCCCAGTTTGTATTTATACACCTGCAATCTCATAGGGTCACTATGAGTCAGAATCGACTCAACAGCAACAGCTTTGGTTTTTTTGGTTGGTTTAACCTCATTCAATGGTCAAGGTAGCCCTGTGATGAAGGCGGCGAGACAATGCTTTGGACAGCATGGTGTGTAAGTAGCAGCTCTGGGACCCAACCTAATCTCTTCATTACTTCTTGAATTATTTACTTTGTGGGTTATCCAAGGCACATTCTGAAATTTCGTGTTGGTGTCTACCTACTGATTATGATTAGTTCATTTTAGAGTGACTTCTCCCACCATCAGGTAACCAATGATAGTGACTGCCATTTATCAAGCACTTACCTTATACCCCTTTGCATACATCATATCATACAATCATCATAGCAACTCTGTGAGAAAGGTATTATTAACAGATGAGAAGGTATCCCTATTAGCAGATGAGAAAACTGAGGCTCAGTGAGTTTAACTAACTTGTCCAAGTAAACCAACTAGTGCTCAGAGAAGGAAAACCAGTTTAAACTCAAGTAATTATAATTAGGAAGGCACATCTTTTGGAGGGAAATCACATAGTGCATTCACAAGCAAAATATAAAGTCTTTTAAATCCCACACTATTTTGAATTATGGTACCTCCTTTTTATCTAGAAAATAGTTATATTTTATTTGGGCATTTGAAGGTTACTTTTATGTTTGTATTACTCTGGTAGAAATATAGTTCAAAAAGTATTCAATACATTGCACATTAGATAATAAATACGTTTCAAAACATTTTATACATCAATTATTTCAGTATTGTGGGTATATTGAAGACTTTAAAAATGAGATGGTGTATTTATCATTCTACTAATTGACTGAACTTGGTCAGCTAAGTTTTCTTTTTTTTATGTATAATATTGTGTTTTTGGTTAAAGTTTACACAGCATA
This sequence comes from Dugong dugon, assembly GCA_030035585.1. Classification (NCBI taxonomy): domain Eukaryota; kingdom Metazoa; phylum Chordata; class Mammalia; order Sirenia; family Dugongidae; genus Dugong; species Dugong dugon. The sequence continues at coordinate 133,894,354 of CM057461.1, forward strand.
TTAGGTTTCCATTTCAGCTAAGGTTTTCAGATAAAATTGTGTTGTTAGATATGAGAAGCAGCTTGCTTTATACAGATAGAGCACATGTTTTGTTGTTGCTGGTGTTGGTTTTTATTTTTAATATTTAGTACAGAAAAATAATAGTTGTATAGTTGAGAATCCATATTAAAAAAAAAAATGATAACAATGGCCAGATTTAAGAAGGCTTCTATGGGACTCTCCTTTTAAGCCTGTACCGTTTTAATACATTACACTTTTTGCTTTAATGCCTAAAGCTATGGAGTAAGTGATTACTCATTCACATAGTTAACCAAATCTACACAGTTGAATTGGATATAAAATTATTTGTGGCAATATAACTATGTCAGTCCAAAAAGCTGCCTTCAAAAATCTGGAGCTTTTTCTTTTACTAAAGAGGCTGCTGTGTATTTTCTCTTTATTTTTCTTGTGAAACTAACTCTGGTGAGTGATCCTGGCTTCTACTGACTTGCGTCTGTATAGTCTTAACTGCAGAATCTTGGAAATATATTGTTTTCCTGATTAGCTTTCTCATTTTAGGTTGTGATTATTGACCTACCTACCTACCACTCCTCTTGCCTGGTTACAGGGCAGAGATAAAATTCCCACCGTTGTCAAAACACCACTGTAAGATTTATATTCAGACGTTTTATTTCATGCCTTTTGCTTGGAGTTGTACAGTGAAAACATTCTCAGGAGAGTATTAAGTTGTAGTGGGTTTTTTTGTTTGTTTGTTTTATCCATACTGCAGTTTTGGTCCAAGCTCTGATCTATTTTGTACCAATTGTTTGCATAAATTACTTTAACTGGCTCATCAAAAAAGAGAAAGAAAGGAATACTCCAACAGTATAAACACAGCATGCTGGTATATAGACTTCAGTTGACACTATTGTAAGATAAAATGAAGACTAAAATTATGCTGTTTTCAAATGCTTTAATACAATAGGAAAATATTCATACTGAAGCTGTGCCTTTGATCATAAACTATAAATCCAGCGTCCTCTGTTGTTATTAGGTATTTTAGTCCAAATAACTAAATTTTGAGTAGTGTTTTACCTGACAGTGGTATTTATCAATAGTCTTATTAAAAAAAAAAAAAACTCATGGGTTTTCCCTAACATTGAATTCCATGTGTGATTTCTGTGAAATTGCTCTTTCTGATATTTATTTGTGTGTTTAATATAAAATTTTCTGTTTTCCTCTTTTTTAACCAAAGTGTGAGGTAACAGGAATGTTTCTTCTGAGAGACTGTGGAAAGCTGAAATTTGCCAGATGTTCTGTGCTAACCTAGAGCGTGCATTCCCTGGGTAGCCGGACTGTGTGAAACTCCTTCCCATTATTTTGACAGAGCATTTGGTTTTGGTTCATTTTGATGTTGTGCTGCAACTCTCATCAGAACTTGTATTTTATTCTCTATTTAAATGATAGTGTGGCATCCAGAAAATCTGGCAAAAAATATGATATTTTGATGACATTTTTCACAGGGCTCAAATAGAATGAATTATTACATTTTAACCACGGTCCTAATAAACAGCTCCTTTATTTCCCTTGGAAGGATACAATATATCTTTGTCCAAGAAGTTGCCTGAGTATATGTATTGTTGAATTGCTAAAAAGCTGCTTTTCTCTAAACTTTAGCTGAGAGACAATGAGATTTGCTAAGCATATACTATTTCAGTATGGCTCACTATTTTATGAATATTAAGATGGATTTAGACTTAAAATTTTGAAGAAAACATTTTTTATCTTAAATAGAGAAATTTCATACAGTAGCTGTATTTCCTTTTACAAATTAATCATTTCTGTGTAACTTCCGCTTAATCACAAAATGATCTTTTTTTAGTGTTAGATTTTTGGGGTTCTTACTATAATCTTTGACACCGCTCCCCCCAGCTATAGTTGGGCCAGCATAAAGGATCTTTTTTTCCTAGGCCCACAAACATGAATCTACTTTATTAAGTGGGTAAGTTCATTGATTTATGTTTGTAGAGTATGTTTGGGTGATTTTATTTCCCAAGAAGCTGGGAATGCTCTTTCTTTAAATCACAGATCCCTGGGTGTGGAGGTGTACATTAATGAATAATCACATATTATCAAGTTTAGCTTTTGTAACGAAGCAAAATGGAATATCTTCCTAAACTATTTCTGAACTTATCATTGACATTATACCCTGTTGCTATTGATAAATTTTTTAAAAGGAGGGGGAGTAGCATGGAGCCAACTACTTGATGGAGCCTGGGGGAAGGTCATGTTTTGCTGTGACCTGGGCACCAGACTTGAATGTTGTTATTATTGGAAGAGGGTGCCCTCAGGCTTCCATCCTTCCTCTCCCCAGAAGCAGTCTGACTCTAGCTGACTTACCAGCCCATCTTCTCTAGAACCAGAATTCTCCCAGGCTTTTGTTTATGGCTTGATGATGAGTTCTGACATCTGCAGACTAGTATCTATTGCACCTTCGTTTGACTACTTAGTTTTATTAGTAGTAGTGGCCTAATACTTTTTTAATATGAGAATGATGCAGCCTCATAAAAATTGCCAACTTAGAGAATTTAGCAACTAGGACAAGTTAGAACTCCACATTTCAGCATAAAAGTGAGTTATGACTCTCTTTTTGTCACTTAAAATATTTTACACATTTCCTTTTTATTTCTGTAGAATTTTTGTTACTGTTTTAGCAGTCTTGGCTATAAATAACTTGAAGGACAACGCTGTTGGATGTCAAGTAGAATCTTTATTCGAGACAAGTATTTATGCCAGTATATTTTAGACTTAACTATATGCTTTATTTTGAGCATTAAAGAAAATGATCTGTTTTCCAACACCTGCATAACAACTGGGCCAGCATCCTCTTTAGAAATGTTGTTTAATAAACACCATAGCTTTATCATCCAGGGGTTGTTGCCAACTGCTGTTACTTAGGCAAAAAAAAAAAAAAGAAAAAAAATTTTTTTTTTTTTTTAATATATAGTTTGTGAAACAGATCTACTCTTCTCTCTGTAATGGCATCTTAGCTTGACATCCAGGAAGCAGTGGTGAATGGTGTCCATATCCATGATTTCCTGAATTGGAGAAAGAGTGTGGAAAGCATCTGGGGAAAAGGAGACTCTTTACCAGCTTGTTTCCTGTAAGCTCAATTGGAAGACCTTGTCTGTGCAAATAGATTTCAAAATAGAGCCTGCCCTTTGACTGTCTCCATAATTACATGGCTCACTCTGTATTTTATTTGGCAGCCAGAGTAGTTAACCCCTGGAAGTAAGGGGCTGATGGCATGGCCAGCTTGGCTTCCCAGACATGTCCATGGGAATGAATAAACCACTGTCTGGAGAAGCCCATAGCAAAAAACACACAAGAATAGTCTTTAAGTGAGCTGAAACTTTTAAAAACAAGATTAATAGTGTTTATTATGATTGGTCTAAAAACCTTACTTTGTCCTCATTGTATAGACTGTAGAGAGATATTAATTGTTTAAAAAATTTGGGAGTTGGGAGAGTTCCTTGTTGCTTTGATGTAATCAACATCTGTCAACAGAATGAATTTGCTTTTGTTTAGTTTCAAGGGCCCTTGTCCTTTAGCTTTGCCCAATCAGTATCTGCTTCAGCCCGGGGCATTCCCCTAGTTGTTTTTCTCCTTCCACAAATGCACAGGTTATTTCTTGTGAAATGTGAGCTTCTCTTCTGCTTTATAGTCTCCTTGAAATTGGAAGGAACCTTCAATCTTCCTCGTTTATTTTTGAACTGTGTACATCTTAGTAGTAGATTATAAAAATCAATAAGAGAGCTATCTCGAGTGATGCAGACTATTTAATTTTCCTTTCACTACAGTTTGTGCAAGTTATCAAACCTATCAAGCAGACAGTGTTTTAGGTCAAGGGATAGAAGGCATGGGTGCATTTGCAGTGTTCGCTTTTGGTCTCGAGGCAGACAGCGCTTTAAGAGCCTGTCCTCCTACTCGGGATAATTGGCTGGAGTTCATGAAGTGTGATCTTTCCAGGGTTCTAAATCGGCACCCTGAAAATGTATTCCTATGATGTGTCCCTTCTGAACCTACTGTAGGAAGCAATGTTTTTAAACAGTTAAGAATATCTCCGATTGTTGTCACAAAGTTGCCTTTTTTAAAGTTAATGTATTATTTAAGCAAGTCATTTGGTTTAAAATTAAAACCATCAATGAGTGTAAGAGCCCTATTTGAAAATGAATTAGCAAAACGTTGTTGTTTTCTCTCTTGGTAATCATAAATCATTTAAATCTGGCAGGCAATCCTCCCTTCATCCAAAATAATTGCCTCCATTTGTAAAATCAATTAGATGTTAATATGCTATAAATAATAGTTTTGTTACCAGACTTTGGCATTTGCTGATCATTATGAAAAAATATATTCACCGAGACATTTTACAGGGTGTCTTTTAAATTACATATTATCTCTGGTTGACATTGTTAGCTAATGTAAAGTAGTGCCAGGCTACCTTATTGTGTTGTTTTCTACCCAGATACTTGATACCTCTGAAATATAGCATATCTGAGGATTGATGACATACTGCAGGGGAAAAGTGCTTCCCTGGAAACGTACAATGAAAAATATAGGTGTTGGCAGCTCACACTTGAGTACAAACGTACTTTGTTCCGTTTTACAACTGCTTAAAATAGTAAGCATTTTAAATGTCTCTTTGAAAGTTCATTCAGACCTCTCCCTTAAAAATACTTGTTGACCAAAAGAAAACTTGCATTTTCAAGGGTAAATTGACTTAATTAAGGGTCATTAGTAGAGGTACACATACAAAGCCAGTGCTCAGTGGGTGAAATGGAAGCGGTTCATTATGTGGTATAGAATGCATGAGCAGATAACAATTAAAATGGACCCTGAGTAAGAGGCCAATAAATATAGGGCATGTTGTGTGCAGCAACATAAGTTATTTAAAATGAATTCCTCCCTCCATCCTACTTGAATTTTGTAATCCCACCTTTCAGTCTTAATCTGCAGAGGGAAATAAAATGCAGCTTTTAGAAATTGATGTTATTGCCGAATATGAAAATATTTAAAACCATACCCTAGATTTACATTACAAATACAAATTTGAAATATGAAATATATGCTGCAGGATCCTGAGGACATATAGTAATTTCAAAAGACATGCAGGCCACACGGCGTACTTCTTCATGGAGGGAGAGAAGCAGTTGCCTATAATTTTCCGCGTTCAGCTCAAACTAGGCGCTGATAGAATTTTTGCGACACTGAAAATAATTCTTATTACCTTTGATAACAGTAAATATTCTAGGATTCATAACAAATAACGTATAGATTTACTGTCTTTAAGAAAACCCTATACAGAGTTTTTGTTACATAATCAACAGTAACCGCGCTTACTATGAGCATCTCGTTGAAGATCAAATTAGTATAAAACAACCCTTTGCTGATCTGGGGCTCTCTTTCTCTCCCGAGGTTTCTGATGATTTCCCACCAGGGTCTCCTAAACTCAGATTTGTCAGCTTGTCCTTTCGGTAATTAGTATACACCTGAATCTTGTTTGTTAAAACAGATTTAACAAAAGGCTTGCTGTGGGTTCTGGGTGAATTATAGTGCAGAAGAGGGAGAGGCCAGCCATGTGGCTGATGGGAGCCTGGTTGGTTTTCCTGCTTCTGATGATCGATATCATGCATCAAATAAGCTGTAATATTGATGGTAGCAACTTGGAAGTTAGATGTAAGTATAATAAAGTACGTATTAGGAAAAAGAAAATTGCGGTGGACTTGATTCCAATCCCACGTGTTGCAGAGTAGAACTGTGCTCCATAGGGTTTTCAAGGCCATGACCTTTCAGAAGGAGACCGCCAGGCCTGCCTTCCAAGGCACCTCTGGTGGCTTCCAACCACTAGCCTTTCAGTTAGTAGCCCAGCGCCACCCAGGGACTCCTAAGGTAATGCTTTTATAAAGAAAGGAAATGTATAGGAAATCCAACAGACTTTTCCTGGAAGTCATTTGGGTGTCCCTTCCATGTCCCTGAATATAATGGGGAATGGAGATTTTAATTGTGCTCACTCTGTGGTTGGAAAATTTGTTAATTACTACTTATTAATGACAATATGATAAACAGGGTGAGGGTACCCCTGCCCCTTTGTTTTTTGTTTTTTTGTTTTTTTTTTTTTTGCCTGGTTAATTGGAGGACTATTATCTTGTAAAAGCATTTATTGATTTAAGCCCATGTCTTGGTTTCACCTGTAAAAACATTCGGTTTTTTTTTTTTTTTTTTTTTGGTTTATAATGAATAGTTAGTGGAATAAACATGGTGTGGTACCTTATTATCCTGTTACCTTGTGACAACATTTATAGGGTGTCTTTTATCAGATTGAAATAAAAGATTTCACTTCAAATACAAAAGTATCTTATGAAAGTGGAATTGCTGAGTACACTGCAGAAACATAATTCTCAACAGATTGAGTATGTTCAGGCTGTATTCCCGATGTTTATAATTTTGCCACCCAGTCATTTGTAGGTGTGCCTGCATCTTTTCAGCCGTGAGCCTCTCATTTGGCAGGACAGGTACATTGGCAACACCGTTCATCCTAAAAGTGATATCTCAAAAGCCTCATCCAGATATCCTAGTAGAGGCTTGATGACTTCATGCCTCAAGTTTAAGTATATAGAAAAGATTCCCCCTATAATGACTGTGTACTTGAACTTGATAATACTGATAAAGATGATCTCTCTTTCATGTAATCAGCTGCATTGAAAAAAATCAGGAGTCCTAGAACTGATCAGAGGCTACATCATCCCATTGCCTGGGATATAGCATGCTCAAGGAAACGTTGCTGGGTGAAAGCACAAATGTCAGAGCTGGAAAAGACCTTAAAGGTTGTGAAGCCCAACTCCCTCGTTTTCCTAAGCCTTCTGTATCTCGGTGAGATAGGTCTGCTGAGCACTCAGCACAGAACTTAGCACCAGAAGGCTTTCCGTCAGTGTTCACTGTTCTTGTTGCTCAAGGCTGCGCAGTCAGCTCTTGGAATGCCAGGAGCAGAGCCTTGGCTCTGAGGTGCCAGCCAGGGCTGTGTCACTCTGGCACTTTTTCATCACACATATCACCCTCTGCTATAATCTAATGTATTTGTTTACTTGCTTATTGCCTACCTCCCACCGCAAGAACGCAAGCTCTGTGACAGCAGGGACCTTGTCATCTTGTTCACCACTGTATTCCCTGCGTCCAGAGCATGGCACGTAGTAGGAGTTCAGTAAGTCATCACTGAATGAAAGAACAACTTTAGAGGCTCTGCAGGTAAACACGTTGAAGAGTTGAGAAAGGAAATGAAAAAAAAAATAACTTTTATGGAGCACCTTTTTTTTTTTTTTTTTTAGATGATGTTTTTAGTGCCTCGTAGCAACCCCATGCACAATAGAACTGAACACTGCCTGGTCCTGCACCATCCCCATGGTCAGTTTTCATTGGCTAATTATTTGGAAGTAGATCTCTAGGCCTCTTACCTCCTAGTCTGTCTTAGTCTGGAAGCACCCCTCCACTGACAGACAGGTGGTGGCTGCGTAGGAGATGCGCTGGCCTGGAATTGAACCTGGGTGAGATTGTTGACATATATTATTTGTTTTCTCAGCTAATGCTGCAACAGCCTAGTGGTGAAGAAAGCACTACGGTTCCTATTGTAACAGTGAAGAAAGTGGAGCTTAGAAGGCTTGGTAACTCAGGCCTGTCTGATTTCAAAGCTCATGGTATTTTCACTCTACCACAATGCCTCCCAATTAGATCATTTCTAAGAATTTTCATGAAAAGTACCTTCATTCTAAATGTTAGCTGGTCCCATGGCATTTACATTTTATATGATGAAAGCAATTTTTTTTCATCAAAATTTAATCCCTGAAAAAAACACATTATACAGCAAAGCATGCTAGCTAATAGAGCTTACAGTGCCCCTCTACCATGTTGAAATCGGTTCAAATGTCAGAGACTGTCTTGGATTTGGACTTAGGGGGCTTGAGCTCAGGCTCATTGTTCACCAGAGGTGTGAGTATGCGGACTCACGTAACTCTTCTGAGCCTTAGTTCCTCATCTGTAAAACAGTGATGTTGACAGATGCCTGCCTACCTAGCAGGGCTGGTAAGGACCAGAGATAGTATAGAGAGCACACCTAGCACTGTGCTAGGAGCCCTGGTGGCACAGTGGTTAAGCACTTGGCTGCTAACCTAAAGGTTGACAGTTTGAATCCACCAGCTGCTCTGCAGGAGAAAGATGTTAGCAGTCTGCTTCTGTAAAGATTACAGCCTTGGAAACTCTACGGGTCATTTCTACCCTGTCCTATAGGGTCACTATGAGTTGGAATCGACTCAAGGGCAGTGGGTTTGGTTTTTATTTTTTTAGCACTGTGCTTAACACGAAGAAAGTATCTATTTAAATGTTAGCCACTATTCTCATTACTGGAGCCCTGGTGGCACGGTGGTTAAGAGCTCAGCTGCTAACCAAAAGGTCGGCAGTTCATATCCACTAGCTGCTCCTTGGAAACCCTATGGGGCAGTTCTACTCTGTCCTATAGGGTTGCTACGAGTCAGGATGGACTCTATGGCAACAGGGTTTTGTTTTTTTTTTAAATTACTATTTCTATTATTTTTATCATTATTAATAGTAATCATAATACACACTTCCCTTGTAATGGAAAAACTGTGTTTTTGTCATGTATGCACTGCTACCTAGAGATGCAGTTAGGGGGCCCCCCCAGAATCATGGATTGATTTCCCGTAAGTCTTTCTTTTGCCTTAGCTGGGACCCAGATTTTCCATTTCATATCTGCATACCAGTTAGCTTCTGTCAGCCACCTTGCGGAAGCATGCATTTGGTCAGCAAAGGGAGCTTGGCTTGAGAGAATGCATAGATTAAGTCAACCCACCACCACTTTGGGATAAACAACTTAATAATAGCAATTTTATTATTTTATGGTGCTTTTTACATTTTCTGAATGTTTCTATGTGTGTTAGCTCATTTTCTCTCATACCTGTGAGAGAAGTAATATAGTTTGTGGAGAATAGTATAGTATAGTAACTGACACGTAATATGTTCCCAGTGTTAGAAACTATAATGAAGCCTGTTTTCTTCCCCATTTTACTCCTCAAATACTCTTAAGGAAACTATCATTTATTGGGCAACCACTAAATTCAAGGCACTTTGACATACCTTATTCCAATTAATGCTCACCTGATTCGAAATAAGAAACTTGATCAGGGTCACACAGCTAACAAGGGGTAGAGCTGAGGTGAGTCCAGGCTTCTGCTTTCTGATCTTCTGCTCTTCCTAGAACACCAACCTGTCCCTCATACACCACCTGTCAATCCTTGGGCTGGTGATGTTTTGTTTAGGGAAGTATTGTACTTTATAAGCAATTAATTTTTTAAAGAAATTGTATTACTGGCATTTTGTCTGGTGTTTAGAATTGTTTAAAATGACACCTAAAACACCTGTGTAAGTTTGATTCAATGTTACGTTCAACTTTACGAAAGAACATAATTTAGTGAAATTTATGACACTGAATCACTGGGCTTTGTATCAGTGCCTTTTTTCAATTCAATTAGCGATCTTGAGTTTGAGGGCCAGTACTCACATGCAGCACATGTTTCCGTTATGTTTCACAGCTGAAATGTTACTCTAGGCCAGTGGTTCTTAAACTTGAGTGGGCATCAGAATCAACATGAGGGCTGTGAAAGCACAGATTCGCCAAGAGTTTCTGGGTCAATAGATTGAGGAAGGACCTGAGAATTTGCATCTCTTTCCCATGTGATGCTAATACTGCTGGTCTGAGTACTACATTTTGAGAACCAGTGCTCTAGACCAGAGGTCAGCAAACGTTGTCTGTAAAAGACCAGATAGTAAGTATTTTAGCCTTCATGGGCAATACGGTCTCTGTCACAACTACTCAACTCTGCCATTATAGCTGTCTTAGTTATCTAGTGGGGCTATAACAGAAATACCACAAGTGGATGACTTTAACAAAGAGAAATCTATTCTCTCACAGTCTAGGAGGCTACAGTCCAAATTCAGGGTGCCTGCTCCAGGGGAAGGCTTTCTCTCTCTGTTGGCTCTGGGGGAAGATCCTTGTCATCAATCTTCCCCTGTCAAGTAGCTTCTCAGCGGAGGGACCCCGGGTCCAAAGGACACACTATTCTCCTGCCTTTTGTTTCTTATGGTATGAGGTACCCCTTCTCTCTGCTTGCTTCTCTCTTTTATGTCTCAAAAGAGATTGACCGAAAATACAACCTAATCTTGTAGATTGAGTCCTGACTCACTAACTGCTGCTAATCCTACCTCATTAACATCAGAGAGGTAGGATTTACAACACATAGGAAAATCACATCAGATGACAAAGTGGTGGACGATCACATAATACTGGGAATCATGGACTATACAGTTGACACATATTTTTGGGGGGATACAATTGAATTCATAACAATAGCTTAAAAGCTGTAGACAACTCTAAGTGAATAAGCATGGCTATGTTCCAAATAATTTATATTTATGAGCACTGAAATTTGAATTTAGTATAATGTCACATGTCACAGAATTTTTTTTCCAACCATTTACAAATGTAAAACTCATTTTTAGCTTATGGGCTGTACAATAACAGGCAGCAGCTAGATTTGGCCCTTGGGCTGTAGTTTGCTGACCCCTTCTCTAGGCCATGTCTCTTCAAAATGTTCTGTCATGCAGTTGTGGCATGTTGAAAAATTTTTGAACTATTGTTTTAATTATGAAAGTCATACAAGTAGATGGTTTTAAAAAAATCTAACAGTATAGAAGAAAATTAAATAAATCAAGAGGTCTCCCTTCTAACACCCAGCCTGATCATAGGCTCTAAAAATAACCACTATTGATGAATATTGATTTTCAGAAATTGTATAGGCATATACAAGCTTATATAAATGTATAGACATTTTTACATTGATAGGCTTATTTATACATATTGCTCAACACCTTTTTCTCCCTAACAATATATGACCTCTTTCCATATCAATACGTAGAGATGTGATTTAGCTTATTCTTTTTAAAAACTCCATAGTTTTCTGTTTTGTGGGTATGCCGTAATATATTTAACCAGTTCTCTACCGATGGACATTTGGGTTGTTTCTCTCTTTTTTTTTCACTACTCCAAACAATGCTGCAGTGAGGGTACATCCTTACACATTCATCATTGCATCCATCCATGATAATATCCACAGGATCAAGTCTAGAAGATGAATTGCTGAGTCAAAGGACATGTGCATTTAAAATTTTGATAGATATTTCTAAATTCCTATTGTGGGTACTTTAGTACCCTGTGTTCATTTTCTTTAGGGGTTACACCCTACATTTTTGCCATTTGGTCTTTATCTGACTTGAGCATTCATCACAATGAATTTCAGTATAATGCTTCACTGCACATGAACTTAACACAGAGTGGTAATCCTATGGAGGGCAAAAAGTGCAGTTGGCAATTTGTCCATGTTTCTTGAAAAGAAAACAGCTTTAAAAAGTATAAAGCCATCAAAACAGTGCCCTGAATCCAGGGTCATCCTGCACATTGCTGCATAAGGTACCACAGAAGAAATTTCTTTTTTTTTATAGACCTGTTTCTTAGCAGATGTTTCTATATGTTTGTTTCCCATTAGAGTTTTCCATTGCCAAACATTTATGTAAACATGGTATTAGCTAATAAATAAGCTGTGCTACTATTGTACTGGAACTCAGAATACCACTGCTTTCCTTTCTAATATTTGGGGCTTTTCCTTTTTGAGCCAGTAAAGGATTAGAATAATAATTTAATAGATAACAACACAACATCTTAAAGCACAGCACTATGTTAGGTTTTTTTACTTAAAATATGTCTATTTCTGCTCATAGGTTGTCACAGAATTTTCTCTTCACCACTCAATCACATCTACTCACACAAGCAGTCAGGCAGTCAACAAAGAAGAAATTTCTTTTTCCGGAGACAAAGAGATATTTCACACAGTATAGTTTTGCCGGCTGCAGTTTCTCCAGCTCATCCAGTCCCTAAGGTACTGTATTACCTTTCATCTGCTACTTTTTCCAGCCAGTATAAAGGTTGACTGTAGAAGCGATCAAATGCTGTTGCACTTTTGATTTCTAGGGCATTTGAATCATAAATTTTAAACTTGGTTTGTGATTTAAAACACAAGCACCTGATGTGAGAAATTTTAACATCCTGCAATTCTGTCACATTAATTCTTTAAAAAATAAAAAGATAAAGCTCTGAGCTTCTATTTGCAACTACTTAGCTCATTTAGAATTAAATTTTCTATCATGGAATTTTGTATATGAAATTTCTAACATGAAGATAAAGCAACACATATGTAGTTTCCTAACTTTTTTAGAGGAAAAAAATTTGACTGTGAAATTAAGATTTCTGAAGAGAGAGCACTTGAAATCATTACACTAGATATTTTTTCTAAAGCCTGCACTTACAGTTTCCATGTTATTGATGGTGCTGTCTTTGAATCATTCTTTAGGGTAAATTAAATAAAACGTCTCAGAGCATTCTTAATATTTTTTTCAGAGCTTTCAATTCTGTAGAAAGGCAGTCTAGCCATTTTTCAAAATGCAATATAAAGGAGGTTTGTGAATTATTTGGGAAGAACAAGAATAGCTAAAAAAAAATATATATAGATTTGTCACAAAATATCACCTGCTTCCCCTTTTTAAGCATTTTTTATTTTATTTTTTTACTGTGAGTCCACATTAAGTATATTATACTCCCTGAAGGTGAGTGGAGCATTTCTGTGGCAAAGGCTGACAAGCAGAAGTGCCACCAGAGCCCAGAGCACATTCCTGCTCCATTGAGGTCCAGCCTTCAGATCGAGGGCGAGCACTTGGTATTACTCACAAAAGTGACATTTATTTTCTTAGTCAAAAAGGAAAAGAAATCTCCAGAGAGATGACTAAGTATTGTTTTAGAAGTTCAGTGACGACCCTATAGCCCTTCTGCCTGTAGCAATAACCTCACGAGATCACGAAGTAAAGTGCACACTCTTTGGGGGAAGCCTATGAGCCCTGGGGGTGACGCTCTCGGAGAGTCAATGCTCCTCCAGAGCTGCGCTGTGGGAAGCCGGGTTATGGTGGTACCTGTGTTAGAAAGGCCCATCTGAACATGAGAATAAGCAAAGGCCCTCAAATCCTACATGATGCCCTTCACAAACAGGAGATCCCTAACCTCAGCCCTTCCAGAGTTCTTTGACATTTCAGTTGAATAGTGAGTGTTATCTCCCTCAGCTTCCTATCCCAAACTACTGTGTGGCCTTTTTGTGTACAAGTCAACAATTCTTATGTAGCGGTTTCTATAAATAGTGTAAAGAGCTGTATAAAACCTTGGGCCTGAAGGAAGCTCTGTGTATAAAATATCATTTATTTTCTGAGTTCTGCCCATGGATTTAAGTAAGTAGTATAGAATATTCTACAAGGGTGATCAGAGTTGAGTGCTTTGGTGTTTTTTGGGTTTTTTTTTTTTTTTTTGGCAAATGATGGTACCATTCTAGGTAGTTTTATGTACTTGGAAAAAAAAGAAAAGGAAAAGAAGGCTGTTTTATTTTCTGTCTTTCCATCCCTATCCCCCTCCCCCCTGCACACACACGCGTACATACACACTCCCTTAGTTTGGGTATGGTTCCAAAAGTGTAAGAAAAGTGTACGTGTAATAGGCTTCAATGGACTTGACAGTCAGCCTTTTTACATATATTCATTGAGAGAGGATGTTTTGCATAAATTTCAATTTGTGGTAAGAAGATGAAAGTGCCCTTAATTAGCCATTTGGCAGTTTGGAAGCTTGGTGCTATTTTTCATCAGTGGCAATATGTTTCTATCTGGGTTGGGAGGAGGAAGAAAAGAAAACTACTGTTTGTTTTGACCAGAAGTCTACTTCAGTCCAACTTGACTCAAAGCACGATAAGGTTAAGGGACCATCCAGAGGCAGCACTAACAGGCAATGTTAAGTTCAAAAGGGCAGGGGAAGGAACTAGGGACAGCCTGGAGGGTCTGTTGTGCTGGCTTAGGGAGGTCGGTGCTCCGGCAGGAAGGGCAGAGCTCCATGAAGCAGGAGGCTGTGTCCGAGAAAATGATAGCATTGTCGTGTGCTGGGTTCTGATCTTCATTTTCAATGCTTTTTCCTCAAGCACATAAAGAAGCCAGACTATGTGACGACAGGCATTGTACCCGACTGGGGAGACAGCATAGAAGTTAAGAATGAAGATCAGATTCAAGGGCTTCGTCAGGCTTGTCAGCTGGCCCGTCATGTCCTCCTCCTGGCTGGGAAGAATTTAAAGGTGACGTCTCACCAAGCCTCAGAAGGACTTGCAGAAGGGACAGCAAACCCCCTTTCCTTCCCTTTCCCTTTAGCCCTGCTTTTGTGTACATCTAATCTATTAAAAATTAAATACAGCTTTGGGATGGGTGAAAGGGATTTTATTATTTTATGTATATATTCAAGAGGTGATTATTAAATCCAAATTAAATTTTAAGTAGCAGAATTCTGGAGGTACTTTTGGCTCAGTCAGCCTATCCAAGTTGATCAATGGCAGACGGCTTTGACTTCTGCCCCTTTACTCCTGTCTATAGTTTGTGCTTTAATTCACTGCATTATTTCTGTGTGCCTGGAGAGTTGCTCTACCTTGTCCTCTATCTCCTATTTTCTTGCATTATCTCTGCAAAGAAGATCAGACCAAGTACACAAAGCTATAGATAGTCTAACAAAGTAATTATGTGCAAAAAGATTTAGTTCTGTCACAATAATCTGAAACACCCTGCTACATTAGGTTCAGAAGAGAAAATGTGGCCTGTAATTACCAAAAGGTGGGCAGGATTTAGGAAGTGAGACTCAAAGATGAAATCCTTTCTGGTGTCATCTGTTTAATAAACTTGTTAAAGCAAGATAATTAAGAATAATGTGAACATAAAATAACACAAAGGAAATTATTGAAGAAATAATTGTTAAATAAAAGACTTTGTTTTAGATTTTTTTTTATGATTTATGAGTTTATGGAGATAATCTTCATGCTTGCATAAAATTTTAATTTTCTTTTAGTTTGGGGGCAATTGTGTACCTTCTAGTGTGGGAAAATCTTTTTTTTTTTTTTAATTCATTTGCTTTATTTAGACATTAAGTTTAGTGAATCAAGTTTAGTGAAAACCAAATCTCTACAAAATATATCAGACTGAGTTTTAAAAATGAAGATTCATAATCTCTATGTCACTGTTGCAAACCTCATGTTAATCCTTCACAGAGAAAACAGGTGTGAGCTGACCTACTTTGAAGCTTTGTCATCTAAACTGAGTACCTTCAGGTAGCCCAGGGTGCTAACCACTAATGAAGAGGAAGGAATTACCTAAGAACATATTTTTGAAATTGGCAGTCATGTCATTTAATGACTCACAGATGATTTAATGACCCTAGATTTTGAAATTTCCATTTCCTAATAGTCGATAACACAATCGTATACCCGAATGAATGTCAAAAAGCACAATTTAGGATTTTAACATTAATCATAATTAAGATATTGTCCACAAGTTTATTACAGTAAATTTATATAATCTCATCTGGAAGTGCTGTTGCTATAGGCATAGTCAGTAAATATAGAAAACGTCTTCAACCGTCGCTGCACAATTTCTTTATTTAATATTTTAGGTTGACATGACAACTGAAGAAATAGATGCTCTTGTTCATCAGGAAATCATCAGTCATAATGCCTATCCCTCACCTCTAGGCTATGGAGGTTTTCCAAAATCTGTTTGTACCTCTGTGAACAACGTGCTATGTCATGGTATTCCTGACAGGTATTCATTTCTTAATAACATATTGTTCCTTTGAAAGCTAAAACATGAAACTAAGATCTATAACATATGTTGAAAGACACTTTAGTTTAATTGAAACCCACCTGCAAACTTCTAAAGTTGATTACGGTAAAACAAAAATATTGAAGCACTTTGCTTCTAAATGGACATAACACTGTCATTTAATGTTTTTTTTAAAGCAGTATGTAATCCAAAGAAATGGTTGTGCATTAAATAGTTCTTATACCTTCTTTGAGTTTAACCACATGAATGGTGAAAACCCAAATGTTGGCAAATATTGGTTATCAGCTATTGTTTTGGCTCTTTGCAAAATTAAGGCAACTAATAAGTACATCTTCTTAAGAATAGTAGATTTTTAAATAATCGCAATATGTTTTATACTGTGTATTTCTTGTGAAAATGACTGTGACTAGCAAAAGTTAAAGATTAGACATAGGTATCCCATTTTTTGCTCCTCCACTCCAAATTATCATTGCGAACTCGTTGGGCTTTGTGACAATGGTCATTAGGCATTTATTTTTATTTTCCTTTTATTGAGGTCTATCTATCACCATTTTTTTTCTGTTTATGTTTCAGTCGACCTCTTCAGGATGGTGATATTATCAACATTGATGTCACGGTGAGTAAATCATATAAAAAATAGTCTTTGATCAACTTCAGAATTGCTGGTAGCAACAGGAAGAAAAGTAGATTGAAAATGTGAACTGCACCAATAGAAGTGCTGTTTACTTCTAGACCCAGATGCAAGCAGCTGGTTTCCTTTTTTGTCTTTAACTCTGTGTTTATTCCAAGTAAACCCAGGCCTGAGTTGAATTTAGGGCTGGAATCAGATGCACTGAGATCAATGTTGGCCTGAAGTGAAACGTCAACCCAATCCTGCTATGTTTCATGTTTTTGAGAAGGTGTAATTGTTATTGATCCACTGTGTGGTTAATGCAGAGCACCACAGCACTGGGCAGCTGCTAAAGCTAGATATGTATGAGATGAGCTAACATGAAGAAAGCCAGCATTTTTCCTTCACTCTGCCAAGATTGATCTTCCTCTTCCTGCTGATTTTGAGTGGGGCCTGTCATTATCGTACTCTGTCATTAGGGGCTACATTGGCCTGTGTGTGTCAGTCTATTTGGACAGCAACTCTTTTGCTAGCAGTGTTCCCTGGATTTATTAAAATCCCTGAAAGTAACGTTGTATTCCATTTCTGGTATAGAGAGCCTTGAACTCAACACATACAAGCAGAGTGGTTTTCTCTGTGAACTTAAGTTTTCACCTAATGGTTAATAGCCTTTCTTTTAAATAACAAGCCTAAGTAATTTTACACAAGGAACTTCAAATTGTAGAAGCGCTAACCTTTTCTAATTTTCTTAGCCTTTCATCATTCTCAAACTTGAATTATCTATGCTTTGGTAGTTCGTTTTATTTTTTTTTAAAAATTGCAATGGTGCCTTTGGGTATGTAGATCATAAATTTTATACATCTGTTGATGAATAAATAGCTTTTAAATAAATAAATAAAATTTAACATCTGATGAGAATTAGCTGTGGTGGAGCAGTCAAGGAATACAGTTTCTATTAATGAGGAAATATTTTTAGTAATAGTCATTTTATATCCAAACCATGAAACTCAAGTAGGGGTGGGGATGAGGTAGAAATAGGCACTGAATAGCTGAAATCAGTCAGATTTTTAGTTGTTTAAATTAATTCAACCTTTTTCCGTCATATCAATTTGTGTGAAGGTATAGCCAAAGATTCTTTTATTGCTGATATTTCCTGTATCATTTTGTCCTACTTAGAATACTTGAACATTTGCTGCACATATATCCTATTGGTGTCTTTCCAACTCAAAATCATGTAGAAGGAGGTATTTTATGAAGTGTACCTGAAATAAAGTCTTTTTCATGATATACTTTTCTTTTGGATTGTATCTGATTTTAGGGTTTTACATTTATTGTCTCACCTAATTGCCTCCTAATAAAATATTGCTGCTTTGAATGAAATCATCATACTCTTCCCTATTGTTTTCAATGTGTTCAAAGAGAATATTCAATTTCCTAAGTTTCCTAAAGACGTTTAATAAACAATTCCATTTTTAACATCCAGATGATTTCACAGTTGCAGAACTCACAAAGCAAAGTAAAATACTTTCAAGTCTAGAAATGTGAAGGAGTCAAGGAAACATATAGATGATCTTAACAAATTGTCTTTCTTATGAAATATGTTATTAAATGAAGGACTCCATTATCAGATCCTATACTTTTATCAGAAAATACTCATTACATTTTATAATTATTTACGTTTATTTTGTATCCCAAGAAAATAGGCTTCTTTCCTCCCTGAAAGTTGAATGTTAAAAAAAAGAAAAGACAGTGTGATGCCCAGAGTAGTTGCTCAATAAATATTTGTTAAACAAATGAAGTGTGAAACAAGAATAGGTTGTGGTTACAAGCAGTAAGCACAGATAAGTGCCACAGACTTTCAAAAGTATTGTATTTATATATATTTTGAATCTTTCAAGTAGTCATTTAGAAGGCTAGCAAATAACAATATGAAAAGGCAAATAAAGATTTTAGAAAATTTTTTTAACTTAAATAGCAGTTATATAAATATTCACAGTTACAAAATTTTTTGAATAATTACTCTTCTTTAGCAAATTTTATA
The DNA here is from genome assembly GCA_030035585.1 of Dugong dugon. Classification (NCBI taxonomy): domain Eukaryota; kingdom Metazoa; phylum Chordata; class Mammalia; order Sirenia; family Dugongidae; genus Dugong; species Dugong dugon. The sequence goes on from CM057461.1 coordinate 133,912,845, forward strand.
TGATTATATGTAAAGTAAAAGCTTGTACTTTCCTGGCTTGCAAAGGACTATAAATGGGAATAAATGTATAAAATACTACTCTATTGCAAGATAATTAAGGCAATTTGATATAGTAAACACTCAACTAGAAGCCAGTAATCCATCATATTAATCTAGATCTACCTCTATGTTCTGCCACTAATCTTAGTCAAGTTACTTGTCTGTGCCTTAGTTTTCTGACTTATGAAAGTAAGATATAATAATCAGAAAAATGGAAAATAACAAGTGTTGGCAAGAATGTGGAGAAATTACAATCCTTGTCCATTGCTGGTGGGAAAGTAAAAATGGTACAGCCACTGTAGAAAATGGTTTGGTGGTTCCTCAAAAGGTTAAGCATAAGACCCAGCAATTCTACTCTTAGGTATATACCCAAAAGACGTGAAAGCAGGAACTCCAGCAGATACTTTCACACCGTTGTTCATTGCAGCATTATTCACAATAGCCAAAATTCTAATGGTATACCTTAATGTTCATCAACCGATGAGTGGATAAACAAAATGTAGTATATACATACAAAGAAATATTATTCAGCCTTAAAGAGAAATGGAGTTCTCATACATGAATAAACCTTGAAAACATTATGCTAAGTAAAATAAGACACCAAAGGACAAATATTGTACAATCTCATCTATATGAAATATCTAGAATAGACAAAGGCGTAGTCACAGAAAGCATATTAGTGGTTACCAGGGGCTGGGGGAGGGAGGAATGGGGAGTTATTGCTTAAAGGATACTGAGTTTCTGTTAGGGGTGATGAAAAGGTTTTGAAAATGGATAGTGGTGATGGTTGCACAACACTGCAAATACAATTAATGTCATAAGTTGTACATTTAAAATGGTTAAAATGGCAAAGTTTGTGTTACATATACTTTACCACAATGAAATTTAAAAAAAAAAAAAAAAAGGATGATGTAATAAAGACCTTCCCTACTTTTCTCACAGAGATTTTTTTTTTTGATAGTTTACAGAGCTGAGACATTAATTTGGTATCAAAACAGGCAAAAAGCTCAGATAAACATTTTTTAACAGCTTCTGCATTCTACATCATGAGAAAGAAAAATTATGAAAAATAAGTAGATAGGAAGAATATGCAAAATAGTAAATTCCACAATACATCCAAGGATCAATACTCAACCAGTCTCCTCTGCCTTCTGTATTTATTATAGTATGTGGTAATCGTTGATTCATATAATGAATCTGGCATCTTCCAAGATCTGAATCATTGAAGACTGATAAAATTATGTTTTCTATAACTTTACTCATAAGCTTGTTTTGTTATATTCTAATTCTATAAAAATCCGTGCATAGTGTTTTCTATTAACACTCTGCTATCTGGAACGTTTGATTAAATTTTCATTTCTAGACATAGGATTTTTCTATAACATGTTTCATTTCTATATTGAGCCACTTCAATTCTTAGACCTAAATTTTCCTGTCTGTTTTAATACTGACATGTCTATCTTATTTCTTCTCATCATTAGAAATCACTTCCAAGTGTAGAACTGGTAAATAAAAGATCTAGTAAACCTTCATGACACCGAAGAAACATTTTACTATGTTAACTAAATCTTGGTTCTCCAAAGCTCTTGTGGCAATTGTGGATCAATATCTTTGGTCGGAAATTTTTGCACGTGTAGTTTGGTCTATGAAAACTAAAGACTAATGTGAGGAATCAAGATGTTACAGTAGTGTTGTTAATCACCATGCTGAAGTAGCTGTCATTGTTTATTTTTAAATGTTGCAGGATCACTGCATGGTTTCATCTTTTTAATTTCTGTGAGGTTCCAGCGTTTGTACGTCTTTTTTTTTATAGGTAAACTTGAGAGTGATCCTGAGAGGATGAAACACATGAATTTACTAAATATATGAATGAACACAGTTTATACTTTAGGAGAGTAGATTTTTAAACATGGCAATATTTTAAAATTTCTCCCTGTGTTTAGGTCTATTACTGTGGCTACCATGGAGACACGTCTGAAACATTTTTGGTGGGCAATGTGGATGACTGTGGTATAAAGTTAGTGGAGGTTGCCAGGAGGTGTAGAGATGAAGCAATTGCAGCTTGCAGAGCAGGGGCTCCCTTCTCTGTAATTGGAAACACAATCAGGTAAGCCCTACACTGACAAGTAAAGGGAGGGCTGGTAAATGGTACAAAGGTTATTGGTGGCTTGATGTAAAGTTGATGACATGTTTCATGATTCAGAACCATCATTTCAGTCTGATATCAGTATGTGAACTGCCAGACTGCAGTGTTGTTACCTAGGTTAAAAAAAGGTTTTTTTGAAAAATGAATTATACCAGGGTCAGCAAAAAACCTTATAGGAGCAGCAGGCAATATTTATATGGCTGCTTTAGTTTCAGCCCAACACAGTAGTCTGCAGTGTACCACCTTTACTCAACATCACACCAAATCTGGAAGAAAGTACCTAAGAAAAGGCAAAATATCCCAGTCCTCTGATGATAAGGCAGGAAAAAAGCTAGATTTTAATAAAGGAATGAAGCAAAATATATCCCTGTGATACAAAGACAAAAAATGTTAGCTCAAGCAAACCTACTTTTCAAATTAGTGTATTAGCAAACAGTCTGGAAGAGTGATATTCTGTTCTTTTTTCTTGGTCTGGTTCTTTTTTCCCGTAAACCATTGTTTATTGTTTATTTTCCGCACAAGGCTTGCTTTTCGAGTGTATGTGTATTTTCTGAATTCAAGACTTTTCTTTGTAATCTGTTACCTACATTTAGATTTTTTTTCCCATAACTGTTCAGAAGTAGACATGTAGAGTATGTGTTTTCATTTAAAAGTACGTAATGAGTTTTGTTAAAGATGACCGCACTGGTTCCCTTTAAAGGACTGTTCTCATTAATATGAACCATTGAATACTTCCCGTTTGCCTAAAGGATGGAAGGCTTAGTCACCTTGAAAAGATGCTGCCTTTCCCCCCCTCCCCCGTAAGCTTTCAAATACTTTAAGAAAAAAGGCAGTAAAATATCAGTTAAATGTATTTATAGCTTTAAAAATATTGTAACAGTGTCTGAATCAAACTCTAGTAAAATCTCTTTGGGTTATATCTGAGAAGCTTTTATTGAAGACTTTGAACAAAATTGTGTTTTTGACAGTTTTAAATTATAGGCTAACTAGCCTGGGAAAAAAGGATAGTGTCTCTCTGTTCTTTCATAGGAAATGTTGAATCAGACCCCTACTGGGAAAAGAAATTTAATGCATATCTCACTATCTTACTGTCCATGAATATAATAGAAATGAATTCAAAATGCAGTTTTATTTTTGCAAATGGGATGAGTCGATAGATGCACCTCATATTTTTGAACACCTAGGGTTCAACAAATTTACTGGTGGTGCTCTTGCATTTTAACAAAATTTATTCTTCAGTAGAAGGGGGCAGAGAACACTAGATTCTTATTCAAGCATTCTATCGAGCTCTGCATTCATGGCTGTGTCTAAAGGGCATGTCAGCCTTTGATTCTCTCTGAGAGGTAATTATCCTTTTCCTGTCACGGAACAACAAATGATAGCTAACTACAGAGGCACATTTGCAGTAGTCACATTCATCAACTGCAGAAAAAAAATTCAATTTAATTGTGCAACACAGCTGCACATGGGCTTTTGAGCATTTCTGTTGTTCTCCCTGTCTCGCTATTCCTCCCTCCAGATCTATTTTTTAAACTTTTTTTCTGGTTATTTTTTCCCCTTTTTGTCTCTTCTTCCATTTTTACTCTCTGTACTTTCTTGTTAAAGTAATTTTCCTTTGTGGCTCTCATTCTTTTTTCCCCATTGAAGGCTATGAATGTAGAAAATTATCACAATTACTCATATAATTGAGCCTCTTTGTAGCAAGTGCAACTCCAGTAGCCTTTCTCCATCATGAAAATGGTTTCATTATAGGGTTTTTCATATTCTCTGACACCATCTACACAGAGGAACAGGCGTGCAGATGAGATGTACTAGGAACAGGCTAGATCAGTAAGGTCACAGTAGGAATAATTAGCTCTGCTATGGAAAGAGCATCTAGGCCTTTTACTGCTACATAAATGTACTGTCCGTGGCTTTTAGTCACAAAAAAACTTACTAACAAATGGAGCTCCCGCCTACTACTTTGAAAAAAAGATTTGTATCAACACTACAATTTTCCATCATTAAGACTAATAACACAGAGCCTAGTATACATCAAGGGGAATAAAAAGAAAAATCTCACATTCAAGTGGCGGCTGGGTGCTGACCTTTGTTCCCTTTTTTTGTGTACGACTTAACTCTTTATAAAAAAGAGCCACACGCCACACCAACATGCAGGTGAACTCCAGCTAGTACTAGCAAAGCATAGCATTCAGTTGGAAAATCTGATAAATCTCCATGCAGGATAATGCATTTCATTACATATTCACTACATTAATTCTTAGCTACATTAAAAAAAAAAAAAAAAAGAAGAGTAGAATTGAAAGCGACATTGGATTTTAGCTATCTGGATGCAAAGGTCAGTTTTCAGAGTACAAATTTGCATGTACAAGCTCCTTTGAAAACCTGCTCAGTCCCAACAACTGCACTTATAAAACTATGTGGAAAATAATAGACAATGAACTTTTTACTTTTACCCTAATACATTTCATTATTTAGATGGCTTATGGCTGCCACTGGGGAGGGAACTGACCCTGACTCTAACAAATGTTTGTTCTGGTACGTTAAAAGCAAGTGTTTCTGGACATCCATTATTTTGCCTTTTCTTATTCAGACAAAATCTTAAGAGAGTAAATAAACAAACAGTTGCCACCTTTAAGCAAAAAGTACTTGGAATCATTACAAACTGAAGGTTTACAAACACCTTTCAACTCCGTCTCGTTTATTTTAAGATATTCACCATCTTTTGCATAACCTGTCTCTGCTGATACACCATGAAAAGAACATTCAAGCATCTTTTGTTGGTGTTATTATGTTGCCAAAATCTAGAGAGCTTTATAGGAAATTTTGAAATTCTCCTCTGAAAGCTAAACGATAGGGTGATGTCTCTGCAGAAATATCAGTGAAAATAGTTTAATGAAAAGAGTTTTCTGTGTGCCCTTTCACTTTATGAGGGATGGCTAGTAATCTTTAGGTTACAGTCTTATACTCGCTATACCTCCACTTGCTTTAAAACATTTCTAAATCTGTATTTTTGTAACTATCTCTAGATGATAAGATTTATACATATGAGAATATTGTGGATGTATAGATTCATGCATCACAAATATGTGACAATTCCATCAAAAATAATTTAAACTTATTGTTGTAAATGTCATGATGAAAGTATCAATAAATGGTTTTCAATGTTTAATTCATAAGTATATGTTTTGATATTAATTTAGAACAATATAAAGTAGATTTTAAAAAAATAATCTCTTTCTATTAGATTATGCACATTTAAACAATAAGTGGCTCAGGCAAAATAAGTCATTTTAATGTCATCTGTGATGGATTTTTCTTGACAGCTACTGTAAATTACAATTACACTGCTTCTCTCTGCACATGAAAGTAAGCATTGCAATAAATTATCTTTTACTTCAATCCATCATGTCTGCTTTTTGGAAACAGAAAACCTCAAATAAAAGTTCAGCACGATTGTAAGAAAAATACAGTAATTTTTGAGCCAGTTTGAAAAAAAAAGTGCCATTCTTTTGGAAAACAGTCGTTGGCTTTCAAAAATATTACTAATTGTACTTAAACATTCCTTGTCATTAGAAGGAATTCCTGAACTTGTGAATTCCTTCAGTCAAAAACTGCTGCTTAAAATAAAAATCTGGAAAGCTTAAAGTGAAATTTCATAACTTACAAAGTCAGATGTCCCTTGAGAGTCTTTAATTAGATGTGCAATCCATTTGGAGATTAGTGTTGTTTGGGATTCATGTAAAAACAGTAATAAAACTATTTCTGTGTACATTTTCAATTTTTTATAAGAATATATACTTAAATATAGTACTCCTCTACCCTCTTGGAGAACGTATTCTTAGTCATAAAAAAGTAGTTGAAATGTATCAAGTAATTTATATAAACATTCCAATTGAATATAACTGCCTCATGAAAGGGAATTAAACTGAAGAAAATGGTCACTGGATGGACTGAAGAAAATGGTCACAGGATAAAATTTCTTAAAAGATTTTTCCTTCAACTATAAATATAACTGAAACATATAGTAATACAATATAATTTAAAAGTTAGTTTATAAACTCCGTTTATATATCTACTTCCTTTCCTCTTTCTCCACAAGTATTCCGTATGAAGGGCTTCACATCATAAATGTGCTCAGGCTCCTGGGTAGGTGTCGTAATGTCTTAGAGAATTTTTAGTTAAGGAAAATCAAAACAGAAGAGTTAATACCTGGAGAGCTCTTTTCAGTAGATTTCAGCAAAAAGAAGGCAGATTTCATCAATGAAGACTGCTGTGCACAGAAACAAGTCATAGCCTCGATGGCTGGTATGGGGGAGCACTTCTTGGGCACTCCTGCCTGCTCAGCTCTTCCCATTTTCCCCACCATGCCAGCCAAGAGGGTCACATATGCCCTAGCTTTCCATGCCATAAGTGGTGTTACCAATACTTGTGTTAGTGTCAGAGGAGTGAGATTTCCTACTACAAGTCTCTTGGGTTGTTTCTATGAAGTAAGATTTAAACCCTGCAATCGGTTAAATAATTGTGTGTCCCAAAATAGTAGAAGGGACATGACTTGAAGCAGTAATTAGGAACATTAATGAGATTTTCTCCCTTTTAGTTCCAGTAAATATGTGTTAAAAACTAACTACCAGTCAAGCACTGAGATGGGCAGATGGTGCTCAGCCAAGGCACTGAGGGAAATGTGTCCTGTACTTTCCCTCTTTCCACCTGACTGTGAAATCCTCTGACCTTTGCATCCGTGACACATACATTCTATGATACTCCTATAACCAAAGGTTCCAGCAGGATCCGGGAGTAAATTGCTGTAGGAGAATGCACTCAGTTATCTTAGCGTCCTAGTAATTGCATAGGTTCTTTTATGAAGAAGAATGAGAGGTATGATGTGGGGAGCATTTCTCAGAGTGGGCTTTCTTCCTCTCCTCTCATCAGAAATTAAAATGAAGATGGCCATTGTAACACACATTTAAGATATAAGTGTGATGCCTGCCAATCAGTTGTTGTTGTTAGGTGCCATCGAGTCAGTTCTGACTCATAGCGACCCTGTGTACAACAGAAGGAAACACTGCCCAGTCCCGTGCCATCCTCACAATCGTTGCTGTGTTTGAGCCCATTGTTGCAGCCACTGTGTGAATCCATCTCGTTGAGGGTCTTCCTCTTTTTTTCTGACCCACCTCTTTACCAAGCATGATGTCCCTCTCCATCAGTTAGATCCTTAATACTGATAATTTTTTAAAAAACACTTTTGTTATTTGTTTAAAGAAAAGAAAATAGGAGAACAGTTTATATAGAATATTCTTAGAATCATTGAGGTTTGTTGGGACTGAACAAACAATTTACAGTTTAGGTAGAACTCATTCTTGCTATATATATATATAGTGCCTTATTTAATAATACCTCTTCCACCTTCTATCTACTTTCCATCCTCAGTTTATAATCAGAAATTGCATGGTACAACCAGAAACACCTTGGGAAAAGTGTTATACTTCTTGCCCAAAGTGCAAAGACCCACAGAAATAACCATAACCATATAGAGCAACTTAAGAGATAAAAACAGTAAGACTTATCATTCCTGTCCCCAACACATGTATAGTTTACCTATTTCTGTGCTGTTAGTTACATGGCAATTAAATCTCAAGGAGAGACTGCCCATCTTCCAGTTATAGTGGCATCCTAGTCTAAATGAAGGTATCTTACAGGTCTGTAGATGAAGATTAAAAATGTTTAGAGGTAAGTGTATATAGACACAAATACAAAGATGCTGGCTAATAAAGCATTGAGTCTATGGTAAACTAAACCTAGGGTCTGCCGGAAACTCTAGTTTGGGATCTAAGAACTTTGATTTTGTTAAGAGTTAAAATAGTAGTCCTGTAAATCCCAATCCATTGTTATGGTTAGGGTTAGGGGCACTATGCCCTTCATCCACATGAAAATATAAATTGGTAATGGCATATATGTTCTTCTCTTTCCAGTGTTCCCAGAAATAAACATGTTTACCTGATTCCAAAAGCCTTTTAGGTGAAGATTTTAGGGTTGGAGTTAATATGCTAAATTTCGTTTATATGGGATAGATGGAACCCAAAACATTTGCATATTGAAATTACCAATGAAGCATTAAGAAATAGAAATCAAAACACTATCTTCTTTTAGTATCGTAGTGATTAAAAAGCATTTTTCATAAATTTTGTTAATGGTGCAGGTCTTGAATAGAACTCCTAAATGATCACAAAGTTTTGGAGTGTCAAGAATATCGGCAAAGGTTAGATCTTTTGTGTGAGTGTGTCTATTTGTAAAATGTACAGTGTTTTGAAATAAGCCAGAACAAAAGGAACCATAGAAGAAGGAAGTCACATTTCTAGATTATAATTTTTTTCTGTTTGGTTCCCAAGTCAGATGTAATTTGCATAGTTCTTTTGTGAAACCCGGTAAAAACTAGGACGGTTTTTATGACCTGCATTATAGGCACGTGTATCTTGGTTATGGATATTCAGGCGATATACGTGGGCATGCACACTCATTTGCTGCGTAAAAGTGGCCTTGTCTAAATGTTGTTCTAAGATAAATGAAGCAAATTAGACACATACCTTCTTGTTTTATATATCCAAAGGAAGTTGTTAAAGCAACAGCAAAAATAAAATGATTCCAGAATAATGAAAACATATTGATGTTATCATCTGACTAAATATTTCTGAATTTTCTTTTTCAAAGAATATTTTAAAATGATTTTATTATATCTAAGTATGCGTGAAAAACTTTTCTAAATTAATTAAATATTTTGTTTGGTCACTTTTAAAGCCACATAACTCATCAGAATGGTTTGCAAGTCTGTCCACATTTTGTTGGACATGGAATAGGATCTTACTTTCATGGACATCCAGAAATTTGGCATCATGGTAAGAAAGTTAATTTTGGAAGCTATTGAAAGGAATCAGGATAAAGCAGTTTTGCTCCTGAAGCTCTTCTTCTAGCTTTGAGTCCATGTTATTATTGGGTGTGGGGTGTGGGTGGGGGAGGAAGACCTATTTAATCTTAACCAGCACATTACTATGTTACTGGATTAGAGCACAGCCGTTTCAATCCCAAAATAAGATCTTGCTTTTTGTCTTCTCCTGAACGGTGCGTGGCTGGAAAGCACAAGGGATATTTCTCTAGAAAAAGTTACTGAAAACAAAACCCCACTGCATCAGTGTCCCAGCAGCATGTACATATGACTGTTTTCTGTTTTTCTTTTCTACCCCCTTTTCTAACTGCTGACTGTTGTGGTTAAACTTCATTTACATCCTACACAGCGTTGACAGCTGATGTATTTAGCAGCATGTACTCTCTAGTGATTTCTAGATTATACCCACCCTTGTGTTCCTTCCCCAGAACTTCCTGTTTTTCACTGCCTGGATGTGTACCCCTACAGTGAGAAGGCAGGGGTGAGCCAAAGGGGTGGGAACATTCGGTAAGGGTAGGAAGCAGCTTTATGAAGCGCCCCCTAAGGGGGGGTGCAGACTTGAACAGGTACCAAAGGGAAGTTGGTTTGTAGGCCTTGACCTGTTGGTTTGGTCAGTCATTTCCCTAAACAGACCCGTCCATTGGTGGTGGGGGAGGCAGTCCCTGAAGGAACTTCTGCCTAGAACCCACCCCTGGAGGATCCTTGGAGACCCAGCAGGTCAGAACTCTCTTCAGACTAGAGGCCCACCTGCCAAGGCTCAGAAGAGGGCCTGGCAGGAGTGCACAAAGGGCCTTTCAACCCTGCTTCCCACCCAGCCCCAAAGCCTGGAGTTATTTCAGAAGTGCAGACCCACTGCCCCTTTCTCCTGCTCCAACTGGAACCCAGAGGCTGCCCTCAGGTGGCACTCACTCCCTTGGAGAAACCTGACTTCTTTCTCTTTGGGGTGGGGGTGGTGAGGCCTGGGCCAGACAGAGAACCCAGTGAGGCTATGTGTGTGGTGGTGTGGGGGAGCCTGGCAGGTGTCTGAAACACCTAAATGCCCTTGACTGCCTTGGCAGCTCCTCCCAGGGTGTGTGACCCTGTGCACAACAATGCAACAGCTGAGGCCCAGAAGCTCTGTGCTTAACTCCAGTGGTAACCACCACCCAGAACTCTAGAAGCCCCCACCTCCTGGTCTCACCCAAAAAAAAAAGAAATAAAATGACAACTTTTTTGAGTGGCCCCAACCCGCCTCCCCTTCTGTTTGTCTCCTGATTTCCCATTCCCATTCTCCCCTCCCGATGTTTTTTGTTTTGCAGCGAATGACAACGACCTGCGCATGGAGGAGGGCATGGCGTTCACCATAGGTCAGTGCCCAGAGTGCCTCTTCCGTGGTGGCTCCTGGAGCAGAAGCGGCGTGCCGGTCTAGGCCAGGCAGCCCTGTGAAGGACTAATAAAGCCAATCAGCGTAATTAAATCATTCGGATGTATAGTAAATCTAATTATATAATATCCTCGAGCTCATCTTCCGAAATCAGATACTTACCGACACATTTGGGAGACGGCAGCCGTCCAACCTCTAATTCTGTTACCAGCATAATGTGGTGTTTTGCTTTTTGGTTTTTGGTTTTTTTTCTTTAATGCCCAGTAACTAGGGGCGATTATGTTCCTTGCTCCCTGTCAGCAAGTGGTATGTGCTCTCTGGCGGCCCGTTCCTGGCTGGTCGTGTGATTGGTGTCACCTCCAGATTCCAATCACCCAGGGGCGCGAAGGCACCATATTTCTGACTGTGGGACTTAATGAAGAAGCAATTAGAGTGAAATAAGAAAATTGTTATTTGCTGATTAATGAACATTTTGAGCATGTTTTAAAAATTCAAATATTTTAAAAAAACTGGCTGGTATTTATAAGAGGGACTGGTGTTTGGGTGCTTGTTAACCACGGGGTCCTAATTAAGGCTTGATTAAAATGCCCTTCTTTCTCTAAAAAAAAATTACGAACTAGGCAACTTCATTCATTTTTGAATGCCGTAGCGTTTCCTCTTCCTACTGTTTAGTTTGTAGTATACTGTGTAAGCAGCATCAATTATCAGCCCTTACAAGATGACAACATGAACCCGTGAGGGAAGCACGTGGCGGGGGGGGGGGGGGAGGGAGCTTCTTATTCTCTTTTTTGATAATCAGCCGAAATAATGTTTGACAAGAATCTGATGAGGTCACTGCAGTAAATATTTTCCCTCTTCCAGAGCCAATCATCACCGAGGGATCCCCTGAATTTAAAGTCCTCGAGGATGCATGGACTGCGGTCTCCGTAGACAATCAAAGGTGTTTGCTTTCTGCCCTGTTGCTTTTCAATCGTATGTGAAAGAAGACTCGCCCGACGGCGCAGGCGAGCTATTGCTCCCCGCCCGCGGGCCTGGCGCGCGTCTTGACTGCGGCGGTATATGTTTCAGGTCCGCCCAGTTCGAGCACACAGTTCTCATCACGTCGGGGGGCGCGCAGATCCTGACTAAACTGCCTGACGAGGCCTGAGGCGCGGCCCGAAAGGTGCGGCCACCTGACGCTTTTCTTTCCTAAATTATTGAAATCCAGCAAGAGAATTTTTAGAAGACAAGGGCAAACGGCGGCTTGCGCGGTAACCTACCTGGCGCATAATAAGCGTCTTCGGAAAACGCGGTGGGGATTAGGGAAGGTTGGGGACGCAGAGCTGAAGCCCTGCCCCGGCCGTGCAGGCGAAAGGGACGCCCTCATTTAGAGATGAGAGGGTTTCAGGAGGGGTAGGCTTTTCTCTTTCTCTTGTCCTGACTCTGCCAGAGTAAAAATGTTCTTCTCTTAAACCCATTGTGCCTGCGCTTTTTCTGTCTCTAACAGTTATTTGGGGGGTGAGGATGGGTGGTTAATTTTTGAGTCTGAACTTTTCACACACGCACGCGCGCGCCGAAAGAAAAACCTGAGCCTCGTTAGCTGGGAATTAAAAAAAAAAAGAAAATCATTTTCCCACCTTGGGGCTCCCACGTTGGCTGGCCCAAGGGCGCTCGCGAGGGTCAGCGCCTGCCCGCCAGCCCTTCCATTCGTTTCTCCTTCCTGGCCTGCGAACGGAGGCGTTGGTTACAAACCCTTCCTTTTGGCTGCGGCTGCCTCCTTCCCCGCCGCATCCAGCCTCGCACGGCCATAGCAGAAGTTAAATTTAAGACACTACCCCTCGTCTGTCCCCTTCACCCGCCTCGCACACACACACGCGCGCGGATGAGCCCAGCCGCCCAGATGTGAGCAGCGTCCGGCAGCTCAGCCTGCAGTCTAGCTCCCAAGCTGACCAACCCCCTACTCTAGGCCGGCCCTCTTGACCTGCGTCCGGAAGCTGCTAGGGCCACGAAGGTCCGGTTTTCTGACCCAAAGGATCCTAGCGAGAGGAGACACGGGCCCGTTTGAGGGCAAGAGCCGAGTTGGCTGAGGCTGGAGCTGGCGGGTTTAACTACAACTTCAACCCGCTTCAGGAGCAGGAAACCCAAGCGCCCACACCCCGCATCTCCCATGGCCAATTCTTCCTCTGCGCGCTCACCCCAGTACCTGTTCACACCCGGGCTCAAGGGTGGGGAAGAGCTGGCCTCAGGGAAGCCGTCCCCCTCTGGCCATGGTTTTAGGATCAAGTCCAATGAATTGGTTATGCGAACTTCTGTTTCTACAGAAGCGGGTTTTGCAACGTTGCCATCCTCTAAAAACAGCTTGGGGGCGGCAGCGCCAAGGAAATGTGGGCACCTGTAGCTGCCACGACAGGTGGCATCGGTGATCCGAGACCCGAGAGCCAGCTAGTCTTTGTGACAGAATAGTGGGGAAGGAGATGGGGGAACTGAGGCCAATGAGCGGGCTAGGAAAAGTGGCAACTTGAGCTTTCCCTGAACTCGGGACTTTTCGTAGGCGTTCCCCAAACTCTCCAGCTCGGTTTTTCTGCATCCAGGAATGTAGATTTTGGAAAAAGGCGATTCCAATTATAGTGAGTCTAAGAGCTGGAGAGGGTGAGGAAGGGGGTGGGAATTCACAAGGACCACAGAAAAAACTTTCGAGGTGCTCAGGAGTTGGCCAAGATCCATAGACTGGGGCGCCTGGAGCACTCTGGATTCCCCAGAGAGAGCCCAGCTGCCCTTGGGAGAGGTTCGTGGTGAATGACTTCACTTCTCTCCAAGGAAAATGGGATTGTAACGATTAGAGCCCAATCTTATCTGAGATCTGTTTACTCTGAGGTTCCTCAAGAATAAATTTATTAAGACCACAGAATTTTACCAACCGCTGGAGTAACACCCTGCTTGTGCAGCAGTTATTCCTAGGTGGGTATATTTGTAGGACACGTTTATAATTCCATTTATTAAAGTGACTACCAAAGTTTAATATGTGTGTGTGTATATACACACGCACACACACACACACATATTCCACTAGCGCCAGCCAATACACAGCAGTAGGAAACAAACTGGAAGTAGAATGAACTACGTTTAATATGCTTTCAGGTTGAAATTAGGAAGCAGATTTAAAAATACCTGATACATACCTCCCCGCCCCCTCTGCCAGCTGAACTGGCCCCAAACCTCACCCCGAGGCCGCCAGGTTTCCAGCCACACAGTTGGCCACAGCTACACTACCAGGCACCTGGTCCTGGGAAGTGTCTTTAACAGTTCTACTCCGAATGCGGGGCTCTCGGGATAAAACGGAGAGTTTTGTTTCCTCTCAGAGTTGGGACAGGCAAAGACGTAAGCAAACCGGCGTTTCAGAACAGGTGTCGTCTCACCGGTTGCGAGGGGTGTGCCAATCCATCTGGGCTCGTAGAGGAGAGGTAAGATTGCACGTGGAAAAGCAAGCCAACGCGGGGAGACTCGGCGCCCGGGGGACCCGGGCTCAGCGCCCCTCGCCTGACTTGCTTCTCAGAGGCTTAGAAATAATTCGGAAGTGTAGCCACTCCCTTGATCCCACGAATTCACTTCTCAAAATAAGCAAGACTCTGAAACTGTTTACGGAGGGGGTGCATGCGGGGTCTTTGTTCCCGGGAACCAGCCTTGTTCCCCGCGACGCGAAAGACTTGGATCCCACTTCCAGATGTGGAGTGATGGAGCGCCCGGAGACAGTCGCAACGTGCTGCCGCCTCTCTCCCCTTCCCCCGCCCTACAATTCTCGGGAATAAACTGACCCTGAGCTGCCAGGCCCTCGGGTTTCCTCACACGATGCCCTGAGCCCTGGGAGTCCCCAGCTAGGACCCAACCCCGACCCCGAGCCCGCCGCGATGATCACTTACGTGAGCAGGACCCGCGAGGAGCGCGCAGAATAGCTGGGGCCCGGGCGGCATCTGCATGGCTGGGCTGGGCGCACAACATGGCACTCCTCACCCCAAAACAGGCACTAAGAAGGAGCAATTAAAACTACAAGTGCAACCAGGAAATCAGAACGAGCCGAGCGGCTCCGGGGGTTGTCTGGTTGCGAAGTCATTAGTTGGTTGTTGCTACAAAGCCTTGCCTTGTGGTTCGGTGATTTGGGGTGGGGGGGACCTTTTAAATATTGGCAAACCCATTATTGGTTTGGAAGATTTTTTTTTTGTTTGTTGGCTTGTTTTTTTGCTTTTATTTTCTTTTTTGCTCCAACCACGCTGCCTGAAATATTTCTGCCCCCAGCATTGTGCCCTTCAGCTAAAGAGGAATTCTGTGGGCAGCAGCTGCTGCTACCGAAGTTGAAACACAGAGAAGTCCCCTCCACTAATATCTGTAACGACAGCACCGATGTAATTTGTGTTGAATGTTCATTTTTATTGGTGTTCCCTCTTTGCCAAAATGCGCTTGATTACAGAGGTTTGTACTGTGATCATTGCGCTCTCCAGACAGGGGAAGGTGCAGCGACGAAGGTTCAGCTCAGGCCAGATCAAATCTCGGGCTGTTTAACGCTGAAAGGCTGCATGTTGCTATTAGTGTTAAATATATGGCTAATTATGCGTATGAAAATTAAACATCAGTGTTATGCTAATGGGAGCCTTCAGCTGCGGATCCGAGCACTTGAGACTACCATTTAATCAAATGAATCAGTAACTAATACATCTGCACGTGTGAACTTTCACAAGATCATTTCCCTGTTCCCGTCACACCGCTAAATTATGAAAGAAATAATTATCAACACTTTCTAATTACCTAACAAAGTAATTTGGGATTCACCGTGGGGCTGGCGGGATGGGGAACCAACAGCTTCTAGCAGCCAGCATGGTGCGCGCCCTGCCGCGCCGGGGTAGTTGTGCGGTTGTGTGTGTGTGTGGCGGGGGTTTGTGCGCGTTTCTGTACCTTGTGCCCCAAAAGATAGAAGGCGCTGTGGCAGCTCTTGCCTCCACCAGCCCTGTCCCCCAGGCCGGTGGCGCCCGTTTGGACAGCTGGCGGGAGGATCCTGGGCTTCAAAGAGGGAGATGTCTACGTATTAGATATGGGAGCCTACCAAAGGCCTGATTTTGCCACGATTTCGGTGTCCCCCAAACCAGACGGGTTGCTGTCGGATTCCGACTCATAGCGACCTTACAGGACAGAGTAGAACTGCCCCATAGGGTTTCCGAGGGTGTAATCTTTACGGAAGCAGGCTGCCACATCTTTCTCCCGCAGAGAGGCTGGTGGATTCGAACCGCCCACCTTTCGGTTAGCAATCGAGCAGTTTACCACTGCGCCACCAGGGCTCCTTATTCAGTGTCCCCCAGGGACTCCTAAACCTCAGGTACCCTCACCAGACCCCAGGAGGTGGGAAAATGACCACCTGGATTCCGCGGCTCAAGCAGAACTGAGCCCGCCAGCCCCCGGCTCCACGCGGCGCCGCAGGCTCAGGGAGAGTCAGAGTGGGGCGCTAGGCGCAGAGGGAATGGGGAGGGGAAGGGGAGGCGGAGGAAGACTGGGAGGGAAAGAGGGGTTTGTGTTGGTGGGGGGAGGCGGTGCAGCCGCCTTTCCTGGGAGGAGAAGCGCGGGTTCCTGGCTCTCTGCGCGCAGTGCTTTTATCAGTCCTGCGCTGGAGTGGCCAGCTGGGCCCGGAGCAATGCTAGCCGACCTCGGGGAGCTGCGGAGGCGCGGCGGCCGAGTGAGTGAGTTCGCGGGGAGGGCCCCAAACCCCGACCTCAGGGATGTGGGGAAGCCGCAAGAGGCCAGGCGCCGCCAAGAGGGCGCTGCGCGAGGCCCCAGACCCTCCCGAGCTTAGCGCTCTGCTCTCCACCACGGGTGCCCCCCAGTACGCGATTCCCCGCTCCGGAGGCCGTGACCACTCTCCAGGGCCGCCCCAGGCTTAGCGCCCAGCCGGGTGGCGGCGGCGAGAAGCGGCCCCGAGTCCTCGGTGCTGGGGGCGGGCGAAGGGTGGGGACAGCAGGAGGGAGGGCGGCGGCGCGGAGCCGCTGGTTGGTTGCTGGGGAGGAAGGCGCGCCGGAGAGGCGGGAGGCTGAAGAGCCGCGGGCCGCGGAGATCCCGAAGCGGGCACCGCAGCCCATTGTGCGCCCTACAAGGCGCGCTCTGTTGCAGAGAAGCCCCGGCCGGGAAGCGTGGACGCTTGTCTCCCGAGGTCTGGCCGCCTTGTCCGCTCTAGTCCAGCGGAACCCGAGCACCTCGGACCAATCCCCGGTGATTATGCAAGACAACGGACCAATCAGCTCCGCCAACTCATGAATATTTATGACTTTGGCTGAGTCAAAGCTTTGAAGCGAGTTTGGGGAGCTCGGCAGCATCATGCTTAGACTTTTCAAAGAGACAAACTCCATTTTCTTATGAATGGAAAGTGAAAACCCCTGTTCTGCTTAAATTGGGTTCCTTCCTGTCCTGAGAAACACAGAGACCCCCAAAAGGGAAGCAGAGGCGAGAAAGACCCACACCTAGACCCCGCGAGAAGAGATGACCATGACCACCATGCCAGAAAGTCTCAACAGCCCTGTGTCGGGCAAGGCGGTGTTTATGGAGTTTGGGCCGCCCAACCAACAAATGTCTCCTTCTCCCATGTCCCACGGGCACTACTCCATGCACTGTTTACACTCGGCGGGTCACTCGCAGCCCGACGGCGCCTACAGCTCGGCCTCGTCCTTCTCCCGACCGCTGGGCTACCCCTACGTCAACTCGGTCAGCAGCCACGCGTCCAGCCCCTACATCAGTTCCGTGCAGTCCTACCCGGGCAGCGCCAACCTCGCTCAGAGCCGCCTGGAGGACCCAGGTACGTGCGCCCGCTGGGGAGATGGAGAGGAGGAAGTACGAAGGCAGAGAGGGGATGAAAGAGAGAGGAGGGAGAGGGGGAGAGAGAGATGGGTGGGGGTGGGGAGGGCGCTGGAGCAGCGGAGGTTTCGGGTATCAATCTATGGGTCCTTGTCACAGCAAAGAAATTTTAAAAAAAATTTCACCCAACTCGCTACTATCCAGCCAAGGATAAATCCGAGAGCGTCCCCTGGCACTGCCTGGGCTTCTGGGCGGCTCCGTGCGCCAAGCACACAATGCCCCGCTGGAAAACAGAAACCCACATGTGCACGTATTAGTCTCGGTAATTATTTATTGCGTAGCGCTATAAACAATGTATGCAATTAAGGGTAATTAAACCTCAACTACCGCCTGCAAAAATAGCAAACTTTCCCTGCAAAGGCAGGAGCCGCTCGCCTGGGAACGGCCCCAGCCCGCCTGCAGCGGCCCGGGGAGGGCCTTGGACTTTGCAGGACCCTTCCCCGGCTTTTGAAGTTTCTTGAGCGTTCTTTCCCTGGCCCTGCCTCCGCCACCCCTTGGTAGCCACTAGTGCTCGGATCCCCGCACTAACGGTGGCCCCACGCATTAACAAAGGCCCCCGCTTCTGCTGTCCCTCCAGGGGCGGACTCCGAGAAGAGCACGGTGGTGGAAGGCGGTGAAGTGCGCTTCAATGGCAAGGGGAAAAAGATCCGCAAACCCAGGACGATTTATTCCAGTTTGCAGTTGCAGGCTTTGAACCGGAGGTTCCAGCAAACTCAGTACCTGGCTCTGCCCGAGAGGGCGGAGCTCGCGGCCTCCTTGGGACTCACGCAGACGCAGGTACCTTGCCGCTGCCCCTCCGCCACGCAGGCTTCCCACGGCTGGCCTGAGCCCCTGGCTTCATTTCCTGCTCTCTGGGCCTCAGGGTCGGGGTGTCAGCGTGTGTGGTGTGTGTGTCACGTACACACACGCACGCACGCATTTGCCCCTGGCATCTCTTCTTCCTCCCTCATTTTCTCTGCCCTGGCTCTACCACTGCACTCTATACCCCGCGCTGCCTGTCACCCGGCCTTCCACCTCCCAACCCTGGACAATCTGATTAGGGCACAGGAAGGATTTCCCTAGCCGTCTTGTTTGGGGAGGTTTTGTTTGGGTTCACACGTGCCCGAACAACTGGAACAATAGACAGAGGGCTTAATCCTTCCTTTTCCTTTAAAGTATGGGGCCAATCACTTGGGGCCTCCGCTGGCGCCTCTGTCTCCCTCCTCCTCCTTCTCCTCCTCACCCGACAAGGGAGGAGGGTCTTTCCTCCGCCCTCTCACCTCCCAGTCCCAGACCCTGGAGGAGAAATGGGGCCTTCTTTCCCAGATTTCTCTAAGACACATGGGCTTCCTGATCGTGGCTGGTGTGTGTTTCCAACGTCCCGCCCGCCCGCGATTTGGAGCAGAGCAGGGGGAAGCAAACAGATCCTAAGAAAAGGTGGGTTTGAGTCCAAAAAAAAGTTCAACAAAACCCTGCGGCCTCCTCAGCCGGCTTCCAACTCACTCAAGGGCAGGAAGGACGGTGCAAAGAGAAGGCAGCCCGCGTTGCAGATAAATTTTCTCCACTCCTTCCTAGGTTTTCGATTCTTTTATTGATGTACGTATTGGAATTGCTGGCGCTCGGTGTTCTCCGGGCGCTGCGTCTTCTGCATACTGTCGCCGGGGTCGGGCTTGTGCCCCAGGCAAGCGAAGGCCGGGGTCGCCGCTTGCGGATCACCGCCACGCCCCGCTGCGGGCCCCGCTGGCGGCCTGGCCTCTGCGCCTTTAACTTTTATTGGGGGGTCTCTGCTCCGCCGTCAGGGAGCTGCCAGATCACGCAGGGCAGAGGAGGCTCGTCTCTCCGCCCTCCGCGGTCCCCTTATCTCCCCAAGACCTTGGTGGGCTCAACAGCCTAGCCCCAGTCACGCTGTTGTCCGCTCTTGCAGGTCAAGATCTGGTTCCAGAACAAGCGCTCCAAGTTCAAGAAGTTGATGAAGCAGGGCGGGGCAGCTCTGGAGGGTAGTGCGTTGGCCAACGGCCGGGCCCTGTCTGCCGGTTCCCCACCGGTGCCGCCGGGCTGGAACCCCAACTCCTCATCGGGAAAGGGCTCCGGCGGCAGCGCGGGCTCCTACATCCCCAGCTACACATCGTGGTACCCCTCGGCGCACCAAGAAGCTATGCAGCAACCCCAGCTCATGTGAGGTTGCCTGCCCGCACCGGCCCGCCTCCTTCCCGTCTCCCCGGCCGGGTCCTTCCCACCTCCCGGTCCATCCACCCTGTCCGCGTGCCCTGGGCGCAGAGGAGAAGGGCCCAGAGGGAAGGTAAAAGGGACAGTAAAAGCAAGACGCCCGCCGCCTCCTCGGAGCCCCGCGCGATCCGGCCCGGCGACTTCCCCGGAGCCCTTGGCCCGTGTCCTCGCCCCGACCCCGGCCTGCGCCGCCGCGTGACAGCGGAGAGCGGCCTCGCAGTACAGGCACAGCCGCTGGAGACAGCCGCAGCAGCAAGGCAAGCCCGCTCGACCCGACTCGCCGACCATAAGCTTTGTGGGTCTATCAGGAACAACAACAAAAACAATATCAAAAAAAGCAAAAGCTCTTTTCTGTCCTGTCTCTTGTCTCCTTTTGCTCTGTCTGTGCGCTGACGAAGTCGAGGTCATCATGCGTTCACCGTCCTCATTCTCTGGCCTCTGCACTGGGTCGGAGGGTACACCATTCGCCGGGATGCCCAGCTTGGGAATGCTGGGACGTTGTGTCCTTTCGGATCGTCTCCTGGGCTCTCCCTGGACATCTGTGTAGCTTGTTCGGGAAATGGGGGACATTGGAGGGAGGGGCTTTTATTTATTGAAAAACAGACTTCACCTGAGGCTCGGAGCGCCGACCAGTTTGCGGTTCTTTGGGGGCGCGCCGAGCGCACTGTCCAAACTCACGGTTTACTTTAAATGCACCCGGACAAATAAGGAGAATATGGTGATTTTTAACTTTTACAGTAACTTTTGTACTTTACTGGTATGGAGAGGTTGGAGCCGAGTGATTTGCATTTTTAGATGTCCGTATTATTAAAAAATGATAATAAAGAGAAATGAAGCCCACACGATTTTCTTATCTCCGGAGGAACACGCTTGGTGTCTTTGCCTGGACAAGAAGGAAAATCTTAATTCCCTCCGTGGGGAGAAAGAGGGGACCGATGGGCAGCGGAGAGAAAACAGGCAGGCATGAGAGAGCTCCCTAATCCAGTGGGCTTTAAAGTAAGATAAAAGCAGCTTTAAAACAATCTCCAGAGGCTAAACTCCAGAATAACGCCAGTTACCACCCTGAACGCAGTCTCCGGCGCAGGATTTAATCTCTGTACATATTATTATTATTGTTATTGATTATTATTCTTGTTCTGTAAACATGTTGCACAAGCTTAGCCTTTTTCCGTTCTGTTGTGTGTGGCTGTAAAACCCGATGTTTTGTGAAATGAGAATCTTGACATTTTACTTGTGAAATTTGGAAAATGTGATCCGTTGAAATCAACCGTGTTCTGTGTTCTCTATGTCAAAGTTTAGTTTTATATTGAGAATGTTAACTTATTGCTTTGTATCTTGGGGAAGAAAAGAACTTTGTAAATAAGTTATAAAGTTTCTTTGAGACAGTAAAATTATGGTTTTGAGAAAGAGCTGCTGTCTTGTGTACCGGTGAGAAGGCACCAGGGACATCAACGGACTATCACTGGGGACAAGCATCATCTGGGCAGGCAACTACTGGGGCCTGGCCAGAGGGGGGGTACCCGACCCTAGACACATTAGGTATGGACTCCTGCGAGCCACTGGGACCCTCTCTCTTGCTTAGCTTCTCCAACTCCCAAGGAATCTGATCCCCACGTGAGTTGGAGAGAGAGTGCCTGATGAGGGACCTGGGGAAGAGGCTCCCGGAACAGGTGCCTGACAGGCAGAGAGCTGGGGTTCGGGAAGCCAAGGGACGTCAAGGCTGGGCTGAGAGTGGATGAAGGCAGAGTTCAAAGGCAGCTGTTCTGGGAGACTTCAGCCCCCCCCCCCCCCCCCCCCGTCTAGCCACGACACGAGAGGTCTAGAAGCAGAAACAACCCCCTTTACCCCTTGCCCCTGCCCGTATCCGGCCTTCCGGCTCTCGCTCTCCGGGAGGGCGCTGGACCCCATAGCGGACAGGACACCGCCAGACGCCAGGAAGAAACCGAAGGACAAGTCTGTCAGGCTAACCCCCCAATCAATCAGTGCGCTCCGGGGCACAGGGAACAGTCCAAGATCTCACTCCGGCCCTTCCATAGCCGCTCCCACCCTACCCCGGCCCCATCAATGAGAGGGAGGCCCATTTCGCATAACGATCCAGGCTCTTCCCTGAGTCCTCGAGAAACGGAGGTGGCAAGAGAGGGGAGGATGGGCTCGGCTAACTAGTTGGAACCCCCACCCCAAGACAGTCTCGAAGCCAGGTCTCTATGGCGGCACCTCCAGCTGAGCGCTCTGGTCCGTTCGCCCCGAGAACAAGGGCTTGGGAGCGGCTAGAACCAGCTGTGGCTCCCTTCGCCGCCGCATGGCCCTGCGCCCCCGCCCAGCCTCAGCCTCAGACACCTCAGCTGAACCCAGGCAGTATAGGAAGCTGCGGGCTGTGCTGGTTGATTCCCGCTTCTCCCTCGCCCGCCTTTAGAGGATGCTTCCCGCGGGGGCTGGCCCTCCTCCTTTTGGGGGGTCTCTTCTGGCGCGCGGTGGGGAGCAGAGCCGGGAAGGCAGTGATCTGTGTTGTGACAAGCACCCATTTTTCAATTGGTGCTGGTGAAAGATCAGATGTGCGGGCCCTTCCGACGCCCTTTGGAAAGGGGCGGAGGAAGCGGCGGGGAGGGGTGGTGAAGGGGGCCGGGAAGGTAGTGGGGGATGGAGTCCGGGACCTGGAGGCCCCTTGAGGGCCTGGGATTGGGACTTTTCTTCTCCCGCCGGCCCCCAGAACCAGGAGCGCTAGAGGAGATCAGACCACCAAGACTAGGATGCGGGCAGATGGATGGGCCTCAAACACAGCGTGAACCAAATTTCCAGGCTGGGCTCGGGGCCCTGGGACAGGGGGCATTTCTAGCTTAGTTTCGCCTGTGAGGTGTAGCTTTGCCAGCGAGGAATTTCTCTCACGCGTCTGAATGGGGCTCCCCAGAAGGCAGCCGGGCCCAAGCCTCAAGCCACAGGCAAAATCTGTTTGGTCAAGCGGATTCTAATACTTTGAGATATTAGCTTATACTAATTTAATAATCTCTTGCTGACAGTTCAAATAGAGAAATTATTAGTTTTAACTCAACGAAGGCGGTCTTTAGTTAGGCTGTATTTATAATTATAAGCGGTTGTACTTTAAAAAAATGTTAATCTCAATATAGGCCTAATTAATGCTGCCTTGTTACTGACAAGTAGTTCATCAAATATCTGATTCAAAGATTTTCATAATGAGTATATTAATTAAACTATGAATAATCTAAAGGTGGTTATATTTAAACAATACCTCATTATAATGATTAAATACTGATTTTGAATATTATGTCTTAACAATTGTCACTTAGAAAACACAACCTTTCCTTATGTATGAGTCTGTAATGGCAAAATGCAATTTTGGGATTTTTTTCCCCTTGTTCAAAAAATGTGAACCTCATTTTAAAACACTTCTGAAATAGGTTACACACAGCTTAATGATTATCAAAATGACTCTTTTCTGCAAAAAAGACCCCAAAGTGCGCATACAGCTGCAAACCCAAGAGGGTCAGCATCATTTCACTGTATTCTCTTCTTGATTACAAGCCGGGCCCATCAAACACAACATAATTACAGTAATTTCAGGTTTATTTATTCTAATGCAGTTTCCCCATCTCTCTGGTAATTATGAGCAATTTTTTCGCCCAGGGAATCTTTTTGCATTAACAAAAGAGATAACACACTGAAAGCCAAATTTGCTGTGCATTGAGAAAGGGAAAAAAAATCAAATAGGTGCGAGCTGCCATCTCTGCAATTCTACGGTACCCGAA